>JBAMBQ010004855.1:0-76789 GCA_037044495.1 Stegana nigrithorax
CTGGTGAGTGTTGTGGACAGAGTAATCTGTTTACTCCGCTAACAATTTCAACTTTTCCAATTAGATGTGGCCACTTTTGTGGATATTAGGGCGCAGACGGTTTTTGGTGCCCGCCATGCCTTCGAGACTCTAAGCAATCTCGTGACTGGTAGCCTGGCAAATGGTCTGCTGATGGCTAACTCGGCACTTGTAAATGATGGTCCAGCGTATCCGCATCGCGGTGTGCTATTGGACACCTCCCGCAATTTTATACCGTTGCGCTACATTCGCAACACTGTAGATGCGATGGCTGCCTCCAAACTGAATGTGCTGCACTGGCATGTGGTCGACACGCATAGCTTTCCGCTCGAGATAACACGTGTGCCCGAAATGCAGCGGTGTGTTGTGTGCAGTTTAGGCTTAAGAATTGTACACACCATGAAATCTAAAGTCCCTAGCGATTTTTAAACGCAGCTTTCCCACACGTGACTGTGGTTTTACCTTTTTCCCCAGTGATTTGTATTTCATGGTGTGGCAACCATTCTAGTCGAAAGTTTGCTCATGTCCGTCTCTTATAGTTTTGGCGCCTATTCGCCGACGCATGTATACTCACGGTTAGACACCCAAAATCTAATCAAATATGCGCGTCTGCGTGGTATTCGCGTACTTATCGAAATTGATGGACCCTCTCACGCCGGTAACGGATGGCAATGGGGTCCTGCCGCTGGCTTAGGTGAGATGTCGGTATGCATCAATCAGAAACCATGGCGATCGTTTTGCGTACAGCCGCCGTGTGGACAGCTAAATCCACTCAACGATCATATGTACGCAATTATGAAGGAGATCTATGCGGATGTGGCTGAGGTCGGTGCGCCGGAGGAGACGATACACATGGGCGGCGATGAGGTGTACATCGATTGCTGGAACAACACGAAGGCGGTTACAAACCGCATGATAGAGACCGGCTACGATTTATCGCTAAAAAGCTTTTACAAACTGTGGGCGCAGTTTCATACGCGCAATCTCGATTCATGGGACGATGTCAATCGTCAGCAGTATTCTTTTATAGCGGAACCGAAGCCAGTGATTGTATGGTCCAGTCATTTAACAGATCCCGAGATAATTGAGGATCATTTGCCCAAAGAACGTTTTGTTATACAAACGTGGGTCGATTCAGACGAATCCCTGAATCGTGATCTTCTCAACCGCGGATATCGTCTGATCATATCCACAAAGAATGCTTGGTATTTGGATCACGGCTTCTGGGGTCGCACGTCCTACTACAATTGGGCGACTGTTTACAACAGTCGCATGCAGATTGCAAAGCCAGGCCAGGTACTAGGCGGTGAAGTATGCATGTGGAGCGAATACGTCGATCAAAATTCTGTTGGTAAGTTTGCTTTGGTTCCATAATACAAACTATGCTAACGGTCTAACTTTTATAGAGGCCCGCATTTGGCCGCGAGCTGGCGCTGCTGCCGAACGACTCTGGGCAAACCCAAAGACTTCGGCGTTGATGGCCCAAACTCGATTTTATCGCTATCGCAATCGTTTAATCGCACGTGGCATACGCCCAGATGCTGTCGTTCCGCGATGGTGTGTGCTTAACGAAGGCCAATGCCATTAGGATGCGAATATAATTGCTGTCATGTCGTGGCAGACATTGTTTATACATTCACAAATGTTTTTTTTTATTTGCATTGATGAAAGCTTTCCTTTTTTTTATTTCTAATTTTAAAAAGCTCCCTTTTTATGTTACTAACTGTAAGCTCGATGACGTCTCTCCCTCCACCATAAGCTTACTCTATTACAAAAACTTTTCTGTCTTTCTTACTGCAGATACTGCAAAGTGTCTCTTTTTCTCATTGCTCATCTTCGTTGAGCACGTTCAACAGTTATTTTTTAAATAATAAATCAGTAAACATATCAGCAACGCGTTAAAGTTCTCTTGTCAATAGCGGATTGACTGAAGTCTCGATTAGTTTACTTTGGAACGCACAAGGTAAATCGATATACAGTGGGGGAAAAAATTTACGTACTCCCTACATTTCAAACAAAACTGAATAAAATAAGTTCGTTCTAAATTAAATGTGATTTCAATTTAAGATTATATTGCCCACTGTATGCTACGTTCAGGCTAAGTTTGCATTCCCGACAGTGAACATATGCACATATCTGGTCTCACTTTTCATATTCGCGTTAAGAATATTGCATGTGTGCAATCGGAAACTTGTAGCGATAATCGTTGCAATAAATAAAACGAATTAAAATACCCGTTGAACGGCAATTTCAGAGACTTGCAAGCAAATACGCAATAGTGCAACAGTCTGCTTTGAAATGTCCGCGAACGTAGTTAATCTGTTGTCGCTGGACAATATCGTCTTCAGAACCTATGTGTTCTGGAGTGCTATACTAGTGCTGAAAATCTTTTTTGTGGGAGCCTTGACTGGCCTAATGCGGTTTAAAACCAAAGTAAGTACATAATAAATATCAAGTGCACAAATTCGTACAAGTTACAAAAATATTATAAAATTCCGTCATTCATTAATTGAGTGTCACAGTGACTAGACATTTTGATAAGTGGTTCAATTAGTATTTCAAATTTAATTGTAAACGTCACGCCTAGGCAAGAGTGCACTAAAGGAATCGTCAAGGTGACAGCTCGTATGCAAGTAATGAAGTATAATCTCCAAAATGAAATTTCGCCTTTACGATAACATCGCCATATATATATATATAATAGCGCCATGTATATAGTAAAATAAAACTATAAATATGTATGTAAATTGAATTTTTTAAGTGTGCATTTAATTGGTTTAAAAAATTGCTGATTTGTTCACTTACTAAATTTCAAAATTATGCACGCGAAAGCTCATCGGTTCTTTGCTATAATTTTGGTATGTGCAAATGTGAACGGCGTACTGTAGGTCAAGTCGCTTGGCGTGAGCACATTCACTGCGTATAAATGCATGAGAGCAAAGGTAAGAGAACGTCGCAACGAAAAACGAGACAAATAGCAAAACTCAAATCATATGAAATACATCCAACTCTCGTTTTGCACGGCGTTGCTTGCAAAAAATACACGAGAGTCGAGTTGAGTTTATTGCTTTCTTGTGAATTGGGCAGCCAGCATAAGAGATTCGTGTTGATAAACAGACCTTAATGACCGTTTAATCGAGTTTTATAATAAATCGTTTATTTATGTGTTTTACGAAAATTATAATATCGTCTCATCTAAACTTAGACCTTCGCCAATCCAGAAGACTTAATCCTTACACCCAAAACGAAGGTTAAGTTTGACGATCCCAATGTTGAACGTGCGCGCAGGTAAGAATATGGCTTGAATTACATGCATATAAAGAAGCTTAAATCAAAATAAATTTTCAGAGCTCACCGCAATGATTTGGAGAATATATTACCCTTTTTTGCTATTGGCTTTCTATACACACTGACTAATCCGAGTGCCTTCTTGGCGGTGAATCTATTCCGCATCGTTGGCATTGCACGCATCATACATACTATAGTTTATGCAGTCATCGTGGTGCCGCAACCGGCCCGTGTCCTGGCTTTCCTCGCAGCCCAATTAGCCACTGGTTATATGGCCGTCCAGGTGATATTTGCATCTCTCTAAGTTATTTAGTGTTTTGTGAAATGGCCTAACAATGGGCAAACATGGAATGGATTTTCTTCTAAATAATAATTTTATATTTGATAAAATAATACTTTTGGGAATCTAGTAGAAATTGCATTTTTTTTTTTTAGTTTAATTACATTGTTTGGTTAACTTTAAGAAGTGCTACAAAAAAGTAAATATACATACATATGTCGGTTTATATTCAAATTTAGCGGGTTCATTTATTAGTTCGATGCTAGTATTCTTTATATACTTTCGATATTTTTAGTTCGAAGTGTTTTCTTCCTATGAGATATGTATGTATACATTTTGTATTCCTTTATTTAGCTATGGTCTAATTACTCGCTAAGTTTGCAACACACTAGGCACTAAAACCGAAAAAGCACTTTGATTCCAATTCAATAATAAATTGGCAGTTTAGATATGTATGCATATTGTGTGTATTTGTAGATTATTTATAGTTAGTTATGATAACAAAAATTATTGATTACTTAATATAACCCTGATCAATTGCATGTTTGAATATGTCGGCAATGCGTTGTCTCTTCTCGGCCTCCTTGAATGGAGTAATGTTCCAAACATCGGTGAGTACGGCGTTTTCAACAATGGCATCCAAGTCGGCGACTTCTTCGTCTTCAATGAGCGTCATGGGAAGGGATTCAATGCCCATGCCACAGCCGAAACGACCAAAACGCTTAAGCTCCTCAAGCAATGCGTTCCAATCTAGCACGGTTTTGGGATCAGCACCTAAGTCAGCGATCAGTGCGCAAGCACTCTCATGATAAGTCCTCAATAGGTCCTCATAGTGTTCTTCCCGCGTTGCCTGGCTTGTGCAGGAGTATATGAAAAATGAAAGGTCCAAAGCCAAAGAAGAACAACGAGCCAACTGATAATCAATAACTATAATAGCCTCTGGCTTGCCTTCAGGCGAATAACGTGTCAAGAAGTTTGGTGTCCAGCAATCACCATGACCAAATACGCTTAAGTCAGCTGTAGATGGATTTGACGAGTGTCATTATCCAATCTTAAAAAATGTTATAGTTATTAAATGCTTACAGCGCGTTGAGACCAGATCAATGAGGTCGTCATAAAGATTGACTTGCAGAAAGTTTTTCCCAATGGTTTCATACTTTGTGTTGGGATAGGTGCGAGAAATCGCATCTCTGGAAACATTCAAAGCAAGTTTTAGGAAGCCGGCATACCAATTGCGCTTGCTTTCGGCGTAATAAGTCTCCTAAGATGGGAAATCAATTTAAAATAAATTTCACAATTGCGCCTTCTCACAGTTACTCACTTCAAGGCTGTTGGCAGCCTTTTCGAAAGCATCTGAATCCAGTGCTCGAAAAGCCAATGCAACACCATGATAGCGACCAAGCGTGCGCATTGTTAGGTAAGCATCTTCCATTGAAATGTATGCCTGACTGTGAATATTCATAAGTATATATTTTTCTGATGTTACTTCCTATATCAGCAGCACTTACCGGTCGGGCGAGCGATAGCCCTTGAAGGTGACGTCCTCCAGCGCAATAAAGTCATTGACACCATCATTGACGGTTGCTAGGCACCTCGGATACTCAACAAAAGGGTTTTTGGGATTGCGAGATTTCTGAAATGTCTCTAATGCCGGTATCACCTTCGTGTAGAAATTAATCTCATTGCGGAAGAAATCAGTTGAACGGAATAAACGCCTGCGATGCAAATTTTCCGGCATGGCCTTCACTATAACATTTATCTCCACCGTTTTCCTGTTCGTATTTTATGTAGGTTAGCGTTTTGCCTAGCACTTATTCCACCCATTAGAGCTTACCCATCGGCCTCGTTAACTCCGTAGATGCATAAGCGAAACACATTGCTCAAATAAGAGTCGCCTTTCTTGGAACCTGCGCCAAATTTGAATGAGGTATGCTTGGTACCACCTACTTTGCGTATGATTTCATCGAGTGTCTCCTCGGTGAATTTCTTTGATATATCAGCCAGCGTAGGGTTAGACATGTTTGCGCCTGGAATTGAAACAATCAACTTAGATTCAGCAAAAGCGACGCTTGCCGTTAAATACTCGCAGCCTGTTTCTGCCGCCGCTGATAAGCATGAACCTCTCTCTCATCATTCATAATGAGAAATAGTCACACACCCACTACTTACGTTGCTACTCGCGTGTATGTTTATAAATTTAGAAAATATACGATGCTTGTGGCAGACGACAATCAGGTAATCTCGTGGCTCGCACGAATGTTATAAACATGAATGAATGTGTGTTAAGATATTAGATCGTTCACGGTGCCCGTATCAGCTTGAGACACGTCACGTTAACTGCACGGTCAATGCCATGAATTAAGTTACATATACACACATAAATATGCGAACATTATCTGTGCTGAACTGCGAACGTGGTGCTCTCTTGAGTGCTTAGAATATGCAAGCAAGCAAACATAATAATTGAGAGCTGTTTGTTTGGTTTTTCTAAAAGAATAGAGCATTTTGACCGCTTTGACCGCCATGTCATGTTTTTATCATACTACATACAAAGGGAAGCCGCTTACGCCACTAGAATTAACATATCAGTGATCAATCTAAACTATTTGTAGACTAATTCACGTAGAATACGCATTAGCGTTGTTCTAAGAACAAATTTCTTGGTTTACCTGTGAACACCAGATTTGTATCAGCCATAATCAATATCCAAAATAGATTTAATCACAGCATAACTGTACTGAATTGTCTCCATGACAAACAACCTGTAGATAAAGTTTATCAAGCCTTTGTATGTATTTAACAAAGTAATAATTCAGTTGATGACAGTTTGCATCTATGAAGCGTATCTTCGCAATGATGCTGCTGAATAAGCTGTTGCAGTTTGACTATCGCAAATTGTTCAACTGCAAAATCATTTTATATGAAAATCAAGAGAGTAAATTTAACCAGCGAGTCTCGGGAGTGGTAAATTCGTATCACTCACAGCCACTTCATTCAAAACCAATTTTTCTTGCACGACGACGAACATCTGTTTTAAACGCACTAACAACACTTGTGTTCGAGTTGCATTCTAGATGCACCGTACTTTATTTTGGTATGATCTCAAAAAATGCTGTACTAATAAGCTTAAGGCCCAGTAGCTTTAGTTTATAAAGTTATTGTTAATAAGTTATGAATCCTGTATAAATAAGTAATAATAAACTATTTTAATAAGTTAGTGTTCTACCAGAGCATAAAATACATAAGTTAAATCGTCGTGGCGTTCTGGCACATATATGTAAAAAAAGCATTGCCTTTTTTACTTATTAATATACTTCTTTTTATGCATTCCAAAAAGAAATGTTTGTTGAAATCACCTCACTTTGTGGTTATCTTCAAGGGCGATTTTGTAAGCGAATAATTGTTATATCCAAAAAATTAGCAGTTAGTTTAAAATACTGTCTTCATATACTAAGTAGTGTAAATGTCCTTATTAATGTGTTACAACATTTGCTTTGTAGAAAAAAATCGTGTAATCAAACCAAATGCATGTATGTGTATACTAAAATTTAACTCGAATTTAGCGATACTGTCAGCGTTGCTGTCTGGTCTGAAATATGTTCCTGAATTGACAATCGTTGATCATGTTTTCGCGTCAAATTCGAAAGGATAACTTATTAAGTATAAAGTGTTTTAAAACAGCCGAGTACAGTGTTGCAAAGAGTACAAAAGCGAAAATGCCTTTCAGTAACCAAAAGGTGGCAGCACCAACTGTTAAAGCGCTGTGAGTAGCAAAAGTAAAGAGGCAGAATTATGCACGTGGTGTACTCAAAACAGTTGCCGAAGAAATTTTGGCACTGATAGATAGGTAGATCCGAAGAAATGTCTGTGGCAAAGAGGAAACGTATTTCAAAGAAGAATAAGTCGGCTTGGCGTAAAACCGATATACAAGATGTTGAGGACTTTCTGGAGGATCAGCGTCAAGAGGAGCGAATAGGGTAAGTATTTTTATTTATCTTTTACTTTAGCATGATAGGAACATTTTAATCGTCCGCAGTTCTTTCGCCGACAAGCAAAACGATGAGTTGTTTATTATAGATGCTCCGACACAGACTAAACGGAGTGTGCTGTCAGAGAAGCAGAAGCGAAAATTAAATGCGACGACTAAACCTCTGCGCTCACATCAGATACTGGAGAACACGTCAAAGGTGGAAGATCCAATTGCAAAGCGGTAGGATTATTATTATAGTAATATTTATCGCTAACGGTTCTTCTAATGTTTTTTTTTTTTTTCAAAATACAGCAATATTGTGCGACAGAAAAAGAGTGGTCGAAACATCGAGCAAGAGGTGTACAACCCAATAAAGCCGAGACATTTCCAGGCAAACAAAGATCGCGCTTTGTATTATGCTAAACTCGACGCACGCAATGAGCAAAAAACTACGAAGCAGCAAGCAGCAAAAGATCTTTGGCAAGAGGAAGATTTTCGTGACAAAATACCTGGCCTTAAAGATGAGAAAGGCTGGATCAGTCGGGAGCTTTCGTTGCACATAGCTGGCAATGTTGGTAAAAAGGTTGTAAAGGTGCATGATAGCATTCGGCATAAGACCACAAAAGCCAAGTAATTAACATGAAACTTACAAGCATATAAACAAGTCAGTAAGCACATTTTTTTTTCAGGAAATTCGAGCCACCACATCCGGGCATGAGTTATAACCCTAGCTTAGAAGCGCATAGTGATCTCATTACAAAGGTAGTAGATCACGAGCAGAAAGTCATTAAGGAGGAACAGCATCTAAAGCGAGTCACTACGCAAATGTTTTCTAAAGTCACGCCCAAGGAACGGGACGATCGTCGATTGATGGAAATGAGCGAAGGCATCGTCGAAAATGAAGACACTGAAGACAATCAAGTGGCCAAACAAAATCAAAATAAGCGTAGTAAGGGCATTATTGCCTCAGCTTCCAATGTTTCAGCCGAGGTTGAGGAAGAACCGTACAAAGCAACAAACGCGCCAGTTGAAAATAAGAAAAAGTCCAAACAGGCGCGTCGAAAAGAGCTCAAACAAAAGGAACTGCAGCGCAAGCAGGAGAAGAAAAAGGCTCTTAAAAAGCAAATCGCCGATCTTAACAGGCAAGTAAAGACAAATTAGCTAAACTTTCTTGCTTTGAGTCTGACAGAATGCTTAAATGTTCTTTATTACAGAATAAAATCCATTAAAGCCGAAGTGCTCACAGAGGCTGAACAACTTAATCAACTAAAGAAACACCGTAAGCAGGTTGCCGAAAGGAAAAAGTTCGAGCCGAAGCGTTTGGGACAGCACAAGTTTGTCGAACCGGATCTAGATGTCAACATGCCTGAAGACATCTCTGGCAATCTGCGCAATATAAAAATGGAGTCAAATCTAATCACGGATCGCTTCAAGAATTTCCAGAAGCGAAACATATTGCCTACGACTATAGCAGTGAATAGAAAGAAGGCCAAGGTCAAGCGATTCGTACGCAACTCGCATAAAGACCCCGGCGTGTCATATCAGATGCTCCGTGAGCAACGTCGTGCTACGGCAAAGGCGAACCGGGATGTAATTAAAGTTTAGTGAATATGACACTATTTTTTTTATGTATTTTAATATTAAATAAGAAAAAATATATTAAAAACCCAGTAGAATCATTTGTGTTCGGTTTCGAACTACACCAATCGATAAACATGTCGTGCCAGGAGCTACATGGCAATTAGCTGATTCGATCACATCGGTAAGGCAGCTACCGCTTTACCGAGCAACCGTTAAACGGTAGGAAGGCCAGTTGCATGACTAACATAGTCGTCATGAGTTCTTAAAATCAAAAGGCAAAATGTTCACTAAATTAAAGATTTATTTTTGCCACTTTTCGTCTTCTTGCCAAGCTTAATCTTTTTCGTTTTAGGCTGATCCACTTTCTGACTCGCTTCAGAACCATTCAAAGTGTCGTCTAGTCGCTTTATCCCGCTAAAAGAAAGTTTAAGGTTTGTAAAATAATTATATGCGATATATTGTTTGGTCTGGCTAACCTTTTCACCGATATCAGCTTAGTTTTGCCAATGCTGTCGCTGTCTAATGCCTTTGACCAGTCTTCGTTGCTGCCCTTGATGGCGAAGTCTTTAAGGTTTTCCATCTTAAGTAGCTTCAACTCCTGCTTTTGCTTTTTGGTTAACTCCTTTGCCGTCTCCGATAGTTCTTCATTAAGCGTCAATGTGATTGGCTTGAATTGTTCGCCGCTGTTTAGATCGCTTTTTTGCGCCATATCACTTTCAACGTGACCCTCTACGATCTGTTGGAAGTACTTGCTAAATTTTTTGAGCATATCATAGAACTTCGCCAGCACTTGATTGCCGGGCATGTTTAGTTCGGCAGCCACGGCGTCCACTGTCTTACCCTGCACACCAATGGCCAGCAGTATGGCCTGTTGCAGCGTATCTATTTGCAGCTTATCCACTTTCCCTTGGAAGTAAAGATAGCTTATGTCGGTGACCAGGTCGAGTATTAAACGGAACTCAATTTGATTGCGCGCATAAGCCTCGAGTCGTTGCAGGTCGTGTGGCAGAAAATATACCTCTAAGGTTTGCTTATCGAGTAATTGCTGCTGTTCTGTCACTTGCACCCACTTATTGTGAAGTAGTGACAGACCCAAACCGGTGCCGAAGTCTCGGAAAGTTTTACCCAACAACTTCGTGATACGTCGCCTGAAATCGGCAAAATATAAACTCAGCCAATTGCTGTCCAGTTTATGTTGGCTGGACAAGTTGTACAGCATAATGCAGGTATGCTCGCCGGTAAGATCGTTCGCCTTTTGACTTAAGTAGACAGGCACAAAACCAATGTTTTTCCAGAACTTCAGCAGATCTGATGTAAGACCGTAAGCAGTGCCCATGTAATCGATTGATTCGGGTGGACGCTCCGTTAATCGCTTCAAAAGCGTTGGTATCTTGCGCCGAGGTCGTATCTGCTCCTTTAATAAATCAAGATCTTGTTCCTCGATCTCCTCAATTCCTGTAAATTGGTTAAATTGCTTAATGTCATAGATGTGTGCAAATAAAAGTAAATTCACCTTTGGAAGCATCCTCTGCGGCATCTGGCTGCTCGTTTAGATCAGTGAATTTTCGCGAATAGTAGTCTTTAAGTAATGCGATCGCACGCTTGCCATATCCCATGCGTTGATAGTTAGGATGCGTGGCAATGCGTACAATACGTACCCCTGCCAGTTTGGGAAAGTCACGATCTCCATATTGTTCAGATATATTCCATGGTATCAAATCGCCGCTCGCCTTCTTGCCTCGACCAAGTGAGTCGGTGATTGACTGCGACGATATTTCGCCCTCCAAAGCAACTTGTATGACAACCAGTATTTCGGGCAGCTGATCCTTGCGATGAATGGGACCCAATAGGCAGAACAAATGATGTGCAGGCGCATCACTCATCATCTGCAAATCATTTGGGCTGTTTTTGTAGTGAGACGAGACATAAATAGCAACGACACGGTGCAGAAAGGACTCGGCCGCTTTATGGAAGGAAAACAGAGCATCGCGGTCGATATAGTACAATTCACAGGCATCCGGTGTGGGGCAACCAGAGTTTAGCGAGAGAACTGTGCTTGAGTCTAGACAGAGCAAATTGATTAGCCACTTCTCAACATCATCTCCATCGCGATAACGAATCGACTCCTCTAACTTCAGCTAAATTTTTGAAAATTGGTTAGCCAATAGTCACTAGAAATAATGATTATTATTCAATCAAGCCCTACCGGTGGCGGTGCGTTGCTTTCTTTTTGCAGCTGTGAGATTAACTTCAGGCTCAGAGACCGACCCGTGCCTTCATATCCATTTATGGTGGATGCCATGAATATCAAGTATGGGCCCATCATCTTCTTCACCAATGGCAAGGGAATTGCTGCAGCTTCGTCAATCAATAGCAAGTCAGCAGCGTTCAACAGATGCGTATCATTAGGCGCAATATACTGAATTGTCTGACGGCTCGACCGAGTTATGTTTATGCGTATTATTGCTTTTTTATAATCAGGATTCGTAGAGCGTATGATAGTGTAATCTGTATGCTCTTGGTAGTCCAGTGCATCAAAGCCTTTAAGAATAAACTCAAAAAGCGTTATCAAATTCTCAGGATGCGGTGATGTGACATAGATGTTGACATAGCCAAAGGCAACTGCGGCGGCTATTGATATGCCCAAGGCCGCTGATTTGCCACGACCACGTGCTGCTGTCAATGATGTAGGTGGCCTGTAAACGCAAAAGAATTAGGCAACTGATTATTTCAAAACTACTAAAAGTAATTCACATTTATGTACTTACTTTAGCTGTTTCTCTGCCAGCGCTTCAATGAATTGAGCTACAGCTCGCGCCTGATCGTATGTTTTACACAGATTAACAAGCGGCCCAGCGGGCGGTGTGTCACGTAAGCTCTCTTTCAGATCCTTCAGCGCCTCGTCGTTTTCTGATACGATAGCTTTGGCGGGCTGGTTTGCGCATATGAAATGATAATTTCGACAATTAAATAAGGAACACAATACCATTAACATGTCCAACCTACATTCACCGGTTCAACGTTTATTGTCTTCGAACTAAGAGGCAGCACCGTCAGATCATCATTGACTACCAGGCAGCGTTTGCAATCGGCTAGTGACAGTATGAGACGTTCATTAAAGCGACATGTGACTGTCTGGTGTGCTTCTGTTCGAAAACGTTTGTGTACGTCCATGCTCATAGTATAAAGCTGTTTCAGCGACTGCAAAGTTTTTAGCAGCAAAATTATTAGGCCGCCACCCTCTACGGTTTCTATTGTACGTGCAAGGAGATTAGGTGTCAGTGCTTCGAAATCTTGCAGCACACAGACTCCGTACGTGCGACCAAGCACCGCATGTGTCTCCGAGTAGTAGCGTCCATGAATGGTCGTTGCTACACGAAACGAATCGAATACATCTGCCTCGTTTACATCAATCTTGCCAGCCGCGATTTTCTTAGCTCGTTTTTTACCATGACTGTAAGAAGTGGCAGAAAGATTTAGCATGCTTTTATTTCAGAGCTTAAAAAATTGAAAGTAATATATGTAACATACTTGGATATGGCCTCATCTTTGTTTTTGTAACACCACAGCACTGTTGGACGTGCCTTCACAGTTGACTTTGTTAAAATGTCGTACAAAATAGGCACCTGTTGCAAGCAATTAGAAGCAAACCATTTCGGTTGAGTATTTAGTAATCGATCCGTGAAATTAGGTGTCCTCCAGCTTACCTGATCACGCGCTTTATCTCCGATCACGATAAACATTGTACGGTGTCCCAATTTCACGCCATTTTCGATCATAACGCGAATGCGGTTGTCGATCTTCTTTTTCACCATGTTAAAAAACACACTTTGTGTGTAAACTTATAAAAAAATGAAACAAAAACACGAACTAACGAAAATGTTCATTCATTGAATTATCATTAACAAAATATCGGCGCACGTGTGTTTAATAGAGGTGTCAAACTATCGATGGTACTATCGATAGTTTTAATTTCAAACACTATCGATGGTTTTAAAATACTATCGATAGTCGCTTTACATTGTGAACTCCATCACTAACATTTCTCTGGAACATTCGATGTGCAGGTAATTTCCCCTCCGAAAATTGTATTTGTTAAAATAGTTAAATTTTGTGTAATTTTACATTTTTTCGGTGGTGGTGCTGATTGTGCAGGAAGTGCTAATTGTGCGGCTGGTGCATGTGGTGCTGAAGGCGTGTTTTTAATACAGTTTTCGAGATGGCTGACGGTAAGAATATTTGTTAGGTGATACACCACAGTTGTGTAAACGCATAATGAGTCCATATTACATATAATTAATATTTTTGCAGATTCCATTGAAGATTTTTTTTTTTTAAATTTCTTTTTTGATGATACTATCGCGGTAATATCGATAGTTTTTTTTTTAAATATCGAAAACTAGCGATAGTGTGACCATCGATAGTTTGACACCTCTAATGTCTAATGTGTTGCCGATTTACACAAATCATAACAAAAAAGACCGAAAAGACCGGAGAAACAAAGTTTATAATGACAAAAAGCCAACTGCTGTGAAACGCTAGCAAATGATTTCGCATAGCTTAGCATCACGGCAATTGAAAACGTAATTCTTTGAAGAAATTATAAATTTAGCTTGATTCAACCATTTTTCATTTGATCAAAACACAATGAAAAATATAAAAAACCAACGTACAAAGTATGAAAGTTACTACCGGAATACTCATAGTCGTAATTGTGCTTGTTTGAATCGGAGTTTACTACAGAAATTGGTTAAAGTCTCTGTAAAATATCTTGTATGGAATGTGTCAAAATAAATGTTCTTCATACGGTTCACCACATAGCTATCAGCTTTTGTATATGTGTATCGGGTGAAGTGTTTTACAAGACTTGTACCGGACAGGTCCCACGAAACAGTGGAGGTGTGACCATCGATAGTTTTCGATACTTTTAAAAAAACTATCGATACTATCGCGATAGTAAAAAAAAAAATATTTAACGGAACCTGCAAAAATATTAATTATATGTAATATGGACTCATTATGCGTTTACACAACTGTGGTGTATCACCTATCAAATATTCTTACCGTCAGCCATCTTGAAAACTGTATTAAAAACACGCCTTCAGCACCACATGCACCAGCCGCACAATTAGCACATCCTGCACAATCAGCACCACCACCGAAAAAATGTAAAATTACACAAAATTTAACTATTTTAACAAATACAATTTTCGGAGGGGAAATTACCTGCACATCGAATGTTCCAGAGAAATGTTAGTGATAGAGTTCACAATGGAAAGCGACTATCGATAGTATTTTAAAACCATCGATTGTGTTTGAAAATTAAAACTATCGATACTATCGATAGTACCATCGATAGTTTGACACCTCTATGAAACTGGATTTTACGTTCCTCAACACTGAAGCAGAGTGTGTTTTTAATAAATTTTGTGTTACTGATCATTAAAAAATGTGACTTGTCCTTTTGACAAGGCGAAGTAGAGAAATATATGACACAAGCGTTAACAACAGTTGTTGTAATCACGTACAAGTAGACAAGGCGATAGGCATAACATATTCATAGTTTCAAAACATGTCCTCGTGGAAGAAGGCTTCGAAGAGCAACCAGAAGGTGCATCGTGAGCGTCATCAGCCCGAGGAGCGTAAACATCTTGGTCTGCTCGAAAAGAAGAAAGACTATAAGCTACGCGCACGAGATGTACAACAGAAAGAAAAGACTCTAAAGCTATTGCATCGCCGCGCATTAGATAAAAATCCCGATGAGTTTTATCACCATATGATAAATTCAAAACTTGATGATGGCGGCGAACACCATGAGAGCAAAGAGGAAGGCGATGAGCACACCAAGGAACAGCTGGCACTCATGGAGACACAGGACATTAAGTATATCACCATGAAGCGTACAATTGAAACAAAGAAAATTGAGCGCTTAAAATCATGCCTACACATGATCGACGAAGTCAATACTGTGCCGAACCGGCATACATTTTTCGATGATAATGGTGTGCCACAACAATTAAATGATGTTGCTTTGGCTGAACGCCTCGAGACGCATCCAAAGCTTTTGGCGCGACGCACAAATCGTCTGCGCTTAGAGCAATTGGAGAAAATGGGGGAATCAGTGCTGTCAGATGATGTAAGTTACAGAGCTCTTTAATAATACTTTATCTCGTCTTAAATACTTTTCGTAATTAGGCTGGAGACAACCTAAATGCACTGCGAAAGTCGTCTTACAGCGAACTGAAGAAGCGATTGATGAGACAAAAGGAACTGAGTGTGGTGCACCAAAAACTCCTTTTAAGACACGCTCTCAAGCAGCCCCGTCTGTTAAAACCAAAACGCATACGCAAAGGCACCAAAGATGCAGCGCCTGTTTACAAATTCAAGTACGAACGCAAAAAGTGAAGAACGCTAACAGTGACGATCCAATTGATTTGTATAAATTAGCAATTTAAGTTATTTTAGTATGTACACGAGTGTGTAAAAATTTATACACAAAAGGAGTAGCATATTTTATTCCCTTCTCAAAGAAAATAATAAAAAGCGCATTGTTGCATCTTAAACTATGAAATTTAAGTGGTGTCTTGCTTCCAAAGTGATCACGACTTTTTCGGATATTGTTGCAAAGAAAAGGGAGTTTCTGAAGTAATTAGTGGAGGCAAATATCGGTATTCCAGATCAAAAGATTGCACTCATCAATGAACTATATTATCGAGTGAAGTTTTAATGTATCAGATAGTAGGGTTCTGATTTTAATAGCATACGAGATGATGTCTTCCAGCTTGGTACAAGCTTAAAGGATGTTACAAGTACCGAATACATATTTTCCATGCTAATTAAAAGCGATTTTACAGCTGTTAAGATTTTGTCTTGAATATTTCATGTGTTAAAGAGATTGGTTCACTAAATATGAAAAAAATGGCAATTTTATTTTTAATTGTTAGCGCCGTAAACTTTTTGTTTGTCATTATGAGACTGGACCACGCAAAATTCAGGACAAATATTGATAAAATTTAATCAGCATTTCAATCAGCAACATATACAGAGGCTCAACCCAACTCAAACCCAACCTAGAGAAGACACACATATTTCACATCATAACTTATTTTGTACACTTAAAAATGGGGCGAAATATTATAATAACTGCAGTTTAATATTTAGAATTTAAGTTATGTTAAGTAATGTTTCAAAACTTCCTTAAAACGTATTTTGCATAGATTCCACCAACATGAGGTTTTCATTGTCATTTTGAGCGAATTTTTCATGATAAATGGGTACTTCTTGTTGTCGTCCGGCATAGCCTACAGATTTTCGTTCACTTTCGGACAGCTTTAAAAAGTGTTTGGATAGTTCCAAATGAGCCCATAATGCACAAATCTCGATTTCGGTTTCCTGTTATGTTATGGATGTATTTAGAAACTGCGCTGTGTATTAAGTATTTATTATAATTGAGTAGATATTTTTATTCATTATATCTCCAAAAGTAGTAAAATTTCCACGCTGGTTCCCAACATACAGCACTAATCCATAACGTTGCCATTTATAAGATTTTGAGGCACGAAGTTTGTCATTTTTTCGCCAAAGGCCTGCCCCCATCTCTAACTGTATGTTTGTATTCCCAACCTACGGAATTGATGTTACGTTTATGAGAAATGCATAATGTTATTTGCATATTTACAATTGATTGACAGATGTTTGCTTAATTACAATAAACATTTTTTTATTTGTAATTGTCTTTAGTTGGACATTCTCGATGTGTCGACGGAGAAAGGTAACGGTAAGTCGAGAGACAAATGCTCGCAAGTGCATGATACTCACTCAAACAGCCCAGCTTATCGCTGCATTAGCTTTGGCGTAGATGCAGTCGACTTATGCCAATTTAAAGGGGTGCCCAGGCAATAGGTGTTGCCCAGTGAGAAGTCTGGTCACTTGGGTGGTGTATATAGGCTTTGAAGATGGATCGTTTAAAATTTTATTTTCCATTGCCTGTGCACTCCTTGTTTAGCTTTATTTAAAGGTTAATTACAAATGCAAAAAACAAAACAAGGAACAGCATTAAAAAATAAATAAAAGACAAATTCAAATTACAAATTGTTGTTCAACAAGGATGTCTATTTGTTTGCACACACCACCAAAAAAAAAAAAAAAAAAAAAAAGAAAAACGAAGCTAACCCAAAACAGCAAATATTCTTTTTTGCCTCTGTGTGCTATGTGGTGTGGAATATGATGCGCTGTCCTTTAAAGGTTTGTTTACTTTTACGCTGACAGTCAGACTGGAGAATATGATACCGCTGCTGATTTCGTTTGTTTAAAGCCTTTTTATATTGCTGTGTTGACATTTTGACTAGCAACCCTAGTCGACCTTATCTAGTGTAACGAGCAACAAATCTGATCATTTTCAATCGATGATTTTCTCAAATGGTATACCATATGAGTCGGCTATCGTCGGCTTTTGCACTTGATTGTTTATATTCAAGTATTTGTGTTGGTATTTTTGTCACTTTTCAGTGGAGATTCTTCCAAACTTACTGACAAGAAAATTATGAAGCTCATTTGTTCGCAATAAAGTTTTTAAAAGGCACAGGAATAAAATTCTTAAATATTCAAACATACATACATATATACGTAAATAGACATTTGTACATGCAATATGTAACTTCAACGAAGGCAGCAACAATAACACAATAATAATAATAATAACAACAACAATAAATTAAAACAAAAGCGAAGACACAAATACGCCTTAGTCGTGTGGACGGATGGATAGCAAACAGAAACCAACTGCGGTTAACGAAAACGCTCTGCATATGGGCACAAGTCATGAAAGGATACTCGCAAGGCAACCAAGCGGAAAGAGTCTCCCGAGAATGTGTTCAGCCTCAACTCAAGCGGCTATAACTGTTGCAGCGACGGCAGCTAAGTTTAGTTTAGTTTGGCAAGGGATGTTCTGGGGTCGTGCCTCTGGTGCTGCAAAAGGCAACAATAACAAACCAATTACAGTTAGATTGGCCGCATATTAAAAATCGAATGAGAAACACATCTGTCGCATCGCCGCGCCCTTCTGGGACGGCAACAACAGCAGAGAGGCAACAACAACAACAATAAGGATGAGGTTGAGATTCGAAAGGAAACCGGCGCACACCCCCCGCATAGACGATTAATCTTTGTTGTTGTTACTTTTATTGAAAGCGAATTTTTCGCAACTGTTTCAAAAGCATGAAAACACACACATAGTTAAGCACACTCACAAAAAAAAAAAAAAACGAAGCAAACAAACACAAAAAAAAAAAAAATTAAATATTAACAAAAAGGAAGAACGAAACAAAACTTGTAGCCACAACGAGGGAATGAGTGCGAGAAAATAGCAAGAACATGCAGCGAAGTTTTGGCTGGTTATGATGTTCATAATGATGTTGATGATTTCCCGGTTCGCGTTCGCCGGTACCCGTATATTTTTTTTTTTTGTTTTTTATTTTTGACGCCCCACGCAACGAATTTCTCGCACAGTATGCTGCCGTCAGTTGAACGCCCGTTCGCCCGCCCGTGGAGAGCCACTTCCTCATGCACGGCACGGCACGGCACGGCATGGCATGGCGCAGCGCATCGCCTCGCATCCTTTGCAATTTTTTTTTTTTTTTTTTTTTGTTTTGTTTCCTTTTTTTTTTATATTTGGCCTTTTTCGACTTCGTTGGGGGTGTGAACTTTAGTCTTGTGCCCGAATTATGGTTATGAAATGATAATTATAATTATTATTACTGCTGTTGTTCAAATGTTGTTTTTGTTGTTCTGGTTCATCTTGCTGTTGTTGTTGTTGTTGGTGTTGTGTGCTGTTTATATGTGTTCTTTGCTTGTTGCCGATGTTGTTGCGGGCGTGCACTGGACTAGTGTTTTTTTTTTTGCTCACAGATGTTCTGTCAACTGTTCTTTTTTTTTATTGTATATATTTTCTGCTTTGCCTTATTTTTTTATAGCGTCTTGCTGCGCCACGTCGCAACGCCCCCCCACACCACTTGCATTGGCAATTTGTTAGCAATGTTTTTCCTCTTGTTGTTGTTCTTCAAATTGCTTGAGTTATCAATGCCCAGGGCTTCAGAAATAGTTTAGGGCTCACCCTGCTGCATTGTGCTGTGCCAGGTTGTCTACGCAAAAACAATAAAACCAAACTAAAAAAAAATAAAGTGAAACAAAAGTTAGGGAGCTGAACTGAATAACTGTCCACTGTGCTACATACTAAAAACGGCCAAGCTTCGTGGCAGGTTTAATGCAACGTTTTGCCATTTGCCAGTTGTGGAAACAACGATGGCGGGGTACTAGCCTGGTGCCGCGCAAGGAGTGGACATGGAAGATGTGAAATTTCGTTGAGTTTCGTCTTCTTTTGATTGGTTTCATTTTCGCAATTTTTGCCTAATGATGTGTGACGTGTAGTTCACTAAAGCGGCAGCATGTTTCTTTGTCGACTATGCGCATCCACCTGCTCACATCGTGCTGTTGCTACTTCATGGCTTTGTCGTGTTTGTGACACAATTGATGTGCGCATATACTATACCGTCTGGTTACGGTTAAGCTTCGAAAGTTTACCGACATGCGATAAGGCAGCGCAAGTGTTGCCTTGGCGCCAACTCAGATGACTACGTGAAGTACGATTTGAGGTTGTGCTGCGTTCGAATTTCTTTAATGTCGAGACACGCTTCGTTATTTTTTTGATTCTATGTACGTGACTGCGCCGTTGCCTCTTGTATTTGTCTGTTGCGAAATAGTATTCCATGTTTGATGCATGCGCCTTCGCAAGGATTTCGGTTTTCATTGTGCGCTGTAATCTGTGCAGTTGCAAACTATTTGCTCAGCAGTATGCTGCCGGTCGACCTTAAATGCAAAATTATTGGTTAGTTGATTCATAAGATTAGTTAAATTCGTTCCTTAGTTAAATTATATTTAAAAAATCAAATCTAAATGAGCCACGACACGTAAAAAATTGAGTTTATTTTCTTTAGCTTGCTTCACATTAAAGACAAAGCAATTGCACAAAATATGCTAAACAAATAGATTTCCTCTAAAAGTAGAACAGCGCTTCTGCGAAGAAAGTATTTTACTCAGCAGTTAAACTTATAAAACTATTGTATAAATAATGTTAATAAAACAAATTTAAGAAACAATTTGTAACTGCTAAATGCCATAAATCAACTAAAGTAAACATGATTCAAGATACGAAATATGTTCGTTGGTTGACTAAGGATTTGTTGAATGCCTATAACAGTCTATTCAAAAAGTCCATAGGAGGAAATATAGATGGCGTTACTAGAATTTTTTCCATATGATTTTTATTTATTTTATTATTTAGTACGAACCTTCAAAAGAAAGCTATTAAAATTTCGTGTTATTCTACTCATAAGTTTGTGAATTATTGTGCTAAGAGTGACACTAGTCTTGTTATTTTCAAAAGAGTGGAACAAAAACAATTTCGTGCTTTGATTTTACACTGAAATTTCGCTCGAATGAAGAGGTTATCGCTGAAACTGAGGCCTATTTTGTGGCAAAAGTTAAATCGTTCTACAAAAGTGGTATCGAAAAGTTGGAAAATCTCTATACTCGTCACAACGCACTCGAAGGCAACTATGTTGAATAATAATTGACGAATTTTGTCAAAATTTTGTTCTTTCTTACTTATCGTACGGATTTATTGAATGACCTGTTGTTCTTATGATTTAAAAGTCTCCTAAACGCTTAGTAGGCTCTTTTTAGGTTTTGTAAGTGTTCCCACGTTAGTATTTCATATACGGTAAGCTCAAGATGCCTGTATCAAGGCATCATCAGTTATAATTATGGTACCTTCAATAAGTTAAATATGCTGGGTTATGTCTTTGGGTTGAAATACCGTTAGCAGTAATTGTCTACCACAAAAACAAATTAACAAATTCGCAACATATGGCAAGAAGTCGTAGCAGTCAACACTTGGCACCACAGTGCGTATGCATAACGTTGCTAAAAGTCGTAGGCGACGCTTTTCCCAGCCACACGGTGACAGGTTAGGCACTGACTGGCTCTGGCCAACTCAAGACTGTGTTCCAGTTATCTGCAAAATCCCAACGCCAGTTGCTGCAGCAAAGTCATGTGACCCAAAACGCAGTCTACTTGGCAATTTATCTGGCTACCTGTTCGCCTGCCCGCTTTTATTACAATAATAATGATAATCTATGTATATCATAAAGAAAAGAACCAAAAAAAACAAAAACAAAATGAATACTTAAATAAAATAAAGCCCAAGCAAAGACCATCTTCTCGCTGCCTCATATCAAATTCAAAGTTGTCAAGTTATTCTGATTTTATGCTAAATACACCAAGGGGACGGGACCGGCACAAGTGTTGCCGAGCATGAAAGCCGTTCGAAACGACCAAATATACAGGAGCGCATCTTACGGTGCGGGGGCGAGTTGAACTGTGCCCAGCTAAGCTTAGTTGTGGCTTTTTTTTATTTATTTATTTTTTTTTTTTTCTTTATTTTTGTGCTACTTTATCTCGTCGTTCGTCTGTTTTATGCGTCTGTCCTATGTGTGGACTGGCTCTTGTTTAGGTGGTGGTTGCGCAGCTAATCCATGGCAAGTTCAACTGGACTTAAGCTGTGACTGAGCCGAGCGAAATTGTGGTGGAGGAGCACACAGGTTCAGTTGCAGATAAAGTATTCAGCAGCATTTCAACGTATATGGAGTATGACGTTGGACAAAAGTTCGTGCCATACCTTGGTCATCGTCTATTCTCATTCCACTCTATTTACTAACTATTTCAAATCCAAATTCTTGGTTTTGGCTTGCTTCTGTTACGCTTACAGTTTGACCCTCGTCGAGCTGGTCTACGTGGTATGTGTTGCCTTTGTGCGCTGTGCACCTTATTTTCTTATCGTTTCGGTTTTTGTTTTTGTTGTTGTTGTAGTTGTAGTTGTAGTATTATTATTGATGCTGCTGCTACGTCTGTTGTTGTTGTTGTTGTTGTTGTTGTGGGTAGCTGCGATAAAACGTTTCAATGACTGTGCATATAGCAGTCAACTTGCTTACACAACACGTTAGGGCTCTGAGGCTGTTGACGATGACGATGACGATGACGATGACGATGATGATGATGCCGACGTTGCTCTGACTGATGACGTCGACACTGTGATGTGACAAACCTACACTAGCGCCAACAACAAAAACAACAAAACTAACGACAACATCAACCATAAGCTACGTCCATAAACTTTATAGTACACACGATGCAAACTTGGGAAAAACAAAAACAAAAACAAAAACAAAAAAGAAAAAAAAAACAGCAAGAAAAATTTGGAAATTAGGGGGGGGAGCAAAAAATTAACATTGTTTGTGCCGTTGCCATTGCGAGAATGTTAAAGCATTCATTCTGTAGCAAATTCCAAGCTTTGCTCTCCTTTCCCCAATGTGCTGTCACGATGCGAATCGATGCCACTCCACTCCACTTCACTTCACTCCATTCCACTCCACTCCACTCCAGTTTTCTCGACAGTGCGTTGCTCATTCCATTTCCATTCCGAGCAGTCGACTCCACTTCATTACAGCTTCAGCTCGATGAGGCTATTTTCCACAGAACGATTTCATGTTGCCGAATCTGCTGCCAATGCTTCTGTTGCAGACATTGTTGTTGCTGTTGTTGTTGTTGCTGTTGCTGTTGCTATTGCTGTTGCTATTGCTGCTTCTGTTTCTGCTGCTGATGATGATTACGTTGACGATGACGTTGAGAGAGCTATGATGGCGATGGCTTCAACTGTGTGAGATATTCATCGAAATGAAAATGACAGCCTAGAGACACATTTACTAGAAAGATAAGAATGAATGACAGCATCAGAGCATCAGTCAGTGTCACTGAAAACGTGAGCTGATGTCGCCGCTGCTGATGTTGATGTCGATGCTGATGCTGATGCTGATGCTGATGCTGATACCGACGTTGGTGATTATGTAGAGTGTTGGTGTTGGTGTTGGTGATGGTAGCCAACGTGTCAGCGTCAGTGTCAGTTGAACGGTGTTGCACACAAAACAAAGAAACTACGAAAATAGGGTGGCTTTAGGTTAAGTCGCTGTGACTAAATAACCAAAAAAAAAAAACAAAAAAATACGTAAATTAAAGACCTGCTCAAAAGCAGCCTACTCCATATGTAGGCCTTAAGATGAAAAAGGAAGGCAGAAGCTTCTCTTTGCTTCAGGTTTAGCACTTGACTCACATCAGCAAAATTGGCTTGGAACATAGAAAATTTTGCTTTGCTGGCTTTCGGTTTTGTCAGTTGTGACGAGAGTCCCTCTTTCCGTCTATTTCTAAAATTATCTCTGCGGCACCGAACACAAAATTTTGAATAAATACTTTGCTCGGAGAATGGAACAGCGAAAAATCAAGCTCTAAGTTATAAGGATAAGAATGTATGGGTGTAAAATTTTTAAGTCGAAAAATTAGCCATAACCATATTGTTCTAACCAACCATTGTTCTATATAACCATTTTCATTTTGTAATATTTAAAGAAATAATTTTACATTGATTATTTCCTATGTGAGAACCAGATTACAAGGAACACCTAAGTAAAAGGGATTCAGAAGAGGACTTTATAGAACACTTGTTCTATAGTTTTTCTTTATACTCTATAATTGTGCACCTAGACCAGATTTTCAAGCTCAAGATTCTTTTAAAGTTTATTAGGAATAGAGAAGTGAATGCTCAAATTTATGTTCTTTATCTGCAGGAATTCCGGAAAGGTTATCGTTTAGCACAAGATTAAAGTCGGACCTAGAGTAGTTTGATAATCTTTGCATTCCATGGGCATAATGTAAAGAAAGCTGAGCGCTAAATAGCCTTCTTAAGCTAAAGGTCTTTCAAATGAGGTCCTTTAGATAACATAATGTATGAATCCAATGGGTTACGCTTAAGGATGGAATAAATTATGTTGGCAATGTTCGATATTTTACAGCATGAGAGCAATGACAATAATAACAACAACAATAACAACAAAATTTGTAATAATGTTCACAAGAGCTGTGATAGGACAGCAATCTGATGTTGACGGGGGCATCAATGGAACGACAATCTGCTCACACTGACTGCGCGCTGTGAGCTGTGCCCCGTTTCCGCTTGTTTTGGTTTCCGATGTTGACTTTGAATTTGAATTGCATTTAGCGTCAAATCAAATCGTCTGATAATCATGTTATAAAAGCCAACTGCACTGAAATTAAAGACAAAAACCATCAGGACACAGCGGGCGGCTCGCACCCGTCTCACATCCGTATCCGTATGCGCATTCGTATTCCTATTCGCATTCGCATTCGCATTCGCATTCGCATTCGTATTCATAATCGCAGTCATGGTCGCAGTCATTGTCATGCCCTCATGCCGTGCGCCCTTGCCTATGCTAAAGTCGGACAACAGGGCTGGCCAACCCCAATGGTAAGACTTTGTGTTGTGATTCGTTCTTGTCGTCCTTCAGCGCGTCTTACCACTCTTTTGCGCTTCTCAGCCCGCTGCTCCTTTGCTCAATCCAACGAAATGCGATAGCCGGAAAGCTCAGGGGCTAAATGTGTTGCGTTGAAGTGATTTTTTTGGAAATGTTGTGAACTCCCGCTGGGATCAGAGAGATGCGCGCACTGGTGCTCATCATCGCCGCTTGAGACAGTTCCTGTTGGTGTTGTCGTTGTCGTTGTCGATGTTGCCGTCTGTTATTTGTTGTTTGTTGTTGTCTGTGAAAGCATACTGAGACATGTGCAACACTCGGAGGCATGTGCGAAGGTTTTACGGTCGAAGGGGCACAGCCATAGCATAGCAAGAGGGCTGACAACCTCAAGGCGACACGACTCGACTCGACTCGACTCAACGTATCGCAGCGCAGTTCGATTTATTTGTATTTGGATTGCATTACTAAGTAAATTGCGGAAAAATTAGCGGCTGATTTTGGGATCATCTAATTATGCTCGACTGTGCGTGTGGGTCGCCACCCCTGCGGCATGTGCACAACATGGTCACTGCTCATGCCGACGAGTGACGCAGAGGGGTGGACGCATCTGCACGTTTGTCTGGCTGTGATTTTCGCGCATATGTGCATACAACTCACAACAGATACAAATGTATCTGCTGTATACATTACATCAAAAGCAATCGTCCATTCCGATTGTCATTTAATTTAATTTCCAGTAACTGTTTCGCGTTGTTTGTCCCAATAAAATTTAATTCCCTTGTTAATTGCCATACTCACTCGCACACACTTGATGTTACATTTGCACCTGAGCAGGTATGCATGCGGATGTCAATGCCAAGAAATCAGTCACCAACAGTCACCAACAGCCACCAGGTATGCTGTATGGCGTCCTGATCTCATATGAGACTGACTTGAAATTCATATAAAGAAAAATTAAGTTTTTAAAGTTGCACTCATTGGGCTAAGCTTTTTCGTTTCGCCTCGAGCAGCTACTGTCAGGTTAATGAAATGCAAAATGATGAAATGTTTAACACTCCAAACTGCCATCATGGCGTGACCATGGCTGCTCATGCCTCACCAGTCGCCCAGTCATCACCCAAATACGCCAGGCAAGCTTTGAGATGGCAACTCAAGATAGTCAATAGAGATCGATCGGTTTATCAACGTTCTGTCGAAAAAGAAAAAAAAAAAAAAATTTAAAATAAAAATCGAAAAAAAAAAGAAAAAAAAAATAAACAACAAAAATAAAAGAAAAATTCCAATCCCATTCGACTTGAAATTTGCAAAACGTTAGATAGCGCGTCAGACAGACGGCAGACAAGGCAACATTTCCCTAAGCATTAGGGAAGACTGCAGGTGTTGTTGCTGGCGGGCGGCCATGGGGGCGAGCCATGGCTATACAAGGCAACTTAAGTAATTTGAATAAGTCGCTGAGTATTCGCAATAAGAGCATCTCGAGCTCCCTCGGTTTGTGTGCGTGTATATGTGTGAATATGGCATTTACTATCCAAGAAAGTAACAAAACAACAAAAAAAAAAAAAAGTAGAAAAAAATGAAAATTTAAAAAAAAAAATAAAAAACACATGCCAACAGCAAAATTGGCAAACAAGTGGTCGCTCGGTCGGCGAGTGAAGGGATTGCCTGTGTACGCAAAGGGGAAGTACATTTTTGCATTTCCTATGTTTCGTTTCATTTTGTTTTGTTTCGTTGTATTTCGTTCGATTTCCATTTTTTTTTTTTCGTTTATTTTTATTCAGAATTTTTTTTTTTCTTATTTAGTTGTCGTGTTTCGTGCTTTTTTTATAGCATATCTGCAGGCGATTTTGAAAACTGATTTTAGAATGAGTTTGTCGAGCGCGCAGAAATTGCAAAAGTAGCTCAGGCATAAACGCCAAGCATTGAAGCCAGTTAGTCAGGCAGTCAGGCATCATGGCTGTCGCACTCAATGGGGCTCCACTCGATTCGTTTCGGTTCGGTAAGGCACGGTTTGGGTCGTGTCGCATCGCATCGGCTCGAGTTGGCTTGGCTTGGCTTGGCCTGGCTGTCATTTGACTGGTTTTCTTCGTGTATATATTTACTGCCTCATGCCACGTTGTTGTTGTCACCGACACCGTCGCCGCCATTGCCAGTGCCACTGCCACTGCTGCTGTTGCTGTTGCTGTTGTTGTTGTTGCTGCTGTTGTTGTTGTTATTGCTGCTGTTGCTGTTTATAATGCTTAAACGAGGGTTGTTCCAGCGCTTACCTGCGTTGACAGAAAGTCTTTTTCAAAAGACAGACGACTGAACGGTCGGACGTATGTACATACGAACTGGCAGACGCATAAATGGATGAATGGTTGGCTCGGCAGGATGGTTCGACGCTTGGTTGGCTGTTTGGTTGGTTAGTCGCACACACACACACACCACACACACACACACACCACATGTACACAGTTAAAACTTAGGGCGATGCGCACACAAGCACGACAACTCATAGTCGAAAAGCTGTTATCTCTGCGCAATCTTCTGCCCCGTTTCCACTTCACTACACCTGTCGTCTACTAAAGCAATATGCACGAGCTCTATACTCGTACCAGAGCAAACCGAAACGAAACGAAACCAAAAAATAAGGGAGACATGTGAATGACGGGGCTGTGGGGGGCTGCAGGGCTCTAAGGCCGTAGCCTTGTGGGGTTTTGCTCACACCACAGCAGAGAGCAAAAAATAAAATAGAAAAAGGCACAGCTCCCCATTTTTGGGCTATCCGCCATTTTTGCGAACGTTGGCTTTGCCTATTGCCTACCAGCGGCAGCCGTCGATTCCATTTAGTTCAGTTGAGTTAAGTGGAGTGGTTAGTCAAGTGAAGTGAAGAGGAATGCCGAGGAGAGTGGCACGTTGTGGGTTGATATTCAGTTCAGTTGCTGGCATATTCGTTGTTTTCCAAATGGAATACATTTTGCCTTTTGCCACTTTAAATAACAACAGTCGCACATTCTTTTACACATCGAATTTAAGAAGATGTGAAGTTGTGCGAAATTTGTTGCGGTCTGACTCTTGTTTCTGCCCAAAGCGATCACATTGTATTTCTTTGTGTATGTGTATGTGTGTGTGTGTGTGTGTGTGCTCTATCTCACATATCAGCATGTGGAGCATGTCCAATTACCAATCCAATTTACCCATTCGCAACTCACCTGTTGAAGTGTTTGCAAAATCCTATAATGTTATTTCCTTTAAAAGGTCGGCGGCCACAGAATCTCCCAATAGTTGTGCAGACCTGTTGACAAGGAATGCACATACGAATTTATCTGCCACATTATTGATATTCCTAAACGGCAAACTTCAACTTAAATTTTATGCCGTTTTTTGTAGCAAATCTTATTAATTTTGAGGAATTTTATTTTTATCAGCAAGCGGAATAAGCTTGGGAAATTATTTTGATTTTGTTTTTCTTTTTATGAGGAATGAAAACTAAATAAACAAAACGTTTTAGCTTTTCGTTGATGTTTTGTTTTTAAGTTATTATTGTTGTTTGAATGAATAAACATTTATAACATTTTTTATTGCTTCTCTCTCAATGTCAGATTTCAAAAAAGAAGGTAAAACAGAAAAAATATGCTTCTCAGCATTATTGCAAAACAATCGTGCTAATTGTCAGTCACATTTACTCTTTGGCGCTTCTGGCCAAGACCGCTTTAGCCATAAGACATATGTCAGCCGCAAGCCACAGGTAATTGTGGTTTGGTTTCGTTTGCAATGGTATCAATCAATCAGAATTGCATGGAAATGCAAATCAAGTGTGCAACGAGCAGAAAAGGAAAGTCATGTATAATTTGATTATGTAATAGTTAATTAGCCAACTACAGTGAAAAAAATGAAGAGCAGGAACTCGTCAATTTTCGTGCATTAGTAAGTTCATATTTGGCATATGGTAAGAAAGAGGCTTGACGAGTAAATCATTATCATGGCATTGGATCTGTTAGCTGAGTGACAAAATGACATGTAGGGCGAAACTGTGAAGCTCCCTAATTTGTTTATTCTCTCATATTAATTTTAGAAAAACAAAAAAAATCATACAAAAATTACAATTTATTTTCGATTTGCTCAAATTCTTCAAATTCAGAACTGATTACATTCGCTTGCATGTACGCAGTCAAAAGCCTAATGAAACTGAAATATGATTCCTTTCGTTTGTCGATAATGCTCATTTTTTCTTTAATGGTTTTTTTTTGCATGGGGCTCATATACAATTTTTTTTTACGTTTTTGCTTTTGTCTTCCATGTGGGAGCTTCTCTCTTGAGACATTGTGAGCATAGAACTAAATTGACAAACTTCTATTACTCATATAACATAGCTAGGAAAACAAAAGATAATGAAATTATTCGCTTCGAGCTTTTAATGAAGTTAACTTTTACAGCTGAACAAGCTGTATTCGACGCATAACAACAACAGAACCAACAACAATAATTGTAATAAAGATATCAATTTCAAAAAATAAATAATAACTTTGTGTACATATGTAAGTCCTTATGCCAATACAAAATATATTAAAAGGAGTAAAAAAGCAAGTGTAACTAGAAAAGCAAGGCTATAATTGGGCAGACCGGACTATAGAATACCCTGTACCCAGTTTAAAATCTCAAAATACTTTTATTGTATTTTTGATGTGTAAAATGTAATAACTAAAAATTAGAGACTTTTTTAACTATAGCAGAATAATATTTGTAGTAAATTAATCGTACATCTATTTGCTAACAATATCTTGAAAAACAAATGAGTTTTTGTTAGTAAATGTGTGTTTTAAAGGTTACAAGGACAGACAGATAGACAGACAAGAATAAATATAATTTATGGGGTCTGCCACGTCTCTTTCTGCCAGTTATATACATTTTCACAACTTAATATAATAATATATAAAAATATATATATATATAAATATAAAAAAAAAGTCATAAAATCTAGTCAAGAGCAGTTAGCATATACTCAAGAGTGTTGAATCCTCATTTGTAGCACACTAAGTTTTAAAATCTTATTTTAATCCTTACTGACACTTAAACTTAAACCGGATATGCATATTATGAGAGAGGACTTGGGCAAGCTTAACTTGCGACCTTTATAACGGTTTTTTTTTTTAAATCTAGGATGGTCGCAAATATCTGGCTTAGATGTGAAAGATATAAGGTTTGGCTACTAGATATTTCTAATTAATGATGATGCTAATTTTACAATTGTCTTATCAAGTTTAAAGAAAACTTTCTGTCTTTTGGTCTTCTTGTGGAGGACATGCTTTGATTGTCATTTGAAAGTTTTACGAATGCCTTTTGATAGGAGCAATTTAAGTTTAGAAAAAGTGAGAGAAGTCTGCTTAGAAAACCATGATAATTGGCCATTTTTCGTTCGAAGGAGATAAGAATCGGCAATGGGGGATTAGCTACTAAGGTTTCAAATGCATTGTTTGGGTTGTTCGTTGCACCTAGGATGTGCCACACTCTGACAATAAATATGCCGAAGAGACAAAGCACATGACTGTCGTGGGATGCAGTTGGTGGAATGTAATGAATTATATTCGTGGCAGAATTTGTTTGCGAAACCTTAAATTTGGCTTAAGGTGTGACTGAACCAAGTGCCGAGTGTGTTTGCATGTGGAGTGTGAGATAACAAGATTTCAAGATACATTCGCTTTTTCATCTTTTCCACTTATTTTTGTTTTCATTAAGTGTTTTTACTTTTTCCTTTTGGTTGTTACAATATTTTTATTTATCCCCTTTTTGTCGCGTTCACGCGTTCGCTTGTTCGCTCGTTCGCTCGTTTATTCATTTTATTTCAGCTATTTTTACAGTTAGCCGTTGCCATCTTACAGATAATTTTGTTGTTGCCATTGCCGCTGTTACATTTGTTATTATTATGGCTTTTATTGTTTTTATTGTTGTTGCTGATGTTGTTGTTGTTGTCATTGCTTGACAGGCATCAACGTCATCATCATCTGCACATATACATAGTCATTTTTAAACACACAAACGCGTACTTCACTCGATGTTGTACTGCCGCCACTTCATAATGCTGCGTAGAACGGCATCCTCCACTTAGTCGCTCAGCTCAGCTCAGCTCAGCTCAGTTTAGTTTAGCACAGCACAGTACGATACAATACAGTACAGCACAGCGAGGCACAGTTCAGCTCAACATCACTTGTTTTTATGGTGTTCGTCGCCTTGCACTTCGCCACTTCACCACTTCACCACTTCAGCACTTCACCTCTTGACAGCTCTTATGGGCGAACGGTTCGTTGGCTGAGTGAGTGAATTGTTTGGTTGGCTGGTTCATTCTGTCGTTCGTTCGTCTGGTTCGCCTGGCTCGCTGCTGCCATGGCTGATGGAAAAATGAAAACTCAGTTATGAATTCATTTCGAATTGAGGTAATATGATTACCGTTATGATGCTATTCCGTTCGCTGTTCCATATACTCGTGCACACAGCGCTTATATACCGCATCGCATCATATAAACGAGTAAATATAGAAATACATGATTTCGGTTCGCTTGCACTTTGCTTACGATGAGGATAACACGATACAGCATAGCACAGCACGGCACGGTACGGCAATGACATAATGTCATGGCAACATACAATAACAACAACAATAACAACAACATACAATGAGATACAACAATATGACAAACACCGATAAAAAATCAAAGAAAAAAAAAAACAAAAAAGAAAAGAAAAAACGAAAAACGAAAAAATATAACAGGAAGCTGAGGTGTTAACTCTCACAACGTTAAAACTTTTCGTAGAATATACGTGTACGATACAGACAGCCAGAACCCTGGCCGACCTCCCCGATGAGCACAAAGATGCTTCGTTTGTCTCCCGCTGCTGTGCAACAGCGAAGATTGCTTCTGCTGTCATCGAATTTTGCTGCTGTTAATGTGGCGTATACGTAATATGAATACGTTTATGAGTGGGCGCAAGTGGGCAGTTGATTACGAATGCTTGGAGTGATGTTGATGGCATGTGAGCTGCTTTTTAATATATGGTATGCCTCTCGCATATATTCAGAGTAAATAATAATAATAATTGCATATTTTTCATTCTCTTTTTTTTTCCATCTTAATCAATTTTAGCTAAATATAACACGGCACAGCGGACGGCAAAGTTGTTATAAATATCAGACAAAAAATTTGTTTTTCTATGCTGAATGTGTCAAAATCAAAATTGTGTTCAAAATCTAAAAATAATTGTAAAGCAAACAGTCTGCTAGCTCAGTAAACTTTGGCTTAGTTAGGTGTGCGTATACGTAATGCGAAAAGTGATGGCACTTCGCAACTTCTGTAGCAGGAAAGATCCTACATTTAAGTCTTGCATTTAACTTTGAACTATATTTTAAAAACTTTGAAAAAAATCTTTTTCAATTTATACACACATATATACAAAAAAATCGTATACAAATATTTGCTAAGCTCTTTGCTGGCGACAGACGTAAACAGAGAAAAGCCAACTGCGTCATCAATAACAACAAACGCAACAACAACAACAACAACAAAAATATTAGCAAAGGCAACAGAAACAGCAGCAGCAAATTCACAAAAGAAATAACAAATTTCCATTTGTATACATTTTACATGATTTAATAACATGGGTGGCCAGTTTCCCCATGACTTCGTTGTTGTTGTTTTCGTTTTTTCTTTTTTGTTCAACTTGAAATATTTATTTAAGCTTTTCCGTTTGTTTTCTTTTAACGACTGTTTATTTTTACATGAAAATAAATGAAAATAGTGCAACAATAATTCATCGATTTGCGCGTGGAAAGCCCTCAAAACAGCAACAATAGATATAGTGGAAAAATTACTCAAGAAAATTCAAAAAAAAAAAGTTATAAAAGAAAACAGCAAACTTTGTTTCATTTTTGATATATTGAATATAAGATTGCAAGCAAAAAAAAAAAAAAGGAAAACACAAATTATGAAGTCTATGCGTGGATACATACGCTCCAGTAGACGAGATCTGAGTTCGACGAACCAGAGTGCTGTTTATGCAACTGAATAGGAGTCTGGAATGTAAATAGTGCGAAGGCAGGTCTTTTCTTATAATTTGTTGGTGGAAAATTCATCTTCATCATGGAAATCGGCTTAAGTACAATCTACACTTGGGCAACAGAAGTCCAACTAAGCAACACTACCAATAAGATGGACTGGATTACATTTTCAAGATGATACAAAATACTAGACTGAACATCATTCCGCATAAACGGAAAAGTCTATCTCATCGCTAAATATTCCCAAGTGCTTAGATGCATTGAGTGAAATTTGTACCAACAAATTGGGCTTTGGGCTACTAAAATGGGGCAGTCTGAGGCACATAGCAGTACGACCTCTAAATTTTTCGAAGGATACTCGAGAAGTTCTAAGCGAATGCTCACTAACAAACTACCTCCATTTGGTTCCGCCAAGAATCTCAACAGTGTCTATGCTTGGCTCTTGTCGGCCATTACAGCTAACCTAACCTTTATATTCCTATATGTAGTGAGAGGCATAAAAGTTGTTAGTGCGTCGAGTGTGCGTTCCTTGAAAAGCTACGTTGGCGAAATGAACTTTAATGTAGCAAGCAAATTTCCACGTGACCCTAACGTTGCGTATATTTTTAGATACAGATGCGAAAATTCGAATTTTATCAGTGAGGCGGAAATAAATTTGTGTAACACTATATAACATGACGATGAGGTTCTATGCGAGTTAGAGCTTGGATGTATAATAAAGCTGTCTGTGTGTCTGTTTGTGTTTGTGCCTAGCTAGTTGACTGGTTGGCTGTCTGCTAACGCCTCAAAACGAACACGTGTCAGCGCTATAGTTCGACAACAACGACAGCGACAACGACAACAGCAACGACAGCGAGAACAACAACAATAACAACAGCACATCACTTGGCGTGTCCACATCAAGTTGCATGAACGGGGCCTTCCAAAAGTGATTGACAACAAACGCTTCAGCATTGAGCCAAAGGGCGGCATGGTGGCATGGTGGCAGCGTGGTACGGTTGCGTAAACCGGGTGAGTGTAGCAACTCCATGCCGGAGCCAACGAGGTCGCAGTGTGTAGTGATATTTAATTCGACAATCCAACGTCACAAGCGAAACTATGTTGAACATCATCGCATCAGTACTCGGCAGCGTCACAGACGATGGCAAGCGGGCGGGTGACGACGTTGCTCGGTGGTTAGGAAAAATACTAACATCGCTTCATTTGCATTAAATAAGCTAAATTTCAGAAGCAGAACGTAATCTGTGCGCTTCGTTTAAAGTGCAGATACAACTCTTAAAGTGCTCACAGACATTCGCACTCATACACATGTAGTTAGGTGCAGAGATACACGAATTATTGTATCTGCTTATAGCACATGCTGTATGTATATGTGTGTGTATATGTGCATATATAATTATTTATTCGTGCCCATGTGTGTGTCACACTAGCTTAGTACATATATACATACATACATACATACATACATAGATATATATTTGGAATACTCGTACCACAAGCAAAGACAGACAAGCGGCAAACATTGCCACGGATGCAAAGGTATGCATGGCATTGCCCGAGCATCGACAAAAGCAAATCCAATCCGATTGAAACAGCGCGCTGCGAAATTATCGTGTAATTAAGCAGAACGGCAACACTCGCTGAACGTCAACAGACCAATGCGATGGCCCAGACCAAACCGGGCCCAATTCGGCCGGCAGCAGCTGAGTGGCAAGATTGATCTGTGCATTGGGTATGCAGCAGACGTAGTCTTTGCCGCTGCCACTGCCACACCGACGATGACGTTGGCGATGACGATGACGAGTGTCGGCACCGTTGCGAGCGATTAAACGCTGCAAATGTTGGGAAACCCAAAACTAATTTCATTCCATGAAGCTGCTGGTCTTTTTACTCACATTTGCCGATGTGTTTTGCCTTCGCCGTTGCCGTTGCCGTTGCCGTTGCCTTTTCGCAGCTTTGTTTTCTTTCTTTTAGATTTCAGCTGATTTTCCACAGCGTTGTGCTGAAGACATCGAGCGTAAGAATTTCAATTTATTATGCATTCAGATACATTTATACAAGTATCTGTATCTATGCATGCTGCATTCAGTCTGTCTCTGGTTCTGTGCTGCACATTGAACGTTCAACTTTGTTTCCGACTAACGATGCGAGCAAGTAGCAGGGCAATTTTCTCTCTTCTTCTTTCTTGTTTTTTTTTTTTTTTTGTTGAAGTTTTGTTTTTTTCCATGAATATTGGGATCGATTGAATCAGCAATGAAATGACAACATTGAGCTCTGGCACGAATTTGAAGGCGGATGACGGCCACCTTGACCGGCAACGAGTAACTGAGAAATTACGCTAACCGCAAAATCCGGGGGTAGTTTCGCGTACTAATGACTGTTAGACAGGCGGACAGGCATCGGTTGGATTGCCGGATTGCAGGATTGTCGGTCTGTCGAGCATTTGAAGAGACAATGAAATGTTTTATAAAGTAAGCGACACTTAAACACACACACTCAGACAACTCATTCCAATGCCGACTTCGAGTTTGATTGTCTGTTGTCCTGCCACCCGCCTTGCACTGTCTGTCGGCAGTGTACGAACTCGCACAAAACTTTGAAGGTGTCAAACTGACAAGCGTTAATACTCTTTTTCTTTGTAACATTTCGTGTCATTCATTTCGATTTCAACTCCCACAACAACAACAGCAGCAGCAAGTATAACAACGGTAACAGCAAAAGCAACAGCAACAACAACAACAACGCCAGCACTATTAATGGCAACATTTACTCCAGCTACCTTTTCCTCTACCACCGCCAAATGCCACTCGCCCGTGTGCCTTTCCTGCAGCAGTGGCAGCGGCTCGCATAGGAGTCTCCATCATCGTTGCCGACGTCGTCGTCGTCGTTGTCGTTGTCGTTGTGAAATGCAGCTGAAAACATTGAAGCATGCAACACGCAAGCCAAGGTACCAAAGCAAAGGCAGCCAGTCCGTCACTCAGCCGGCAGATAGACAAAGGGGTGGGCACAATATTCGTCTGGCAAAGGCTCACGCTATTATATGGCAACAACTGAAGTCGGCACACTGGAGTAGTTTGGCTTGTGATTTTTTGCACTTTATTTCCAAAAAAGTTTTCTCTATGATATTTTTCCCAATATGACATTCAGAGTTCAACAAAAAATTTTAAACTTCGTAAGATCAACTGTTTGTTTGCCTAAGTGACCATTCATTATTCTATTTAAGTCAGCTGTCATGCTGCACTTTCAGAAACTATACTGAACCCTTAACTCTAAATTAATATTTGTATAACTGCGGGAATTTAAGTTTTTTTTTTTTTTTTTTTAAATCACCTTTTAAATGTTTAGCAGCATTCGTGTAGATATTTGAAAGGTATACTAAACTGTAAACATTTTCAGTGTCATTCTTTTGTTTTACTGTCTTTGTTCAGATATTTTGAAGTTCTAAGGATTCCGTTTTATTCCGAAAATTTAGCTAGCTTGCCAAATGATCTAAACAAAGGTAATATTTGCAGCAATTTGAATTCAGTTGTAGAGATCTAAGTTTTTCCTAATTTTATTTGGGTTCGAACTTATATAGACACATTTTTGGCATATATATATATATATAGTGTATATATTTGAAAAATTTCTTACAATTTGTTGTGGTTTCTGCTGTCGCTAATACGTCGATTATTCCTGTTAATGTTTCCGATGAGGTTAGCTAGTTGAAGTAGACTTATCAATTATGGATATACACTGCTGGCCACTTGCTCTATTTTGCTGCCAGCGGCCAACTGCCAATTACAGACTACCGGAAAAAGAAGCGTTACGCATGCGTTAATGGCAAAAAGGGTTCGCCTGACATGAAGAGCGGTTGAATGTACGGGCACTGCCTGCTCCACGATATCCTCAATTGTGCATCCGACTTAGAGGCGTGCAAGCATGCAAACGTGCTGGCAGACAAACCTGACATACAACAGACAGACATCGTACATAGTTCAATAGTTGAACGTAAAATGTTGTTGCGTGACAGTGGATTTGGTGGAAAATATCGACGCCATGCTGGCAACGACTGCGAACCGAAACCAAAACAAAATCAAAAGTCAAAGCCAGTGGCAGTGGCAGTGGCAGCAGAAGCGGCGGTACGGACAGACGCGAAAATGGCAGAAGCTACAATAAATTCATGGCAAGTGGCGCCCAGTTGGCATTGTTGGTGGCGCTGGCGGCGCTGGTGGCGTTCACGACGTTGGCGGCATTTAGGTTTCACATTCAATGACAAAGCAAGCACAGAATGTGTCAGTTGTCAAAGAATGAACGCAAGACCCCAAAGGCCGAATGTAAGAACTCACACTCACTCTCTCCTTCACTCACTACTTCATGACTGAGTTAATGTAAGCAATTCGTTTGTCGCTTCGATTCGTTTCGTTTTCTGTTCTGTTGTTCTGTTCCGTTCCGTTTTGTTTAGTTTGCATTGTTGGTTATTGTTCTTTTGTTTGGCTGTGTTTGGTTTTTGACAGTCACATGGCGTCGTGTGCATCAAGTGTGCTATAATAACCTACTATAGGTTTGCGTGTTTACAGTTGACAACCAGACAACTACCGACCAATAAAACACTATGCCGCTCGCCCTGCTTCACCGTTCTTGTTATCAACGAATGCTGCTGCTGCTGTTTCTTAAACATCGCACGAAATCACACGTGCACGCACATGTGTACATATGTATGTATGTATACATATAGTATGAATAATACTTATGTGAATATGTATGTAAGCTGACTCCTTCAATTGCTGTCTCGTGAATCGAAACAAAAATCATAATAAAAAAATCAAAACTTTAAGTATAAGTATATCCTTTTAAAATGAGCTTCGGCATATGTACGTATGTATGTATGTATGTATGTATGTGTTTATAAACGTATATCAGTAAAGCAGATGCATATGTACATATGTATGTATGTATCTGATAACGATGTTTCCCAACACTTGGTCACACATAAAGTTCTAATAACTTCTGCATAACAAATGAAACCCGTGCACATCGTCAGCAGTCACCTGTATATGCATATGTGCATACATCACATATGTATGTATGTATGATGTATTGATTGGCAACTCACGAGTGTGCTTACTTATTCGCATGCACCCAAACGGGTAATTTTCGGCTTTGCCTTTCCCCCATTTCGTTGCAAAAACATAAAACAAAACAAAAAATAAGAAAAAGGAAGGTATTGAGTCATTATTTCAGATAAATTTCGAGCACATTTTAGCTTTAATTTCTTCCAATTATTTTTGTTGCTTTGCTTTTGTATATCTGCAGTTGTTGTATTTGCACTTTTGTTTTTTTTTATAGTTCTTGTTGTTGTTATTTGTATAAGCAATTGACATCAACTGGCTTAGTGACTCACTGAGCGAGTATCAAGTTCATTATTGATATGTATGTGCTCGTGATCGCTTTTCAGTCGCTTATTGGGCCAGCAATAAAATTATACAAATAATAATAATAATAATAACAAAACCAAGGAAAACAGAAAAAAAATAAAAAAATAAATAAAGAGGGAAACACAGCACATGCACTAACAACTGTCGTAATTTGTTTTTGTTGCTTTTTGATTGACGTCAGAGAGTCTTAACACAAAATAAATAATTTTCTTGCCAATTATTTGCTCTAGCACTTTTCGCTTAGGTATGCCATTAGAAGGAAATTATCAGCTGCATACTTTGATCCAATATTGACACTAACTTAGTCTTCTCTGAGTGCAGAGTCTCACTTCTGCTGAATAGACCCAAAGCATCCATGAGTGTATAGACTTGAGTGCATGCGTTGCAATTGTGTAGAATACTTTCGCACATACTGTATGTACATATGTATATAAGTTAAGATGAAAGCGAAATAAAAAAGAAACCAGTCTTGATTCACAAAATCACGTGCAGGTATTAAAGTCAAACAGTGGACTGTGGAGCGGTGAATTAAGTTGAATGCCGCTTCTTCTCAAATTGAGATCTTAGCAAATGACGAACTTCCTTGAGAGATGCGCAACTCACTTCAATACTTAAAAAAAAGCAAACTATAAGGCAGGCAAGTTTTGGGGAGCAAGCATGACCAAGCATTTCGAGGTGAGATTAAATCACATATGACGATGACAGTCAATGATCCTTATTAATTGGGTTGGTTTTCATTCAGATAACTCAAGTAGATAGACGACAAATAGGCTGCAACTAATCTTACTAGATAGGATTCATCCTCATGCTGCTGGTTAACAAGTGCATCCAAGTTAGTGTTTACTAATGATCTGTGGAGAGTATTGGTGGTGGGTATCTCAGGGTATGGTCAATGTTTGTGCTAAGCACAGTGGACAGATGGATTATCAAACTTAAATGAAGCTGCGCACAATACTTACGTACATGCGTACATACATGGGTGGATGTGTCATAAGGTATGGCAGATGACTGATGACTGTTGTTGATGATAATGTTTGCTTGTGATGAGGCTGACGATGATGATGATGATGACGAATTTCGAAATATTCGTGCCGCATTGCCAAAAACTGTAAGCATTGACGAACACTAATGGTCCTGCGAACATTTCTAAAGCACGGCCATGTGAGTGGTCTTTGGGATACGTATCTATATATATATATATGTATATGCACCTATGCCAACCAAGGATTTTGGCTGCAGCGATTGTGCCGCCAACGTTGACCTGCATACACGTTTGCGTTTGATGCTGATAAAGTGCAAGCTAACACGGCGCACCGTTCATAATGACCGTGGGTGCAATTGAGGCTCATTGTGCTCTCGCCTAGCGCAATGGTTTTTTCGTTCCTGTTGTTGTTTTGCTTTTAATTCCCATAACAACAACAACATAAACAACAGCACCATCAACAGCAGCAGCAGCACAACAGTTAAATGGCAAACAATGCACGTCTGGAGGTATACCTTCGTACCTCCAGCAAGTGTTTTCTGTTCCTGTTCAGTTTAGTTCGCTTCAGTTCGGCTCAGTTCAGTTTGGTTCGGTTCGGTACGGTTTGGTTCTATTCTCTACTGTGTCTGCATGCTCATCAATTTTGAATTGTTCGCCGTGTTCGTTGGTCATAAATGTAAACATACATACATACATACATACATACATACATACATACATATATACATATGGCAATGGGCCACCGCATAAGCATGTGCAACAGGAGCAGGGGCAGTAGCCGGGGTGCACAATAAACGCATGCATGCGATGATGTATTGTCTGCTGTCGTGTAGCGTTTATCTAATCGCTTTGTATTGCATTGCGTGGCGTTGCGTTTAGTCGTTTCACATCGCATCGCATCGTAACACAACAGAACACAACATAACACATCGCTTCGCATCTCATCGGATTGGATTGGATTGGATTGGTTTGGCGCGAGTATTGTCCAACGTTGCAACGGGCAACGGGCAACGAACAACGTCAATGGGCAATGGGCAATGGGTGATGGGCAATGTTCGACACATGTGATTTGCCATGGCCCATGGGCCGGACATTAGCAGACACGCATCGCATAAGCATCAGCATCAGCATCACCGTCATGTGCTTTGTGTGTTTGTGTGAAGTCGACATTATTCGGGCATTGTCTGTCAGTGTGCGATGGTCTTTGCGAGGTGTGAAAGCGTGCATGTGGCTAACACACCAGGAGCAACGTCATCAGAGCCGTCACCGTCACCGTCACCGTCATCATCATTGTCATTATCATCATTATCGTCGTCATCGTCAAAATAGTCGTGACGATTAGACGCGTCGAAGAGGCCATCAGCGCACAGCATAAAGGCATATTAACTTTTTATCCTGCGTGTTCACTTGCAGTCGCCTGTGTGACCGAACAAATGTGTCCAGTTCGAATAAGCTTACAAGAAATCGGCATGCATCGTTTCAAAAGTGCCTTTTTTTTCTTCTTTTCTTTTCTGGGTTTTTGTTTGTTTTTAAAATTTTTTTTTATTCATTTTATTTTGCTTCTTTTCTTTTCTTTGCAGTTCTGTTTCATGTCGTTATTGACAAAATGTTCGATTCCGAATTGCAAATGTTGTCTCGTTTCGCTTATAAAGTCATTAAGAAGCATATTGCTTGCGATTTTTCTTAAGCAGTTGAAATTGGTTCGTAGGTGATTAAAGTGTAAAACCAGAGTTAACCTGGCTTAGCATGCCCGAAGATCAGTCTAGATCAGTCTTGGCGACCTCATTGGTGTTTTAACGTTTCCCTTTAAATGCTACATCTGCTATGAGATACGCTAAGAAGTCATTCTTTACAGGCTGCTGCATTGGCATGTAATTGAAGCACTCGGACAAAAACTTGTTATGTGTTGGCTGTCACAAATTAGAAGTGATTAGGGATAAAGAAATATTGAGTCATTTTCATGAAGTATTTTTGAATACGTCAAGTATGTCCAAGTATGTTCAAGAACAATGATAAATAAAGATTTACTACAGATCGCTAACAATGGACGTCGCAAAATATTAACAATAAAAGGCGAAATTGGTATCAGAATGCCTTCTGCTTTGATTGATGTTATATGATCCGTCTTTTCAGTTTTTTTTGATACACCGAAAATTGTTACGACTTGTATTTCACACTAAAGGAGATAGAATAATTCTTTTCCTAGGGTGTAGCTCTGATGATATGACTGGATGTCGGCCAGCATATTTCCGCTCCTTGGCAGTCGAATGCTTGCGGTTATACGCTATGACTAATCCGCAGGCATTCGACACTGGATAGGCTTTCAACTTTAATAAATGCTGGTGTGGTTTTTGTGATTCTTTTGTTTTTTATTGTATTTTTTTATGTTATATTTTTTTTTATTATTCTTTAAGTGTCTCAATTAATAAACTTACACAATAAGCTAACACTAAATACTTTATACATTTTACGATAATCATAGTATAGTTTCAATAGTTTATTTTAATTAAATATGCACGTATTTAAATATCCAACGTTATCGCATTAATTTATTCGCTATGCCCGTGCCAACGAGGACTCAAGGAGCACCGGATGTACGAGTCAATAATTAAACAGATTTTTTCTTTTTTCCTTTCGTTTGCGGTTTGTTTCTTTTTTTTCTTTTTGATTTTAATTTTGGTTTATTTTTTTTTTTTTTTTGCTTCTTTTTCTTTAATGCCAAATGAACCCAGTTCACTGTGGCTTCTTCTTCTTCTTATTCTCCTTTTGTTGATTTTTAATTCGGAATTACATTTTTTATAGCTTTTGTTATATTAATAGTGCTTTCTTTTTATTTATAGTTTTCATATATATATGCATAATTTCTTTTTTATAATAAGTTACTAGGCTTATTAACTAACAAAAAAAAAAACCTTCACTATTTTTCATATTTTATTAAATACATATATTTGCTTTTATATATACGCATATTCATATATGCGTATATTTATATATATATATCTATATATATATATATATATATATATAATAATGATTCGCTTAATCTAAAAACTAAGTACATATATCTAATTAGATTAAGTTGTTAGACAACAATTATAAAAAAAAAACATTAAAAAAAAATTGTTTAAAAAAAAAGTAATTTACAATGCTTTGCGGCCTTTGTCGCGATTAACCTTATATAATGCACACATGCACGCCCACACACACGCCCAGCCATACGCACACCACAAAGTTTTGCGCATCTCAGAAAAAAAAAAAAATAATAATAATAATAATAATAATGAACGTACGTCTTATCATATTCCCATACACATGCTCCTTTAAAGATTTACGCTAAAATGCAAAATTGTTTTTACGTTTTTGTTTTTATGTGTTTGCTTTTGCTGTTTGTTGCTTTAGTGTTTTTATGGTTTTTACATAAATTTATAATATGGTTTAACTTTTTTATAACTTTAAACACGCGCGACACATTTCCTAATTATCCTTTATAGTACAATTTCATATGCTCTCTCCATTTCTGTCTATGCATCTGCGTCTGTGCTGTTCTGTTCTGTTCTGTTCTGCTCAGCAGTATGCAATAAAAAAAATATACTTAGCAAAGAACAAAAATGCATACAAACATACAAACATACAAACATACATACGTACGTACACTACATACATCACTTAATGATCAGACATTAATAATCATAAGCATAAAAATGACAATAATAATAATAAAATTTGAAGAAAAATAAATCAAGTGGCGGTGATGGTATTTCTATTGTGAATTTCTACGCTTAGCAGCTTAGTTTCCTTGCCCGTTGTTCCCTTAACTTTTTGTTTTTTTGTTTCTTTTTTCTCTTTGTTTTTGTTTTTGTTTTACTAATGTGTTTTATTTTTTACTTTTTGGCAAACGGAGTGGAACGCGTGGTAACGAAACTCAATCGTGTGCGAGAGCATGAGCAATATCGAAAAGTAGGCGACAATGTTGCCACATATCACGTTTTGACTTGCCCCTTTTTTGTTTTTTTGCACCTGTACGCATTGTTGTTGTTGTTGTTGTTGTTGCTCATTCTATTGCTCGTAATCATGAAATACGCTATGTTGTTGTAGCTGTAGCTGCTGTTGTAGTTGTAGTTGCTGTTGTAGCTGTAATTGCTGATGCTGTTGCTGCTGCTGCTGCTGCTGCATTTGTTGCTGCTGCTGTTGTTGTTGATGCTGCTGCTGCTGTTGTTGTTGTTGTGTATCGGCATACGTCTTGAGAAATAGCAGACGCGTTGCCAATTGTTTCGTATATTACCAAACAAGCCCTTCATTCTGCATATTCTGCGGTTCGCTAAAGTTCGCCGAGGTCATGAACTCTGGCGATGCGGTGCGGGGTCCATTCTGTTGCTGCTGCTGTGGATTTTGCGATTGTTGTGGCTGTTGATTCTGCTGCTGTTGTTGCTGTTGTGCTGCAAGCAAATGATCGGCCGTAGGTGGTGGTGGTGGCGGTGGTCCAACTGCCGATTGAATATTTATCGGCGGTCCGCCAGCTTGTGCCAGAAAATTCGATTCAGGCGTGAGACCAAATTCATTTACCATTGGAATTGGCCCGCTGTGATCCATGGGGCCGCCTGCATAAAAAGGGAATAAACAAATGCAGACGAAAAATGTATTTCGAATGTTATGATTTGATGGCTTTGTGTTTTTTATAGTTGGCTTTGTTTTGCCTAATTACTTACCAGGTGTGTTAAACGGCATTGGGCCGCCAGGATGACCCGGAAAGAAGGGTCCATCGTGCGGGTGGAATGGCCCACCGTAACCGAACTCGAATTTAGCATCGGCAGCAAAATATGGAAAGCCGGGACCATCATCGAGACCGCCCGGCGAGAGATTCATGGGAAAGCCTCGCATTTTACGCGCACCGCCAAAGAAGGGCGGACGGCCCATGCTGGTGATCTGCTTCATACGGCGTTCTTTGGAACGTTTATTCTGGAACCAGACCTGCAAACGATATCAAGCATGTGAGAAAGGGAGAGTGAGTGACTGAGTGACTGAGTGAGTGAGTGAGTGAGTGCGGGCCATAAGTCAGTTAATAACAGAAGTGTCTGTTAGTTAATAAATAAATAAAACATTTGGCATTGATGTGGTCTTCGTTTGCATCCTCGAATCCCCGACTTCTTCCCTTCAACGTGCCTACAGCTCATTCGCATCATAATCACTTGCGGGATTATAAAAAAGTATGTTTTATGAACCTCTTCGGTGAGGTTCTGCCTTTGCCGAATTTATTTGCCCTACTGCTCTGTTGCTGTGGCGTGCATAATTCTTGACAGCCGCGTGCAATAATAAAACAGAGACAACAGCCCTGGGAAACATTTTTTTTTTTTTTATATGTTTTTTTATGCGTTTTTTATTTTTGCATAAGCGATTCTGCGCTGGGAACACAACCAAGTCATAAAATTATACACATGCATACATGCTTCACATCAAAGCTGGCTGCCGTTGGGGCTTATGCCTTTGCACAGGCAGTTCAACAACGATGCACAGTTGTGTAGGGTATGCACGGCATTTAACAGTCGGGCAAAGCCATGCGCCCAGCCGTTTAATATTCATAAACTGCCAACTGATGCGTTACCTGCTGCTGCTGCTGCTGCTGCTGCAATGAGCGGCGGCAAAATGGCCCAACGGAGCAACGGCATAAGAGAATATCGGTCAGCAGTCGACGTAGCATCCTTGCTCAGATCACTTAGGCTTTGACTTTGGCTACGGCGTGGACTCCGGTCTCGACTTCGACTTCGACGACTGAAAGTTCCCCCGATCATTCTGATTTTTGACTTTTGCTCAATGAAATTTTGATTTATGCGATTTTTTCCGCTGTCTCATCTGCTCATCTTGGTCGTCTTTCTGGTTTAGGTCATTTGTTTTCATTTTTGTTACTTTTTTTTTTTATTTTTTTGCTTTGCTCTGGTTTTCTTTTTGGCAAATAGTTTCCAATGAATTCTGTTAGAATGCTGCCTGCGTTCTTCATTGTGCTCGGTGCCTAGGTTCATTCTGTTACTTCGTTTATATTTTTTTTTTTATTATTAATTAAAGCAAGCTTAAAAACTTTTTTTTTTTTAGCGAAGTTCATTTGAATTTTGCGCTGAAGCCGTTACCGTTGCCTCTGCCCTTGCACTGGCCGCTGCTGCTGCGATGCTTCCCTTTGACTGCAGTCTCCTGTTTTCGATTTATTCAGTTACGATCGTTTGGAATAGTTTTTTGTTTTGTTTTTTTTTTTTTGTTTCAACTTTTTGATTTGTTTGAAATTCGTTGGAAAAACCAAAAGCGCTGTGAGAAATTTTGGCTGGCATTGGCAAGGCAATTCGACGCCAGACTGTGTTCGATTATTCAAAAAGATATGCGCCAAACTACATGAGCCAATTCGCACAGGTGTGAAGGGTCACATACAGCTGCCAGCTTGCCCAACCGAACTATTTGTTAACTAAACAAGAAAGTGTGTTGTAGGGGTTGTCAGAGTTCAGCTGTTAAGGTCGCATCAGCCGGAGTCAACTCTTGGCTCTGAAGTGATTTTTATTAAGTCTCAGCAAGTGCAACTGCTGGCCATTATTGTCTTGGTCAGCCTATGCTATTGCCTAAATAGCTCCGTCTCTATGTATGTGTGTGTTATATACATATATATATATATTGCTGCCATATCCGGTTGCCTTTGGATAGAAAATTGACTTAAATTTTTGTAAAATTATTGCTGCATATTTTCGCTATAGAGCAGCAGACACAAACGAAAGCCATTACTCCTGCAATTTCTATTTGCCGCTAAAACATTTCAAAAACAATTGACTTGATAATGTTTGCTTGTATTTTTTTTTTTTGTTTTTGCTTAGCGGTTAAAATTTCACCAAACTGCTTAAAAATCGTTTGCAATTGTTTTTATTTTCGCTTGTTTTCTTCTTCTTTTCATTGTGAATTTTTTCCTTTATTGTTTTTGTTTTTTTTCGCTTTATCGTTTATCGTCTTAATACCGGACAAGGTAATCTTTCATATTGGAAATGTTTTTCCGTTCAGCGAAATTCTGTTTCATGAAATTAATTTTGTATAAATGCCTAAAAATTGTTTTTAATGTGGCCGATTTTAAGTCTGCCCATCACCCCCAAACGCCCCGACGCCCCATTAGTTCATCATTTGACGGTCGTGCTGTTTTACGCCGTTGGAAGTTGTTTTCTTGTTTTATAATTTGTAATTTTTTAGTTGTGTTTTTTTTTGTTCTTTTTGTTTTTATTTTTATTTTATGTGCTCGTTTAATGCCGACTAATATTTTATTTCCGCACTCGAGCAGAATCCTGCCAAATATCAGTACGCCTCCCCCTCTTAATAGTTGCTCCGTTGGCTGCTTGTAGCTTTCAGCGCCTTTTTTTTACTGCAGACGAAACAATTTTCATGGCTTATTTGGGTTGTTCCTGCGCTCGGATCATTTAGTTAAATTATAGGTTAGCTCTGACATAAAAGGGCAAACAACGCAACGTAATACGGCACAGCAACAACAACAATAAAAACAAAAACAACAAAAAGCGGAACAGCATATAAAAAAAATGATTATTCTCTCTTTTGTTCTTTTCGTTTTTGTTCTCCCAACTGCTTTGTGTACAATGTTTGTATGCAATGTGTCTTTGTCTCACTCTGATGCATGCGTGTAAGCATATACAACTTGTTGGCGGCAGGTTTTAACGCATACGCTTGTTGTTGTTGTTGTTACAAGTTGCAGTTGCCGCTGCAGTTATTGTTGGCATTGTTGTTGTCGTTGTTGTTGTTGTTGTACGGTTTGTGTTCTGTGTTGAAAATTATAGCTAATTATATTAAACGGAGGCACACACGCCGTTTTCGTCGTTGATTTTTTCTCTTTTGCCATTGGAAATTACGCGAAGACCAATAAGCAAAACAAAAACATAAACAAGAACAAAAATAAGAAAAAAAAAATAAAATAAATAAAAAAAAAAAATTAAGAAAAGAGTGGAAAGTTCATTGAGGCCACAATTTTGGCGTTGGTGGTGTTCGGCACGGTGCCACTTAAACGCAGTTCGACTTCACTTCGCTGTGTGCATTTTGGCTGCCGTCGCTCTTGTTGTTGCTCTTGCTTTCGTAGCTGCTGCGGCTTTCGTGGCAGAGTTTTTTTTTTGAACTATTTAAGGTTTTCAAATTGCCATTTGGTCATTTATGCCATTCGCGTTGATAACTGCGCCAAGCCAAATGCAACGTAACAAAATCAAAAGCACGAAGTGAAAATTTGTGTCACGTACTCGTTTAGGATTTCGCTTGCCTAGTGCTGAGTGCACACTGCTAAGGACTTTCAAATTGCTGGGACGTTGCGTTTGTGTTTATTGTGAATTGGCCGCTCGTTAGCTGCAGTGATGACCGTCCCGGTTCCCTATAGGCAACTGCGACTTTGCCATTAGCCGTTGACTAGCTGGGCATTCATAATGCCGGATTGGATATGACTCAACTGTAGTGAAAGACGCGACTAGCTAAGCTCGGGATCAGATTAGTGATTTGGCAATTTGTATTGATTTTTCTGTTGGACTCTTAGGCATAGTATATGCATATTTATTTTTTTATTTTTTTGGGTCTTATATTTCACTATAGTTTTTTTTTTCGCTAGGCATCTGCATTGTTTGGTGATCTGAATCAGCGTCTTTTCAGATTTTTTAGTGCAGTCTTAAGTAAATTTTTTTGTAGTTGTCGTGTGGCGCATGCTTTTTAATATTAGTAGCCAGTTACAGTTTTTGCTGAGCCCCTGTGGTCTCCATCGATCGATCTACCCCCTGTGCTAGCTGTCCGCATAGACAACAGCATAATAACAGCGGCAGCCACAATAAATGATAATCACCGCATAACTGGTCAAAATCGTGGTTTAAATAACAAACAAATAATAACAACAATAATCTCAACAACAACAGCAACAATCATAACAACAACAACAACAACTCGTTTACCAGCTTCTGTTTTATTATTTTTATACAACAATGAAAGCAACGAATTTGTATCTAAGCGTGTATCTTAGTAAGTATGTATGTATGTGTCTATATAAGTATATTTGTATGTATCTATGAACATATAACATATGTATGTATGTGTGTGTGTGTTTATATAAATACCGGTGTATATAATCTTGCATGCACAATTAGTTTCATTGCTGTCGAATCTTTTGCTTGAGATACAAAAAAAAAAAAACAAAAACAAAAACACTTACACTTGTACAAATACAATATTTCTATCATTATCTGTTTAATCATTATCATCAAAGTCTTCATTACCGCAAAGGCGTTAGCGGGAAAACTTAATTAACCACGAATACGAGAACAACAACAACAACAACAATAATAACAACGAAAAAAAAACTATTGAAATCGGCACTCGGACATATGCTTTTGAAAATTGGTTTGCTATGATGCAGCAAAAGTCTTCGAAATTTCGAAAGAAATGTTTTTATTTTTGTTTTTTTTTGTTTCTTTTCATTTATTGGTTTTTGTTTTTAGCTTGTTTTTGTTTGGCAATTAAAAGTTTTGCGGTAGCAATGGAGTAGCATTTTTGCCCCAGCAACAACAACTACAACAACAATACATTACTCACTCATATACCGAAAAACTGCCCAAGTATGCCAATATTTGAACAAGATATTAAATAGAAAATCGTTTAAGCTGCGCAAGACTATAAAAAATCTTGAGTTTATTATATTGAACTCCCTTCGATCGAAAACAACCGTCACTGCTACTGCAATGAATACATGTGATTAGGGATAGGCTGAATTGCCCCTGGTTCACACTTCTTCATTCTCAGTGCATTGGTGGCAATTAATTGTAGTTCTACTTGCTATCGACATTTGCTACTCTTTATTGAGCTGCACACTGTCTATGCTGAGAGATCTTTCGAATTGAATACCAAGCGCCTTTAAAATTATTTCAGACACATTTTTATAATTTTCATAGTTATGCTTTGTCACTAATGTCATGTAACGTTTCCATTGTGCAACAAAAATCAAGGATTGCCTTAAACATTGTATACAATTGACAGTAAAGAGCATATCGTAGCATGGAGTATAATTTTCCGAATTACAGAAGACAAAAACAAAAAGAGAATAGAACAAAAATATTGTTGTCACCAATGCCTCAGGATTATGTTATGAGTTACGATTATAATAGTTATGATTGATTTTTATGCTTGCCAGTGTGCCCAATGGCGAAATGTATACGTGTGCGGGTAGTAAGAGGAAGATGTTGTTTGCTTCATTGACTGTGGCAGGCCAGTAAAAAAGATGGCTAACAAACCGTAGCAAGCTATGAGTCTGCTCATGGCCCAAAGATAAAAACGAAACTCAAACGCAAACGGTTAAAATGAAGGAAAATAACACTTGAGATGACTTGCAGTTTGTTGTTGCTGCTGCTGTTGTCGTTGTTATTGTTGTTGTTGCACGAGTATATATAAGTTATAACACTTTTCTGCTACGTAAGCCGTGCGTCTCAATTTCGGCTTTGGTTACAACTTCAGCAACGCCCACCCGCCCTCAGACGAAGCATTGACATGCTCAGCTCAGGTACATACAACGTGCACGGCTGCCGTGAAGTGCCGTGCCGCGTCGTCGAGCCGTCAAGACGTCAAACATTTTCCTCCAAAACTCGTACACCCCGGCGCCAATCGCTTTGTGTTCCATGTGCGCTGCGTCTAATATTTGTAGTACACGAATATTGGGTTTGGAAATTTAGCTTAAACATTTTTTACTCTTTTTTTGTTTTTTTTTTTCCTGTTTTACTTCAGTTTATTGTTGTTAGTGTTGTTGTTGTTGTTGTTATTACTATTACTGTGGCAGCAGCAGCAGCAGCAGCAACAGCAACAGCAACAGCAGCAGCAGCAAAAATTAATGGCAACTTGATGAGTTGTTGAAATTAGATTTCGATTGTCGGCTGCCGTTTCGGATTCAGACTCGGATTCGGATTCATTTTCGTTGTCGATGCGGGTTTGGCGTTTGCCAATTGCCGCCGCCGCTTGTCGGCTGCTGTTGAACAATTTGCTGCTGTGTCATGTTGCCTAGTGCGCGCAGGCGCCGCCGCCGTTTGCTGTTGCCACCGTCATTGCCATCGCCATCGCCATCACCATCGCAGTCACCATCGCCGTCACCGTCACCGTCACCGTCACCGTCATCGTCGGTAGTCGGCAATCAGCAGTCGGTGTGCTGACTTTTTGTTTTGTTTGTATGTTGTGTTGTTTTTTGCTTTGTACGCTTCCCTTTGTCGCACTCTATTTCCTAACGTGTCTCTACCCCACCCGCTCTAACTCGCTCGTGTGTTTTTAGTTGAATTATTTTTTTTTTTTTTTTTTTTGCTTTTTTTGTTGTGTGTTACTTTATCCTATGTTATTATTTGTTTCTCCGCATTCCGGGGGGTTTTCGTGGGTTTTACGTTTGCTTGTTCGCGTAAATGCGTTAAATGAACCGCTTTTGTGCCTTTTTCGTTTTGTTTCGGTTCATTTTTGCTTCCCTTTTGATTTTTTTTGTTTTTTTGTTTTTTTCTAACAATTTCTTATGCTGTTGTCCATTCTCTTTGGCCATCGTTGCCGTTTGTTTCGCCTGTTGACCTCTATGCTGAAATTTAATTGCCGGCTTCGGTTTGTGGGCAGCTTTATTTGCGTGATTTGTTTAAATTGTTTGTTCATTTGTTTGTTTATTTGTTTGTTTGGGGCCTTTGGCTTGCGGCTTGCGGTTAGCCAGTTGGCCAGTTAGACCGGCGGCGACTGTCAGTTTGTTGTGTCATGCATTGGATAACATAATTAAGCTCCTATCCTAACTAACCGAGCACTTGCAACCTTGGCAACATTTTGCGATTTATTGCATGTCAAAAGAAAAAAAATAAATATTTAAGTAATTTCCGCTATAAAGCACTTCAACTTTCGTTTAAGTATAAAACAAATTTTTCAAAAAGTTTTTTATTGAAAAACTTGAATTATCCAAATACATATGACAAGGCACCGTTTTAAAATTAGCAAAAAAAAGAAGAAAAAAAACGAATAGGAAAAAATAAAACTTTTTGGTAACTTCCTCTGACGGATGCGTAACAGCCACGCATGTCTGCGACAATCTCAAATGAGACGAGTTAAAAACAAAACGGGGGGAAAACATGGAAATCTGCATAAAAAAAAATAAATACTTAAAAAAATGTGACAAATAAATGTTGACAAATAAACGCCTCCGCCTGTGCTTACGTCTTTGTCTTTGCATCCGTCACCGTCACTGCCGCCGTCACCGTTCCCGCTTTCATCGCTGAAACACAAACAGAAATGTCAACGGCAACAGTCGACAGACGACAGTCGAATACGTCACACGCCCACAAATGCACTGCGCACATAGCTCGTCCGCCAGCCGCTCACCCTCGTCGGCAATCGAAGTTAGGAGCAGCGCTTATGTATGTATGTATGTATGTATGTATGTATGTATGTATGTATGTATGTATATGCACGCTGTTCATTTGTTCGTTTGCCTGTGCTTGGCGCCAAGCGTCGCTTTGCCGCATTACAAACTGATTGCCATATGATTTGTTTATTAATGTGATCATTGTTGTTTTTGTTATTGTTGTTGTCGCTGATCTCGTTTATGTAGAAAATGATAGCCACATCTTGCGCAGTCGCTGGCGGGATTTATTCGCTCGACTGTCGACGGCCTCAAACGCAACATTTGAAAATTAAATGTTTTTCTTGGCTTAATTTCGAACGTAAATGGAGCACATAAAAGCCAACATCGTGGTTCGTTTGTGTTTCTTTTTTTTTTTTTTTTTTGCTCTATTTTTTAGTTTTTTTTTGTTTTTTGTTTTTGGGTTTAATTTGATGTCTTACGATATGAACGCCAACCGCAAGCGGTAAAAGCCACCAGACACAGTTCTCAAATGAGTTTTAACGACAAAGCAGACAAAGCAGAGCAAACAAGTGGCGAGTGGTGGCCGGCGAGTGGCGGCCGGGCGAACTAGAAATTAATCTTATTTATATTGTTTTTATTTTTTTGTTTTTGGTCAGTTTAATGTCAAATGTTAAAAAGATGTTAATGATTTATTTTGTTTTTTTTTTCTTTTTCTTTTGTTTTTATCAGCATTAGTTTTCTGTATTTTTTTTTGCATTTGCGAGTTATTTGTTGTTGATTTAAGTCATGCGTGAGAGCTTCGCGGTAAGGAGGAGTACAAGGTATGGCCCGTCTTGCCATAATCTTCACACCTGCTTTGACGTTTGTAAGCTGGACGAAAATCATAAAATCTACAGTTTAGAGCAATCAAGTGTGCATCATTATGGGGTTGGGCATGATAATCAGCTGAGTTTCACAGCCATTGACTGGCGGTCTAAACGCGTCACTGCCTATTTCTTCAAAACTCAAAAACTTAAATATTATATAATGTATTAGAGACATCGAGTTTTAGCTGCGTATAATTAAACAACTGTTTCTGGCAGACATATGATTATAATAATGGATTATAGCAGGTTCTTGAAAACTTGAAAATTTAAGAACCTATGGTTATCATGATGCAATCTAATACATTATAATAGATTAGACATTCGCAGCTGCTTTAAAGTTCTATATAAAAGGTTTGTCTAGAAATTTCACGAAAAACTAATTTGGCTAGTTGCATATTTAGTGTTTGAGATGAAAAAGATTTCCTCAGCTATACTAAAATTTGTAAAAGTGTGAGGAACGCTAAAGTAGTTCAGTCATGTGTTCTTTTATAAATGTTCATTTCTTCATGGCTTTGTCTTAGGACCTAACTATCTAGATACCATGTGCAGTTGTGATCATTACATAAACTATTATGTAATACACATGCATTTACGTATTTTATTAAAAGTATAAAAATATATTGCTTTTAGTTTTATACATATATATATATATGTATACATATGTATATTATATATACATATTAATATAAATGTATTGTCAGTATATATTATACTACGTGTATATATTGTACATACAGACGTGTATTTGGCACGCTCACTTGAGTGTCGGCAAAGTTCTTACGATATTTTCGTTGTTGTTGTTGCTGCCATTTTTTGTTGTTGTTGTAAAATTTATTATCAAAGTCACAGCATGAGGTACCTCCATTCATTCGTACGTTGCTTCGTTTGGAGTTAATGCCCCCTCGCCCCAATCTCGTTGATTGTAGTAAAGTAGAGAAAAAAACAAGAAAAAACAAAACAAAAAAAAAAAAAATCAAACGAAAAAAACACTTTGGCACTGCCTCAGCCATTTTCGTATGTCGTTAACTTGCGCTGTTGCTGTTGCTGGTGCTGCTGCTGCTGCTTTTGTTTTTGTTGTATATTACATGTTGCATTTGTGTTATTGTTGTAGTTTATTTGGTTACTTTGATGATGTTGAAAGCAGCAAAGAAATTGAAAGTATCCCGCTGTCCCTGATTTTTGGTTGGGTCTTTAAGCAATTTTCAAACCACAAACGGCAACAAAAAATAACAAACAACAAGCAACAAGCAACAACAACAACAACAACAACAACGACACACTGCCAATATTTTGTACCCCTTTGGCATTCAATAAGAAACGCATCTTCACACATCGTGTCATGCTTTCTTTGCTGTTCCTTCCCCCTCGCCTGTACCTGACTTTCTAGCTCATGCTGCCGCTGCCCGCTTGCCAGCCGCCCAACCTTGCCCCCTCTGTATGTGTCTTTTGCAGTGTAGCGCCGCTAAAGTCGATTACTTCATCTTTTGTTGTTGTTGTCGCACTTCAATGTCATATTTAACGAATGATTTTTTGTTGTTTTTTTTTTTTTTTCATAATTTTGTTTTGTTTTATTTTGTTGACTTGTGTTGTTTTGTCGGTTTTCATCATAATTTTCCCTTAGATCTTTTCAAAGCGGATCGGATTACCAAAAAGGCAAATGCGGATCGGAGCATGTGGAACGGGCAGCAGCAGTATGATTGACGAAAAGAGGCGTACGGCGGTAAGCGACTGCTGGGAAATTTCGCGTTTGCGTGTTGCACGAAGACACTCATTGCACGAATTTTCCACGGAATCAGGCTATACGGGCTTAGGCGCTCGATTTGCGGGTGAACAATGTTCTCGGATACGAATGTCGCTACGGCAATAGCATCTGGCAAAGAGCCGCTGAGTGATCGCGAACAAGCGTCGAGAGTTGGCAGACGTCAGGAAGACGTCAAATCGTTTGCTGTCAGTTCTGTGTCTTTACATTTTTTTTTAAGGCAATAACGAAGGCGTGCAAGCAGTCATCATTGAAAAGGGGCGAAAGTAAAAAAAAAAAGAAAATTCAAAAGAAGCTAAAAGAATCATTTGACATACATAAATATATGTTTGTATGTCTGAAAATGCTTTTACAGGCCACAGAAAATCAAATAAAATTAAAAAAAGAAAAAAAAACAAAAGTTCCTAAAAAATGCCAAAGCAAGAACTGCCGCGACAATGATAAAGACGCGAAAGTTGACACACATGACAGGTTGACATGCTGCCGCTGCGTCGTAAGTGCGACAGAGAGAGTATCGATCGCTGGTTTGCTCCTTTGGCGTGCGAGGTGTTGATTGTCTCACACTTGTCGCTAGATCGCAGCCGTACAGGTCGACGCAATGCGTGCATCCTTTAACTGCACCCGAAGGCACTTCAAAGCCACTGCCGCTGCTAATCCTGTTAAATGCGCTAGTTTTTTTTTTTTTTTTTCGTGTCTACATCGGTTTAGTTTCGTTTTGTGCAGTTTGTTTTTCTTATGTTTTTTTTTGTTTTGTGTTTGTTCATTGCAGCTTGACTGCATATAGGGAAAAGTTTTACTGGCAACAAAAGGCGCACAATGGGAAAAACATATGCACTCGAGTGTTGAGAACAACCCCCGTCAGCGTCAAATTGTTTTACTGCATTTTCCTTTATTCGTTTGATTGATCCTTTCAACGCATGTCAACGGTGTGCGTGATGATGTGTTCTTTCAACGCAACAATTCTGCGGAAATTGATGGCCCACGCCCCTGCACTCCACGTCGCTGTTTGGCTGACCCTTACTATTGTCCCAGCGAGTCAAGACAAATTTCAACTACGGCCATTTACACAACTAACTAGTGTCATTAAATGACAAATATCCCACAAAGCAGACCAGACAGCAACAATTTCTGCTAATATAATTGAATTTACGCAATAATTTGCTGGATATTTTATTTTTATAAAGAAAATTAGCTAAATAATCTGCCGCAAAGCAGCAGAACGTGCTGTCCAGTTGAGATCAGAAAACACATACCAGGTCTCTAAATGTGTTTGACATTAATCCAAATATCATGTGCTGAAATGCGTGTAACAGGAACACTGCATATTTTTACTTGATTAACTTAAAATGTTTTTTGTTTTATACATATATGAGTATGCATGGAGATTGAGTATTAGGTTTGACTCCTTTAATTTTGCGCTGAAAAATGGCGCAACTACTTTGAGTAGCTGCAACGAATTGCATGCCAGCACATGTTGCTGTCTCGCGCGCACTTGCGCGTGCACTTGCGAAAACCATTACAAGTGTTGCCTTGGGGCTGTGCTGCGACCGCTAAGAATTGTTGTGCGCGCGACAAGGATAACCATTGTGCATATAAAGTACGCATTATGTTAGCATGGAAAACCGATCTGCGTAGGCTGATAAGAGTGAACGAAAAATGCAATTTGGCACAAAATGAAAAGTGGGCGTGATCTTTTATATTCAAAGGAGTAGGTGCGGGTTGCTCGCGATTTATTCAAATTTATATCAAAGCAACGTTGCAATTTTCTTCACATCCTACGGTTTGATGTACCACGGATTGCTAACGTAAACACCAACATTAGAAATCAATGAAGCATTATGGTCAATAGCAAGTCAAGTATAATGAGCCAGCGCTGTGGCGGCATAAGGCGCGGTCAGCAGTTGTTTTGGCAAAGCGAATCGTGCGAGTAACGTTGTGTCTTATGTTTTTCTTTAGCTTTGTTTTGTTTAACATTTTAACTTATTTAAATTTATTTTTGTTTTTTTTTTATCTTTTAGTTAAGTTAAAAACCGAAAGCGCGCGTCTCGCTTTTAATTTGTTTTTTTCTTTTTTTGTTTTATTTTATTTTATATTATTTTTTTTTATGCTGCAGAGCAACACAGACGTACTAAGCAGCGGGCGCAACAAAGCAGCAGCAGCAGCAACAGCAGCAGCAGTGACTGTTGTTGTTCGAGCGTAGACTCAAGCAAAGTAAGAATTTTGAGCAGAATCACGAATATCAACGGTGCATGCGTGTGTATTTGTATTCAAAGAAGTTTTGTATTTTTGTATTGTTATTTGAATTTGTTCATGGGTTTTCCTTTTATTTAATTTTATGTTTGTTGGTTTTATTTTTGTTTTTTTTTTTCTTTTTTATTTTTTACTTGATTTAACTTGAACGAATTGGCCTACAAAATAGTTGTTTTGTATTTCAATGTTGTCGTTGTTGCTGCTGCTGTTGCTGCTCGTATTTTGAATGAGACACAAATGCCTGGTGGGAACTGCATCTGACAGTCGGGCATTTGTCAGTTGCGCTTGAACGCACAACTGAGTCCGCTCCAACGCCACGACGTATCGAATCGCAGCTCTGTGGCTGCGCAGTGGAGTTGAAGCTTTCGCAAGAAATCATATGACAAAAACACAGCGAAAAATAATAACGATTGTTGATTATTTCTTGCCACAGAGTTGGTTGCCATTTGAATATGGTTTCGTGTATATGTAGTATAGTATAAGGTAATCGGTATTTGGTATTTGGCATTTGGTACTAAACTCACCTGTATCACGCGCATCGGCAGCCCCGTTTCCTTCGCCAGTTGTTCCCTAATGTGCCGTGTCGGTTTCGGTGTTTGATTGAATGCCGTTTTGAGGACCTCCAGCTGTTTGGCCTTGATCGTAGTGCGGGGGCCACGTCGCTTTGAGCCGTTCGCATCGTCGGGACTTTTGTTTTCCGCTTGAGAATCGCCGCGACCATCGGGATCGCCGTCTAAGGAGCCCTGAAAACGACAAAGAAACAACAAAAACGAAAACGAAAAATTATGCATACACATCAACTCACAAACAGGTGAATACGCCGCAATGAAATGCCAGTACAAAAGAAAAAACAAAAAACAAAAACCAAAAAAAAAAGAAAAACAACAAAAAATAACAATAATAATAAATAACTATGCATAATTGGTTGTTGTTATTGTTGTTGGCTGTTAGCAGTTGCTCTGTTGCTAGCGAGCAGAAAAAAAAAAAAAAAAATCATTTGCGAATCATTAATCAAAAACTTATACGTACATATGTGTGAGCGCAGGCAGCAGCGGTTACGCTGACTGCGGCGGCGGCCACAATTTGAAACGCGGCCAAAACGAAATAACCAAAAAACAAAAAAAAAAAAAACCCAAAAAAAAAAAAAAAAAGAAAATGTATAAACAACAGAAAGTCTAAACTCATTGCGTACGTGTGCACATACTTAACTACAACATGCAACGTCTCCAACAAAAATAACAACAACAACAACAACAAGAACAACAGTTAACGTAAAACTTTGCTAATGACGTTAACCATAGTCTATGTACATATATCGGCATCAGTCTCTTTTATCGTGCCCTATCTGAGCAACGCCATCTACACATCTCTAAGTATGTGCATCTCTGTTTCTATTGTTATTGTCTTCTCTTTCTGGCTTCAAGTGCGAAACGCAATGAATGATCCTACCTGATCGGAGTCATCGTGCGTGTTTTTACTATCGGTGCTCATGCTTTGTACTGATATATCGGATGTGCCCAATTGTCCACCCGCTGAGTCCGGGCCATTTGGGCCGAGTACGCCGAGGCCGAGCGGTGGTCCGCGTAAATGTGGCGGATCATCGTCATCTTCATCTTCGCTTGCCGAGCCCATTAATGAATCTGAAAATAGTGAAGCAAAGTAAGCCAATATAAGTAAATGAGTGCGAAGAAAAATGGAATACAAAACTAAATAAATAATATAAAAACAAAAAAAAAAAAACAAAAAAAAAAAAACACAAAACAAAAAAGAAAAACAAGTAATGATCTTATAATCTTTGAAGTTTCGGTTTCGATGCGGTTTTAATTCGGACGCCGTCTGTGTCTTCGCCTCTCGTCACCAACGCCGTCAACGTCACCGTCTTGATTTTGGTTTCGGCTTCGCTTTTAAACGCAATCATTCCATTAAGTTGTACACAAAAAAAAAAACACAAAAAACAAAAAAAAAACACATCTTTTTTGGGCCAACTCCGTGCGACACAAATCGCATCAAAATCGCACACAAATTGCTTAACAAGTTGAACGAGCGACTGAAGCGGACGCCACTTAAAATACAATTGTAATAAATAATATTTACTGAGGCTAATCCCGCGCACATGCAGACGCACACGTTGACGCATGCCGGCCGCACAGCACAGCACGCGCAGGGGGGGATGTGGCGGACAACGGGACTGTGCGAGTGTTGTGCCATCGGCGCTTGCCAGGACACGTGTTGCCATTTGAGACTACATGCAACGCAGACGTTGCTGTCGTTGCTGTTGTCTTCATCAGCATTCAGCATTCAGCATTAAGTAGCCAACGTGAGGAGGAGTCACTGATAGAAGATATACGCGTATACGGGGGGGAGTGCGGCCCTTGGACATGTCAAAGATGTCACTAGACAAGGCATGGCAAGGCAAAGCAAGGCAAGATGAGACGTGTTCGTTGTGTTGAGTTGAGACATGGCGAGTGCCAAAATAAGTTGATTTTCCCTCTTTTGTTTGGCTCTATTGGCTGCACGCGTTCGGCTCAATCCGACCCAGCCGAACTCCTTTGTCATGGATTGTATGTATGCATGCAAAATGTTGACACGCGTCGTGCACATCGCGTAATTCTAAGCGGGTTGACGCACCACGCACTCCAACTAATATTCCGCATCCACACCCGCACCCGCACCCGCACCCGGGCAACAAAATCGTTACTATAATTTAAAGCCCTTTACCGGATATGTCATTTAGCCGAACGCTTATGCGTTCTGTTTGTTAGCTTGACAGCAGGCTTGTCGCATCCGATTGGCATTTATGGCATTTATGCCATTCATGTAGCTTCCGTTGAGTTTTTTCTCAAAAAGCCAAATCACACCGAGGCAGGTGCGCAGGCTGCATGCTGCAGACGAATAACGCAATAGTGTAGGTGGTCTGTTTCGCTTTGTCCAAGAAGCAAGTTACCTGAAGCTCGCGTGTAGGAGAGAAAGAAATTCTAATCGGAAATCTGTTCAAGATCCCAGGAGACAGTTTCAGCGAACAACAATGAAAACGTGTCGCTGCAGTGCACGTCCGTCCGTTGACACGGTAGCTCGAGCACGTTGACTCGTTGGCTGGTTGGCTGGTTGGCTCGTTGGCTCGATGACACCAGTCACTACCCAAGGGAGCGATGAATGAATCACAGTCACTCCATCATGTCGACATTGAGTCCGTCATAGTCATCGTCGTCAACGTTTAATGTTATGCGAGCGCGGCACTTGCCAACTTTCGAAATAAATTACATTTTATTATGCATAATCTAATCCACAGCAGATGTGACTCTCGTTACAACTTGCCATGCCACCCCACACTGAATACGTAAATCATACAATTGCAGTTTCTCTTGAACTGGTGCCAGCCACAGGCAACAGTGGCAGTGGCAGGAACATGGGCAGGAGCAGGGGCAGGCACAGAGCCAGACAATATGAGTGGTAAGCCATAGTTGGTGGTTAGGAAATGTACCGTTGCGCCGATGACTGTGGCAGCGCGTTCCTCTCTGCGGTCAGGCCGAAATGGAATCTGTTTTTTTTTTTTTTTTTTGGTTGTCGTACAGCAAAGCGAGACAAAGCAAAGCTAGCATCAAAATCCGTCAAATTCTACTGGCGGCTCACACATATGTGTCAGATTAACCCTTACAAGCTCAACGCGAAGTTTGCATCGGTCTCATCTGCTGTCACCTGTCGCGCGTCGCCGGTAAACTGAACTCAGCTCAGCTCAACTCAACTCAACTCAACTCAACTCATTTCAACTCGGCTTAACTGGTTTCCACTTGCTGTCTTCTGCATCGGTTTCGTCTGTATCTTTAGATTTGGGTCTTTGTGTTCTTAGGTCTTACGTGATGCTGTGTCTGCTTTTGCTTTTGCGTCGTCTGCCTGCCTGTCTGTCTGTCTCTTCGAGTGCCTGTTTCGCTGTTTGTCCTTATTTCTTATTTCTAGGCAGCATCTACTGGCAGCGTTACTGGCCGCGTTGCTGCCACTGGCAGTGGCATCTGTTTCAAGTTCTTTTGCTCGCATAAGCTTAACGCGATTTGCTGCGTGAATGCTTCGTGGAAGTTATGTACTCGAAAAACTCGCAAACTCAATCGCAAACGCAATCGCACTCGTACTCGCACTCGGAGTCCTCATTCTATTTTCTATTTCTATGTAAATTTTTTGCCTTGTTTGCGTCTTGTTTTTTTTTTTTTTTTATTTTTTTCGTTTCGTATTCTTTGGAGCACAAAGGCTGTTGTGGTGAGATTGGGTGTCTGTGTTGTGTGCTGATTCTAGAAAACTCGTTTGGCAAATCTCATTTTAACATCAACGTCGACGAAATATGCCCAAAGGAATTCATGCTTGTTCCCTGGAGTAAAACGACAAATGCGGGAAGGGTGATTGCGAAAGGAAGTGAGTGGGGCGGCAGGTCAACGTGTGCGTTGGGAGTAAAGCGACATCAGCGGATACGATGATAGACTTGCTCATAGGTGTCAACATGAACATTTAAGTACGGACCTCAGAGATCTTGGTCAAGTCAACTTCAAGAAAATACGTAAAAATAAATTTAAATCGTATATGAAACAAATTTATACTTAGATTGTATAATTGTCCATGGAATTACAAAATTTGTGGAGAAGAAAGCTAAGGCAAAAGATAGGAGTCGATTTCATAATTATATATACGTATGCAGAAAATTAGAGGCAAATTGTGCAAAAGATGTAAATATGAAAGAATTTGCAACATTACGCAGGAGCAGAAGTATAAGGGGAGGATGCAAAAGAAAAGTTGGGTCATAGATGTTTTTAAGGGTCAGAAAATAAAATGCGGTATAATAAATGACCTAAATTAGTAAAATAGCAAAGTCCTTTCGTTTCTTTCAGTTATATATAAAAATAAAAAGTAGGATTATAAACACTGTACATAAAACTTGGTTGATTTCATCAACAAACTTGCCTATATTGATTTTCTTTGCAACTGATTATATACCTTCCAGTTTCTGTTTTATGTTATCGAAAGACTATAATCGGAACCAAGAAACTTTAAAGCGTAAAGTGCTTAAGCAATTGTAAAATAATAACAATAAACAACAACAATGCTTTGTACTCAAAGCCGAAAACGAACGAGAATAGGAAGCTTCAAGTGTTTCCCACTGAAACATCGACTGACATTGTACAAGGAACAACAACAAGGATCGATAACAACAACAACATAAATAGAGGAAACAAAAAAAAAATATGAAAAAAAAAAAAAAAACGAGAACACAAAAACAACGGTTAGAATGCCCAAAACGCTTTTGTGTTGTAAACACATGTTAATAAACACGCGAGTAGCAGATGTGTTTAGGGTGGCATCATGGGTTGGGTTGAGTTAACTCATCTCAACTCGGCTTGGCTTGGCTTTCGTTTGGTTTGGTTTGGTTTGGTTTAAGTTGAGTAGAGTCGTCGAGTTGTGCGTTGTGCTCTGCAGGCGGGTGTTGGACGCATGTTGCTCGGGGTGAGGCACCAAGGACATTTCAAGCATCACTCAAATTAACTTCGAAAACCATTCAGGAACACTTCATTTGATTGCCACAAAACGTTTTCATGTTGTTGTCGTCATGTTGGATACTGCTGGTGGTGATGCTGTTACAGTTGTTGCTGTTGCTGTTGTTGCCCCTTGCTTCTGATGTGGCTTGATGTTCTTGTAATTGTTGTAGAAATAGCAATTATGCCATTGAGCATGTAACGAGGTTGGCAAAATGCAGAACACCATGCTCACCATGCTATGTACATACATACATATATTTCCACCCCACGGTGCGGAAGCGATTGAGCGAGAAAGCTATCGAGGGAAAACAAAGGACGCGCGCCGGTTGAAGGCGACCCCGAGCAATAAAAGTTCAAACACTCATTTCTAACTTAAGAAAATATTTCGTTTGCGTTTTGATGCTCTGCTCCTGCTTCAGCAACGGGTAAGGTTTTTGTTCGTACTGTTGTAACTATTGTTTTTGTTGTTGTTTGCTTTGCGTAAACATATCGCAAGTGTAGCAACAGCGCTTTGAAGGCATCCGTACGCAACGCAACGCAGCCCAATGAAACGCAACGCAACGCAACACAGTGTATACGAGTATACGTATGTATGTGGTGGATAAAAGGCGAGCAGCTTGGACGCGATGCGGTTGGAGTGGGATGCGTTCAGTTTAGTTGGCAAGGACTTGCCACTGAAGACGCACAAGTGCAGCATCCACACTTGAACGGCAAGAGCAGAGGCTGATAGATGGCCCGGCAGGCAAACACGAGAGCAGCAGACAAATAAATAAACAAGTAAACAAACAAAAGCAATGTCAGTTGTGTTTGTTATTGTTATTGTTGTTATTGTTGTTGTTGTACATGTTGTTCATGTTGTTTTTGTTATTGTTGTCATTGTTGTTTAACCGCCCACAACTCGAGATTGCCGCTACTGGCCGTCTTTAGATTTGTTTGATGCGAGCACTCTGACACTCTTCGCTTTCTCTCTCTCTCTCTCTCTCGCTCTCTCTCTCTGACTCTCTGCTGACTGATGTTTCATGTTTCACTTACTCATTTATTGTTGGCTGTTATCCTGTTTGCATTGCCAAGTGCGATGTTTACAACGCAGCATGCCAACAAGGATACGCACCAGCACAAGCACCCGCACCTGCACCCGCACCCACACACCCGCACCCGCATCCGCAATCGCATACGAAGCAACATCAGCTACAGCGTGTCTGCTTGAAACAAGTGCGCTTCGGCGGCCGTTGCTATTTGTGCCTGGCAAATACACTTGAGCCAGCGAGTGTTTATCTACCACACAACGCCACGCCATGCCAGGCCATGCCGCAGAACAGCGGACTAGACCAGCCCGTTGCTCGTGCCACCCCACAGTGCAGCCCACTTCGCATACAGCCGCTTGGCTGGTCGTCCGTCGCATTACCCTGACACACATTAATTTCGAATTAGTTTTGCATCATGTGGTCCACGATGCAGAAAAATCGTCTAAACACGCAGCAGCATGTCACACCCTTACCCTTATAGTCTAAGCCATGCACACGTACGCATACCCATGCCCCAGACCCATAACCGTGCCTACACCCATGCCCACACCCTTTTTGTGCACAGTCCACAGTGCACAGTGCACAGTGCAGCAGCAGCAGCAGCAGCAGCAGGGGGCGGTAAGGCGTGGCGGTGAAGCGGGTGGCATCGCGCATGTAGTGTGTATTTTTGCATGACTGCGCGAGTTTCTGCTGCGAGTCGACATAACTGAAGTTCCGCAGCGTTTTGATTTTTATGGGAAACTATTAAATGCACTGTACACTAGTCAACTGCCAGCCAGTCAGTCAGCCGGCAAACTGAGCGGCAGACCGAACAACGGCAGCCGCAAGGAGAGACGGACAAGCTGAGGCAGGCATGCCAAGCTGGAACGGCAATGGCAATGGCAATGGCAACGGCGGCTGCATCGAATGGGATGACGTGGAACAGATCGTAGGATTTTCTACATGAATGCATCTCAACGTCATTCCTTTTCAGTTGCTCCTTTGCTCAGTCAGTCAGTCAGTCAGTCAGTCAGTCAGTCAGTCAGTCAGTCAGTCATTCATTCATTCACTTATTTATGGAGTCATTCGTCTTTGTTTTTGTGTCCCCCTTGAGTGTCGTTGAGCTAACCGCGGCACCGCCCGCAACCCAGCCAACCCAGCCAACCCATCGCTGCCGTTATTTTAGCTTGTGTGAAATTAGGTTAATTCCCGTCAGTGCGTTTCCGATTCGAAATGGCAACACAAACAGCAACACTCACTGAGACAGAAACGAACACGAACATGAATACGTAGACGGAGATGGAGATGGAGATGAAAACAGAGAAAGGGTCTTGGACAGGGACAGGGACAGGGGCAGCTGTATTGTAGACCCTTTGCAGAGTTAGTCGTATCATACATGGTCAGGCTGTCACCTGGGTATCTGCACCTCGCAGACTGGGGCATCATGCTGCGCTCAACTCACCGCTGAGCTGCTACTATTCCTTTTCGCCTTCTTCTTATGCTTCTTCTTCTTCTTTGAGATGCTTTCATTCTGTTTTTGTTTTTTTTATGTGCTTACTGCTTCGCCCCGCCTGCTCACACTGCCACATCTTTGACTTAATCCGTTTTTATGCCAACAGACGCTGAAAAGTCGACTTTGGCTTTGACGCATGTCTTGTCGCTGCATTGACTTGAGCAAGGCAAATTTGCGACTATTGAATGTTATGCAACTATTTTCTTGGCTTTGCTCTACTCTTCCCTTCTCCTGCTTTGTCTAGCATGGCCACAAATGTCGACATGGCGACAACGCAAAGATCTTATCATAGGAGCAGTGCAACAGTGTTATAGGTTGGCTTCCCTGCAGCAAAAACTTTTCTAGCCATTGATGCTTAGATCGAACGCTCGTGTCAATGGCGATGCCATACAAAAACAAAAAAAAGGGAAATCATCAGGGAAAGCATCATGCCAAGGCATCGAAATGCTGGCGTCTGTGCCACTAAACTGTAAGGATTCTTTTGCCGATGCCTTAGAAAAGCAAATTGCCTTCATCACACAATCTAATCATTTGTCAAACAAGTGTCTTTAAATCAATATGCTTTAGCAGCGGAAAGAAAGACGATGAATCCTAAACCACTGCCAACAACATTTAACAGGTTTGCAGATACAACGTGATAACGAGAGGTACATTCACTTCGAATGAGCAACTTATAAACTAAACTGAGAAATTATTATAATACAACAAACAACGTAAGTAGGGGTTTATAATGTTAGTATAACTCTAGAAACTAACTATAAGGGTCCGAGCATGTGTCTTTGCATACGTTTGAAACAACGTTCATGGAGTTCCGATATATATATATATGTAATATATATTGCCCATCGGAGATTTATCTGAGCGTAACCTTCAGTAATGACATTGGTGATTGTACTAAACAACTCACCATGCACCCCAGCTCGAGCGGCAACGATCATCAACCCAAGTGAATCCGTTTCACGCTCCACACCTGCGTGGCCAAATTAAACGAGTTCTCTACGCTCTTAAAGGCGGCAGCGAACTTGAAGTGTTTCTGTTTTTGTTTTTGTTTTTGTTTTTCTTGTTGCGTGTGTGCTCATTCAGCACCTGTGTGTGCGTGCGCGCGCGCGTGTGTGTGCACATGGGGTGGTGTGCATACACATGCAAATGTACAATAACAACAACAACAATAACAACAACAATAAATACCACAATAATTCGAAATGCCGCATCAAAGCGTGAAAGAGCACAACTTCATTTAACAAAAGCGTGTCCAATGGACGACGTGTTTGGTGCCCAGAACGACGCTGTAGCCAGAACGAGAGTGAGCGGCACAGGCAACAGCAACAGCAATGGCAACGTCAGAGGGAGCAGAAGCTTTTGCGAGTGCGAGTGCGGGTGCGGGTGCGGTTGAGGTATATGTACATTATACTTTCAAATTGACTTCGCAGTATACCTTACCGTGCACTTGATTCGCTCGCTCTTCCTCCAGAATTCCTAAAAGATGACGATGCTTAGCTAGCGGAACTCCGAGGAGAAATGCTTATGGCAAGCGTAGTGCACCGAAGGCGAGTGCCAAAGTTCGATTGTTTAGTTGGCGACAAACAGCGCCAAATCCAAGGGGGCTCTAGATTGGCGGCTCAGCATTGTTGATAAGCGCAGCCAATACGGGAATCTGGTGCAGAAGTCTATTGAAGCGTTTTGTAGTCTGGTCTGATTTTGGTCGCATTGCGTGCTTAACGTCACATGCGAGGAATTTTATTGTCAGATGCACAGTTCTGTTAAAATTAAACTAAAATAAAAAGCCACGACATGTTCTCATTGACCCACAATGGCCTTGTCGGCGGCGGTTGCTTGCCCTTGCCTTTTAAGTAAGTCTGTCTGTCAGCTTGTCTGTCTGTCTGTATATCGGCCTGTCGCACAAGCGTCCGCCCACCCGATGGCGTCTGTTTGTGACATGCTCAGCATAGCGTATAAGAAAAATACGACTTCACCATTTATCGCCAACAATGCCGGCAAAGTTAAAGCTAAAGCTCAAGCCAATGCCCATGCTCATGCTCATGTTTCTGCTCGTACCCAAGTAGTCCATGCCCATGCCCGTGCCTGTGCCGATGTCGATGCCAATGCTGAAAATCATCGTGCGTCGTCATTGAGGGCAATTTGCCGCACAACCCCGTTCCACAATGGACACCTTTTCGCCCTCTTGTGTCGTATGTCGACTTATTCACCAGCAACAGCAACAACAACAACAACAACAACAACAACAACAAATCGTCGTTTGTGTTTTTGACATTTAAAGTTTGTTAGTTGCATGTTTTGTTGTTGGTTTCATTGTTATTCCTTTAGGCAGGCGGCAGCGGCTCGCAGTTGTGTGACGCATGCCGCCACCCCAACCAAGCAAAGCAAAGCAAAGCAAAGCAACATGCGAAATGTCTTTTTCAATTCAAAATTGTCGAGGTCGAGAATAGAAAAGCGAAGATTTTAAGTTTTCTTTACCCTCTTCCCACGAAATGAATTATCGTTTATAAAACTAAAGTTTTGAATTGAATTTTCTAAGCTAAATGCGTAACTGTAAAGCTTTAAGTGAGAGATAAAATCAACTTCGAGTCCGAGTCCGAGTCCGCGTAGAAGTTCACACTATGCTCAGCCTCTCTGAGCGGAACTTACAGAAATGATGTCTGCATAATGATCGCATGAGGTTCCCTATATGCATTGCAAAATCCTATGTACGTGTATATGAGTTTCATTGTTGGCACACATTTGCAGGCAGGCAGACTGATAGACTGACTGACAGTCGGACATAGGGACGGACGGACGTGCAGCAGCAACTTGGCCTTTTTTGCTTTGTGCAAATATTTGATTGAAAAATTTTGCATATGAAATTTCAAATTTCTGACCACACAACGTGCTTAGCTTAGTTTAGCTCAGCGTGGCATATTGATATTTTCTTGTTGTTGTTATTGTTGTGGTTTTAAGTGTTTGCATGTGTGTGTGTGTGTGTGTGTGAAAACACGCTGGGAAAATATTTGTTTTGTTTGTCAATTGGGATTATCTGCAAATCGTTGCATGCATAGCTGCCTTCGATCACACACAAAGATTAAAAATTGCCTTTAACGGGGAGGTTGACCGAAATTGAAAATTTTTACAACTGAAAAACCAAAACAGCAATAATAACAACAACAACAACACCAACAACAACAGCAACCAACTAAACAAGAACGTTTACTCTACTGCAAACATGTCACATTTAATCCGTCTGTGCTCATTGATTTCAATGCGGCTGCCGATTGCGCTGCCTACCGTCTGCCTGCCTGCTGCCTGCCTGCTGCCTGCCTGCTTACCTGCCCACGCGCGCAGCGTTTAAGTAGTTCGACTTTGGGCAGCAGCCAAGTCAAAGCGAGATGGCAAATATATTGTAGAATCTGATATCTGTAGGGGATTTGTAATTTTGATCTGTTTTGTGGATTATTGGTTTAGACTTGAAGAATGAAAATGTTGCCGAGAAGGTAACGAGGCAACGAGGCAACGAGGCAACGCGTCAGTGTACCAGCGTGTTAGCGTGCCAGCGCTGCGGCAACACGGCAGTGACGCGTCAACGCTGCCGCCAAATGTAGATTTGTGGTTTTGACAGACAGCCCAAGCCAAGCTCGGACTGTGTTGGACGGACGAAGAGCGCGAATTTATAATCCGTTTGACATAAGCCACGCAAAGACACACACACACACACACGCACACACACACACGCACGCACGCACTCACACAGACGCATTCGCACGCGTACACGCTGATCGTCCGATAGCTGCTGTCATTGACATTGTCGAACGGACGGACACGGCTATGCGGACAAATATAACAAAAACAAAAACAAAAACAAGAGAAGCAGAAAATAAAAATCAACAAAAACGAAAATGAAAACAGCACAGCATGGTTAACAGACAGACAGACTGACGGACGGACAGAAAGACAGACAGAGCTGCATCGAACTGAACTGAACAGAGCTGAGCTGAGCTGAGTCGGAATTAAACGCATGCAGCCGAACGATATGGGCAAGCGCTTCCGCATGCATTTTATATGCCCGCTTTCTGAGTCCGCGTCTGCTTTGGCTTTGGCTTTGGCTTTGCCAATGGGTTTGGGTTTGGGTTTGGGTTTTGGGATCTGGTTCTGTTTGTGCGATGTTCTGTATCTGAGTGACGATGTCATCGTCATCGCCATCGTTGTTATCGTTGTTGTCGTTGTCACTGTTGTCAGGTTGTTGTTGTTGTTGTTGTTGCGGTTTTAGCCGTCGGCATGGGTGTGAATAAGGCAGCAGGCAGCAGGCAGCATTATGTTGTGCGGGCAAAGGGCTGCAGCGTGCGAGCTCACGGAGGCGTGAAAAAGGATTAACATTTTTGTAGTTGCTGTTTGTGTTTTTGTTTTTTTTGTTTTTTTCTTTTGTTTTTGTTTTTCATTTCTGTTTTTGTTAGCCACATACGCGCATTGCACATCAACGCCAGCGCAAAAGCGACAGCCGACGGCTAGCCATGATGAATTTGGCAGCAACTCAACATGCTCCCGGAAAGATTTTGACAACATGCGAAAACATTTCCGAAATGTTCATCCCAGCTCAGTTGGCTGCTAATAACGAAATTGTTGTATATATAATAACTATAATGCTATATGACACAATCATGTTAAAGGAATTATCCTCATGCTGCAATATGCATTTCTCTTTATAGCAAGCGTGCTTCAGGTTATGTTAGAAAATACGAGTATCAACTACAAATAAATATTTATAATTATTAAATGCAATGAATTCAGTTTCGTTGATCTGCGAAACTGTTAACTTGTCATAACTTTGTCTGTAATTTTTTGTATTATATTTTTTTTTGTAACTATTTAAGAAACTATTGCCTGTTTTTTAAATCACTTAAGTAACATAAAGTGAATCAAATAAACTAAAAACTGATAATGCAGACAGTGTCCTATTGAGTACACAGTGGGATGGCAGTAGAAAATAAGTTGAAGAGAAGAATTATAACGGAAGTAGCTTTAAAGTGTTAAGCTGAATTGAGGTTGAAATTTTTTTCAGTGTTGTTGCTTACTGTAAACTGGCAATAAAATAAAAATCGCATTTAACAACATTGTTTCATAATGTGTTTTTAATATTTATTATTTTATTTCAGCCACAGTGAGGCCTCTCAATGACAGACATTGGAATATCATATTAATGAGTTACTTCTTTGGTCGGGGGGTGCAAAGCAACGAAGAACTGTTCCTAGCATTGGCTATCATTGCTAAGTCATATGAATTGTTTGTCGTATTGAATAACAACAATTTATATATTAGGTTTGTATGTATGCGAGTTCCTTTCTTACTCTTTGGCAATTTGAATAAAATTTGGCGCCAACTTGTGTTAAGTTTGAAACGACAAAAAGTGTCTTCCTTTCACTCCACCCTGAACCCTCAACCATCAACCCATAACCCTCAACTGGCAGTGGGAACTCATGAATGCATGCAAGTGATTTGAGTTCGCCCAAGGAATGCCAGTGAAGGGGTTGTCTCATGTGGGTGGCATGTGTCAGGTGGGCGTTGAGCCAGCAGCAGAGAATTGCGTACGCGACACACGCATGCATTGCACACGTTCTGTTGTTGTTGGCATTGCTGTTATTGTTGTTATTGTTGTTATTGTTGGCGGATGTTTGCTTGCTGGCTGGTTACTGAACGCGAGCGTGAGCGAGTGTCAGGCACTGATAAGGGCCAACAAACGAACGAACGAACGTGCGGCGACGGCTGCCAATGTCAGCAGAAATGCAAATCAGCGAAAAGCGACTGACGGCTGATGTGGGAAAGTATTGTGCACACGCAGCCGACGGCTTTCCACGTTATGCTCTTGTCAGACGGCTTAAGGTTATGTAAACAATTTACATAAGCCGCATGCGTGTGCGCTCTGGTGAGAAAGAGAAAGACATTAAAAAAAAAAAACCACAACAACAGCAACAACAACAACACACAAAAGGAAAACGGAAAAGGAAAAAAAAGAAAAATAAAAGATGTGCAAAATACTAAAAGAAAAAGAAAAACCCTTGGCACAAGCAATACACGAAGACGAAGAACTTAAAACAAAAGCGTTTGCAAAATTGAAAAGGAATAAGCATTTCAAAGGATATCTGCATGTGTGTACATACGTAAATGTTAACAAACTAAGTATGTAAGTACAAACACACACACACACACACACACACACACACACATGCACATACATACATATATTCAGGCATACAAATGTCGATTGTTGCCGCTCATGTGTGGTTCGTTGATTTCTGTTTTCTTTAGACAGCTTCCTGGCGGCCGCCATTTTGTGCCATGCACCTTTATCGTGTGTTTTTCTTAGTCTCACGTTTTTTTTTTCCTACTTTTGTGTGTGTGTGTGTGTGTATGTGTTTAATGCAAACGCAGCGGCGCGTTGAAATGAAAGAATAACAAAATATAAAACACAAGCCAACAACAATAACAACAACAACAACAACGACAATAAGCACAAGTATAAGCAGGCAAATACAGAAGAAACAAAAAAAAAAAAAAAGAAAAAACAAATGCGCAACATTGTATCAATTTCAACAACAACAACAGCAACAACAACAATAAGTATAAGATATGAAAAACGCAAAACAAAAAAAACGGTGTGGTGTGCATAAGCCAAAGCATGGCAACAGAGAACAAAACGAGACCAAAAAACAAAAACAGTAAAAACAAGAAGAAGAGGAAATAAAAAAAACAAAAAAAAAAAAAAAACGACAAAACAAAACAAAAACCAAAACACACTACTGGGTGGAAATCCTTTTTGGCACAGCTCAACGCGCTCAAAGAGATAACGGTAGCTGACGTCAGTGCGACGTGCGCACGAATGGGACAAGAGAACACTTGGCTCGGCTGCAGCAGCATGAGTGCGAGCAGTGGCAAGTCTGTTGCTTTAGGCACAAAAGCAGCAGCAGCAACAGCAACCGAATATACCTACAACACCAATAACAACAATAAACAAAAAAACAAGTAAAAAAAAAAAAACAAAACAAATAAAATAATGCCTGCGCTCGTTGTTGGTTTTTACTTGCCGCTTTAAGCGTTTTATCAAACATTGAGCTCAAGCAAGAAGAAGAAAAAAAAAATGAATAATAATAATAATAGAAGCAGCAGTAGCAATAATAAAAAAAAAAACACCAACAGCAGCAACAACAACAACAACAACAGAGACGTTAATTTTATACAAAAGAAGATGGCATACACCGTCATGTCCTGTTCTCATAAGCCTACACTACAAAACCAAAATTGTTTCTTAATGCCAATCAAAACAGTTGCACACACACACACACACACACACACACACAGCCACTTATATATACCGGCAACTCACGTAGGAATATGGGTTTCGAAGGCGACGCTGACGATGACGCTGACGATGACGATGACGATGGTAATGGCAACAAAGGTGGTTTAATGTTTTAAGAATGACACAAAAGCAGACCATAGGCAAAAGTCGCATGCGTAATCGAATGCGGTTGCCCGCTCGACCCCCTCCTGCACGCTGCTCGCTGACAACGGCAAATTGCTTAAGTGACCTAACGCAGCGGCAAAGGGATAGAATTCCATTTTGCTCTTCAACTTTAACTTCTATTCGCATAATACACATCCTCCAGCAGACGCATCCACGGCAGCTTACCGTTGCGTGCGCTGAAGCGAATTTGACGTCAGGCGACGTTTGGTTGTTGTTCTTGCCTATACGTCTGTCTGTCTGTCCGTATGTCTGCCTGCTTGCTTGCCTGCCTGCAGCAGTTGCGGGCAAAACGTTTTGTCTCGCTGCCAAATAGATCGATTTCAAAGTAAACTCTTCCGTGCTTATTTCGCCGGCATCGTTTTGCTTGTGTAGGTATTTGATTTTCATTTATTTATTTACCATTGTTGTTGTTGTTGTTGTTCTTGTTCGCATTGTTGTGTGCTCAATGTAATGCTGTTGTTATTGTTGGCATTGTTGGTTTTATTTTTCATGGCACTCTGGGCTTGTACTTCTTACTACGGACTGCGGCGGACTACGTTCCTGCGTTCCGTTGCCTGGCATCAAACACAGCATCAGGCGTTAAAGTCGTATCCGTGTATCTGTTGTTCTACATGCGTATGCATGTATTTGTATTTATGTCATGTTATAAGCCTCTAGAGTAGAGCTCTACAATGCTCTAGCCAGACCAGAAAATTACTTACTTACATAGAAACACAAAAAAAAAATTAAAAAAAAATAACAAAAAACAAATATACAGCAATAATGCAATTCTAATATTTTGAATATAGCAGAATAGTGATAATTTTGATTTAAGGTTATACCTTCTCATATATTGTATATACCAAAAATACATACATATATATACATATGTATTTATTTTGTGCAATACATTTTAATAGCCATTTTGATTTGAATGATCAAATTTATGCGAACTTTTGTTTTATGATACAACTTTGCTTTCTAATTTAGTTCGATAAATGCATTATCGTTATTTAAATTTCACATTCCGAGTTCCACTTATTTTTTGTTTCAAAGACAATATCTAAGAAAAGTTTCTATAAACATTTTCATTTGTCTCAGATTACTTTTTAAACTCGCTCAGATGTAAGCTGAGATATACAATATAATGAACGTATACGGTATTTATTATATGGTATGGAAGAGAAGGTGTTGAATTTCTGCAGAACCTCAGCACTTCTGTGATGCGGATATTCAGAACTTTTCACTACCGGTCATTGTCGTTGTCTGTCACTTGCTTCCAAACAGATGTTAAAACAGTTCGCTGTGTTTAAGCTTGTGTTGGACAGTGTAGGATGCGTAGCTGGCAGTGAAGAGAAGTTGAAAGAAAATTGGAATAAAAATGCTGCAAAACACATGCAACTATAAATCAAATGGCCGCTGTTAGTCAGTGTTGCCATGCCACGTGAGCAAACAGTGTGAGAATTTATGAAAAATACTCACAAAGCCGAAAGCGAATAATTTGTGACATTAATAAATTTGAGCTAAATGCTGCTTGGCTGGCTGACTGGCTGACTGGCTGGCCAACGAGACGCAGGCACTTGCGGCAGGCAGAAGCTGACTTGCCCCCACGCGTGCAGCGAGCAACAGCTGAGCTAAGCTTAGCAGTGCTGATCCCGAGTGAAAGCCACAGCAGCAGCAGCAGCAGTCGCAGTCGCAGTCGCAGTCGAACCCAAGCCAGAAACCTAAATATAAACCCAAAGGCGATGGCTGATGCTGATGCTGATGCTAATGCACGATGCCACATGTACGCGTAAATCTGAGTTATGCGCATTTTAAATGCTCGCCGCCGCCCCTTGACGGCAATGAAGTTGTCCGTCGGCTGTCGTCTGTCGTCCGTCGTTCATCGTTCATCGTCTGTTGGCTGTCGTAGGCATTGGCGAGCAGCATTGAGTTGAATGTCAAACGTGGCGCGTTTACATAATTTTAAATATTTTACGACAACGACTGTAAAGTGATTACTCGGCAATGGCAACGGAAAAGGAAAAGGCAGAGCCAACAGCAACAGAAATGACAACAGCAATGGCAACGGCAGCATAGTTTATTTATTTATATTTGATTTGTTGTTGTTGTTGTTGTTGTTGTTTATTGTTTATTTATCGAGTTGAGTTTATCATCTGTGACGGGCCAATGGCGCTAGCAACTGCTGACTGCCAACTGCTGACTGCCAACCGGGCATTGAGTGACAGTTCGCGTGTGTGACATCAATGGCAGGCGGCGAGCGACCTAGACCCATTTACACGCTTCCATGGCAGTTTAAAATGCCACTAAAGGATTCATCAGAGAGCACATGAAGTAAATCTGTGTGTGGCAGGCAATCAGCCAACTCCGCCTGAGCTTGACACCATCAGTCAGCAAAGGCAGCTCTGGGATGTTGCCTCGTCGTTTCCTCTATAAATCCTTAGTATTTGTTTGCATGTGTATATTGTATATCCTGCAAGGTGGCTAAGCATTTTATGGACAGTTGTGCTAAAGGACCCCTGATACAGTTCAGTCGGAGTCTGACTTATTAGGTGAGCATGCCAGCAGTCTGCTGATTAGCTGAATAGCCTGCGATGAGTTTTTACCTTTTTAAGCTGCGAACAGGCTACAAATTTATTTGTAAATTGTCTGCTGGCTCATTGAAAAATCATTGCAACATTTAACTATGTTCACATAAATGTGAAGAATAGTCGGGATAATAATCAATTTATTCCAAATATAAATGGACATTAGTTGCTTATCGATATGCAAGTTGACAACAGACTCAGGGTAATATGTGAACAATATGTGAGAGAGGTGCCCACACCAATGTCATTTTGGTTATGAAGTGCAGCGGCTACAATAATTTTGTGACAATTGTTCGGTTTTATATATAGTTGATTTTTTTATTTTTTTTTTATTTTGGATTCTGTTCATTTATTAATTAATTAATTTAATTTTAAGCGATTTAACCGATCTCTCTTGTTCTTCTATTTACATGCATGATAGTCTCAATGTAAGTCGATGCTGTGCTTAGAAAAGGAAAACAACAAAATAAAATAAAAAAAAAGTTTCAAGCTTAGAGCAGGGGCCAAGTTGCGCGCTGGCTGGATTTGCGAGCGCATAGAAGTGGAAGTAGGCCAGCAACGCTGCCAGCTTTGCCAACTGCAGTCGAAATACAATTAAATTCAAGCATCGGCAGCAATTTTTATGTGTTTGGCTTTTTATTTTTTGTTTTTATTTTTATTTGCGTTTTATCACCTTTCAGCAACTTTAACTCGAAAATAAACGACTTTGGTGTAGTTTCTTGGCATTAGCCACATATGCACATAAGTATGTGTGTATGTGTGTATGTGTGTGTATATATGGAGTATAAGTTTAAAGCATTCAGTTACCGTGTGTTCGCTTATCGCGCGTCGCACTAAAATTCTAAAGCAAAAACAACTTAAATAAAAATAAGAAAATAAATAAATAGTTTATGTACATACTTCTTGTACATATGTATGTACTATACATACATACATACGATATGTGAAACAAAGAAAGAAAAGAAAATCCACTGCGCAAAATATCGCGTAGGCGAAGACGTCAGCCCGTCAGCCCGATATGCAGCTTAGCGTATTTCGAATTATCTGCGACACAAGCGCGGCTGCAGAATGTGGGGAATGCGGAATATGGAATGTGTGAAATATTGTAAGTGTGCAATTCGGTTCCTGGCTTACGCAACGTCTGCCAAACAGACACAACAGGCTTGAGTTATGGTCGGCCGTTGATTTGGGCTTGTGAACAAAGTGATTTACATAATTTACACGGCGGCAGCCCAACAATGGCCCAACACTTACTTTGGCCAAGTGTTAGCAGGGTGAATGAGCATTTTCAATTTTTATTGATAGCCTTGTTGGACTTTCTTGTGGCAAGTATGCCAAAAATTTCATATGATGTTGTTTCGGTTGTGATTTTTGGCCTTTTCTCTATTAGGTTTTTATTGCCTAACAAAGCTCACATATGCTGTATTACACCAAGTGGGCTCAGCTCCGTTATTAGGCAAACTTACAGACTGCAAAATTCAATTCTTCTATTGTATCTACTGCATAGAAATTGCTTAGGCAATTCATAATACTTCAGGTTCATTCCTTTGCTAACAAATAGCAACTTTAGACATATTTCGAATTTTCCCCATAGAATTTGCCAACCTGACCACATATTTATGCATAAGACCTTGAAGTTTAGAGGAATATCTGTCATGGCGTCAATGGTTTGCTTCTATTTAGGAGTATAGGAAATTCATTTACAAAAGTTTACAAAACGGATAAGCTGCTTTAAGTGTCCATTTGCACTTGCCTACAATATGTGATGTCGTGGCTGCAGTAGCTCTGAGAAATTCGAACATTTTTCCATGGGCTTCGTTGCACTTGGAGCTGCGTCACTGCATGCACTTGTGGTCACTTATTTGTTGTGGTTCGGTCTGTGCTCAGATTCATCATGTAAGTAGTACATGAGTATACGGATCTGCATTTCACGCCCCACTCAATTGACGTCAAGGGCGACTTGTGACTGAGATGGCCATTTCATGCACAACTCACTTGCATAGCAGAACACTTGATATGTGAGTGTAGGATGTAAGAACAATAAAAAAGAAGGCGAGAACTTTCAAGAAAAAAAAAAAGTGTGCAATGTCTGAACATAATTTTCCTATTTTTTTTCTTCGCATATGTGAGTGTGTGTGTATGTATGTATATGTGGGTCAATGTGAGTTTCTGTTGTTGTTGTTGTTGTTGTCATCGTCACTGTGTTGTTGTTTTCTTTTTCGGGTTTCTCCCTTTGTCCTGCTGCAATTGGTCTCCCTCCATGACGAACATATAACTTTGGCTACAGCAACTTGCGACATGGAAATGCTTTAACGACAGGCAGACAGCCAGGCGGGCAGTCGGACAGACGGACAGACGGACAGTCGGGCGGGCAGGCAGGCAGGCAGGTTGTTAAGTTGTTGATGTATGAGTTTGGTTTAGTGCACCTGGTTAGTTGGAAATAGGAAAAGCGT
>JBAMBQ010004856.1:0-38498 GCA_037044495.1 Stegana nigrithorax
GAATTCTTATATGTATATGAAATATGCTGTCAAGTGCACTTGAAACTTTTTTATTATCCATTATTACAGTAGAACTTCGCTAATACAGATCAATTTAAACCAGGTAAATCCGGATTAAACGGGAATTCGGATTACCAAAAGGCATATTAAAAAGTAAAAATATTAACAAATGTCTGTTCATTTATTATTAAAAATAATTCGATGGAAAATTAAAACAATCCTTTCAAGATTTATATAGACGAAATGTAACGCAAGAGCATATATCTAATAGAGAAGTTTTAATTTACTGGATTAGTAATCATTACATTATACAGCATGCGATACGGTTTGGCGAAACCGTGATCGATACGGATTATACGGAAAATAATAGAAATTTTCAATTTTTTTACTCTGCCTGAATTACAGCAGAATCTGGATTCGGATAAACGAAGTTCTACTGTATGCGATTTAAATTTATTTTTATTACGAGTTTTGCCAAATGGCGCTACAGCAAGATTTTTGTATAAGGCAATTAATGCTGCAGAGTTGCGATAACTTATCGAATTCATAAGCAAACGGCAATGCGTCATTAATCAAAAGTAATGAGTAAAGTGGAAATTATTATGCAGTATTGTAACTGTCGATTACTAATTATGTGCACGATTAGAATTTAACCCAATTAAACCTAATATACATCCTGTATGAGCCAGCAAGATGCTGGAATCGTATACCGGCAGCATGTGAGCTGCAAATGATTCATTCCACATAAAACAAAGCACACCCATATATCCGTGTCATTGTTTTTATTTTGAAAATGGCTGCAGAAATTATACTTACACTTGGCAATCTTGTTTTATTTATGTTATAACAAATCAAATCATGTTCCAAGTTAACTATTCTTCCACCAAAACCAGCTCAAGCTCAAATTTGTTGGTAACGGTGTGTAGAAACCTTCAATTGGTTGCCTACCATAGATGCTCATATGTATACACATTAAAAAATTAAAAATGCTTACTTAAATATATGATTAATTAAAAAAAAACGGCTTGAAGTGTAACAGTTGTGTAAACGGAACATTCAGAAAAAAAAGTTGTACTTGAAAAACGCAATATGATTTCATTTAAAAAAAAAAGGTCAAACTCATTACATACTTAATAATGTTTAGTGCAAGTTCAGTTACTCACAAGATTGTTTTTCAAAAATTATACTGACAAGCTTGAAATCGAATTCCGTCAGATCGAAAATTGATAATGTCTACATGCATACGTGCTTTAGCCAAAATTGGTTTAATGACCAAAAATATTTACTTTAGAGTCTTACACATCATTAACGAAGAATGCGCAATGCAAGCTTCAATTGTGACGGTGACAAATGTAAAGTATTATTTTTTATTACGCTGCTCCCACTGCTTTGTCTGAGCCAATATAAAAAGCCAATAAATAACAAAGTTCAAACAGCAACAACAGACACGCCTCCACACACTCGTGCAGCCAACGAATGTCGCAGACACGACTTTCAAGGCGCCGCGGCCAGGTACAGTCCAAAACGTCATGCAAAAAGCAAACTCCACAAAATGTTAGAAGTTTTTAATAATTGCATTTGGTTGCTTAAAAAAAAAAATAAAAACAAAAAAACCAGACTCAACTGGCTAACCTCGCATTTTTACGTTTGTTTACAAACGCAGTTAAAACAAAATAACCACATCAGCAACAATAAAAGAAAAACCAGAACTCGTTTTGCTAAAGCCAAACTCATTTTCTATGCGGCTGCACACGGCTTGAAGCCAATATAGCCGCCATAACAACAACAATAACAACAACAAAAAACAATCGCTGCTGCGCGAAGGCGCTTGACGTTCTAAAGTTGGTAGCATAATTTTTTTTCCCCTATACAAATTTTTCAGTTGCTGTTTTCGAATTTTTTTTTTTTTTTTTTGGTTTGCTTTTGTCTTGTGTGAAGTAAAAAAAAATGAATTTTTTATTTTGAAGTATTTTATTTGGGTCAATTATTTTTTTTTTTTTTTTGATTTTCTTTATGTTGCTTAAACTTAAGTTAACTTTTAAGGAAATTTTGTAACTGCGCAACAGGTTTTAGGCCTGTTTTGCCTTGTTTTATGCGTCGTTTTTTTTTTACGACGCATAAAATTTTTGTTTTCACTAATGCAAACCAGTTTTCACACAACAGCAAAACAGCAAAAGTCAAGACACACGCTGAGAATTTTTAACGGAAGCTGTTGGCGGAGTTCATTATTTACCAAAGCCAAAAAGAAACAAAAATATTCAAAAAAAAGTGTAATGATTCGTATTTGAAGATGAAGTATGTGCGTACAGTATGTCACAAAAATATTAGCTGACATTTTTCATTATACATATCAAAATAGTATTTCTTTACACTGCACTACATAACTCGAAAACTACCCATGTTCAGAAAAGTATTGCCGTTCAATATTAAAGACTCTTGTAGCTAAGTAAAAATACTTGAAAGTTGATGAAAAAATGCATAAGCAATTTAGTGAGCATAAAGCTTTGTGACATACTGTATACATGTCCATAAGTGGCTGATGATTTCGCTTATAGTATCTAATTGGAAGGGTACTTACCGCGCATAACAGATTGAATAAAAATAATATATATTTAACCATTGAGATTCCGCAACTCATTTTGCTGAGATTCGTTTATGAAATTCGTTGTATAATAAAAAAAACAAACTGTTGAGAGAAAATTAATAACAAATTAAGCATATATCTTCGTTTATTCGCATAAGTTTTTTAAGCGTTTGGATTCTGTGAGCGCGCACAATAACGTATTTTCGAAACTGATGTCATCAATTGAACAAAATAAAAAATATAACACAATATTAAAATAGACAGAATGCATACATTATATGTATTGTTAAAAGAAATGCGCACAATAAATGCTAAAATCAAAACACATTTATTAACAATATTCTATATAAATGTTGCATTGAGAACGCACACGTCATAGACGCGTCTACTAAGCCTAAACATTAAACGTTATTAACAATTTGTTACTTCGTTTCTTTTTGCTTCTGTTTCTCTGTCGGTTCCTGTTCATTCATTCTACAGTTCTAAATCATTATATATATATATATTTCGTTAGCGCGAATGTTACACATTTCTCGCATGCGCAGCAAGTAAAAGTGTAAATTGGGCTTGTTTGTTTTTTTATTTTTTTTTTTCTTTTTTCGTTTTAGCAGCATAGTTTTGGACAATTCGGTGTTAATTGTATTAGCGCACAAGTTCCGGCAAGAGGTTTTTCTTGGGCAGCAGCTTCGCTTTCAGATCGTACCAAGCCTTCCAGATGAATGGATGGCGTGCAGCCCAGGCCAGCCAAGATTCCTTTTTCTGCGTGAATATTTCAACCTGCCTCAAGTGTTTGTAGTATTTGCCATTGCGTTTCGCTTCGGCGGCCACATCTTGCGCATATCTGGCAAAGCGCAGCTTAAGCAGCGTTTCCGAGATATCCAGTAAACGATTGCCTTTGTTGGGCGGATGCACTAAGCACAGCTGGCAAACGACATAATCTGTTTTGCTCTTGTTCAACGGTATGAATGTGGCATCACGTCCGATTAGGCAATTCTGTAGCCAGGAATAACCATTGGCGTTGACCTTAACGCCAGGCAGCTTAACGGGCAGCAATTGTTTGCGACTGGTAAAGATCGGAAACAGCGGGCGATGTTTGATGAGTAAAAGTGTGTCCTGATCGCGCTGCTGTATGCCGCTTATCTTACCGGTATGCATGACACGCTCATTGATCAGGCGCTCCGGTATGTGTGCGGGCTTCTTAAACTGACGCACCAAGTAAGCCGGCTTGCGCTTGGCGTAGGCCACCAACAGCATCAGCGTCGATGTGCCGTAGATCGCGACCTCTGCACCGACTGTATCTTTTTCCAAGTAATTACATAAGTTATTATACTTCTCCGAGAGGTAGCTTTTGGTCGTATCCATTGCGTGTGGTGCGTGTGTTGTGTTGTATTATGTTGTGGTTTATTTTATTATTAGTTTGCGTTAAGTACTTTTTTTTTTGACTTATTTTATGTCTTTATTAAAATTCACCTAAAAATTGAAAATATTGGCGCATTAGTGTTTTTTAGCAGCGTTGTGCAATTAAATAATTAATAATATTTTGATGACATCATTTACTTCAACAAAACGCCTGAAAGTCTTCCCAAAACGCTTGCTTGTATTTTTCCTCACGACTGATTTGTTATTTTTCTATTTTTCAACTATTTTCTACACTTCAGCAACGCAACTTTGACAACTTTGTGATTGTTGTTTTTGTTGTTGCCATTTCTGTTGCGCCTTAGCGACGGTTTATCAACACTTGCGACTGATCTTCGCACACACACAACACTGTTCTCACACACTACGGTTTGACGTCTAACGTCTTATTTATGTTTTATGTTTTCAAAAACAACAAAAATATTTGAATAACATGTATTCTCGTTTTCTAGTTTTTATTTCCTAAAACGCTTTTATAAAATTTATTTTATAAAATTAAACTACCTTTAATACGCTTTATTCCGCGCACGTTATTAACCGTTCCGTTAGTCGTTTTAGACTGAGTAAGATCGTTGCTCAATGCTTGGCACAGATGCTAAAAAAGTTCGAAAACACAATAGAAACAACAACAACAACCTGTTGCTTGCTTACAGCAGCAAACAAAAATAAGCAATACAAAGAGCTTTTTCGCGCCCCGCGCTGCACACCTAAAAAAGCTAACGTTGAGCTTTGTAGCTTTAACGAAAAATTCTTTTCGTAATAATGACGTTTGATTATGGCCGACGCCTTGCACCCTACACTATTCGCACCTGCGTGAAATTATAATTATGAACAGACATACATACATGTATAATATTTAGCTGCGCACGTTCATGTTTGTTATTGCGGTTTTAACAACATTGAACGTGATTTTGTATTGTATTTGATTTTCTCACTTATTTTTATTTTATTTCTATTTCCACCCAACCGATTTTACATATATGTATGTGTATGTAATATAGTCTTTACAACCACATGTTTTCCATGAAATTGATTCAACTATTAGTAATTACAAATCCTCATTTACATGTAATGTATGTGTGTGTGTACTAAGCGGTGCTTTAGGTACATTACCATCTTACTCTCCCGCTTACTTAATTTAACTATTTTTCAAAGGCTGTACCAGCTATGTGTGTGTGTACCTACATGCATACAAATGTAGGCTTTACAATACCAACGGCTTATTACCCAAGCTACTCAAAACGTAAACAAAACTTTGCCTATGGTTTGCGTTTTTGTTGGAATTACGTAACCAAACAACAATAGAAACCACAAAAACGAGTTAACACAACATCAACTACATTTTCAAATAATTAATTCGGCACATGTACTACACAATTACACTTTTTAGTAATTACGCTGCTAAAAATTAATATAAATTCCCATACTTACATGTATTACTGTCTCGTCGCGCCTCAGAATAAGCAATAAAAAATGCGTTAAAATATAAAATGTGAGGTTAAATACTTATCGTAACCGTTCTTTTTTTGTTTCAATGGAAAATCTGTTACCCAAACGCATTGGCACAAACTACACTAAGTAATTGATACGTGCCGTTATTTGTACTGCAATAAAATAACTACGCAGTAAAGTGTCAACTGAAAAGGGGGACCAAATCCAGCAAAAACCAAAAAATGGAGCAACATACACATTTAATCTGATTATTGTTTACAATATTTTGTGCAACATGCACTGCACGTTATACAAATGGAGAACTACGCCGCCAAAACCGCCAAACACTCATTTGAATGAATATATGCGGATGTACCACATGTAAACGAAAGAGAAGGAACAATAGCACAATATAGAGTAAACTAGAAATAGTGATTACACTACTCTCTCGCTCTCTCTAATTTTTTCTTCCCATTTACTCGCCCTGCCGCAAATAGAATGAAAATTTAAGTGTGAATTCTATGGTTTCCCGTAGACATTCCAAATTTTCGATCAAGAAAAACTAGCGCAACAAGTGACGCTGCTTTTGGTGTTAAAATATTAAAACACTTACCTAAAAAAAATAAGCAACCCTTATGATGCCAGTGCCACATATACTTAACTTTTTCACGCACACAAAGTCAAGATATTTTGTGGTCCATACTGGACGGCGTAAACTTTATTTTATTGGCCACATTTTGTTTCTTTTTGAATACTATTTTATTTATATGCTTAACTTAATATAATAGACGAGCTTAATAAAACTAGAAATAAAATATCATACAACAATGTAAAAGTTGCCTAAAATAAACGTCGCTGGTAGTGCAATTGTTGCTGATTGCCAGGCGGTGCCGTTTGTCCAGGTAAAACCGAAATCTGCTGACGCGCCAATTGCTGTTCGTGCTGTGATGTTGTAGTTGGTGGTGGACCTCTGCTAGATGCAACAGTGCCCTCACGAAACGGCATTAGATCACGTAGCACTTCGTTTTTAGTAGCACGTCCGGCGGCATAGCCCGACGTTATGCTGCCAGCTAACTTGGGATTCTGTAATAAGAGAATATTTCAATGCTGGTCTTTATTGGTGTTAAATAAATTATTAACCTGCGTCAAATTCGTGGCGATTTGCAGTACATTTGGCTGTAGCGCTAGTTCACCAATTATTGGCTTGTAGATCACGCCTTCAGCTACACATGGTGGAATGCCTAAAACATGACCCGTGGCTGCCGCATCGTGTTTAACCTCAATATGAAAACGATCACTGATTTTCTCCATAGTGATTTGCGGCGATTTTGTGGAATTTGTAGGTCCCGACACGGCGACAACATCAGCTTGGGAAATTGGCGGCTGATCTAAGTTTATATGAAATATTTGCGTAGGTTTTTGGCCGGGTGACTCTGATTTTGGCCCAGAGACCACTGAAGGCGTCGGTTGCAGCTCCAAATGATAGCCCGGACGCAACGGCAGTTGGTACGGGTATAGCGGCTGCAAACGCGAGTCAGTCTGGGTGCCAGATGCGGTCGACGTGGTGGCAGTCTGATAGTAGAGCGTGCCCGTATTTTGATACTGTGTAGTGGGTTCTGCAAGACATGACAAAAAAGCAGAAAGAAAACCAAGTGTGTAAGTAAGTGGCGTTGTTTTCTTCTGCGGATTTGCATAAAATCATATTTTTATTGTTTTATGCACTTGTTTTGGATTAATCTTACTGTTCCACAAAATTTTAGCATAGTCAGCACCACGACGATCATCGTGTTCTGCAAATCATTTGGAAACACAAAAAAAAAAAAAAAAGTTGTGTACAATTAAAACTGCGTTACTATAGGTTTAACAAAGACAGCGCATAACTAGAGTCTTGACAAAGGGCATAGTGCCACAACCAATTAACCGCACAGCATAAAACTAGCATTGTCATAGCTTACTCGTTTGTTGTCCAAAATTTGCCGCCTTGTAGTACGCTTGCGGTGGTGAGGGGCTGCGTCCACGCTTCACCGGTTGGGAACCTGTTGTAGGCTAAGAAAAAGAAAAAAATCATATACATTAATTACGCTTTGACATGCATATACACGCAGCAGCACTGTGCGCTGACCTTTTGCACTAGCGGCATTTGTTGATGTTGCACACGCACGGGCGGCAGGAACACCTGCGCGGTCGCCACGTTCTGCTGCACCTGCAGCGCCTGTTGCATGGCAAATAGCTCATTATCTTTTTGTTGCTTCTTACGATTTTCATCTTCGTTTAGCACTTTCTTTAGCTGCAAGAACAGCTGCTGCTTCTGATTGTGCAAATCAGTCAATTTCTCGTCCAATTTGGCTATTTGACCGCGTGTCTCCTCAAGTGTCAAATTGTTTTCACGTTCGCGTGCTTCGCGCTCCTTGCGTAAACGCAACTCTTCACATTTGGCCTCATATTCTAAAAATGTCTCAATTTCACTAAGTATGCCACATTTTGCATAGTCGATGCGTTTTACCTCGCTGCTTTGCCTTACGATCCTTAAGCACCAACTTCTTTAAAGCCCCACGCAGTTTCTCCTCGCGCTCTGCTTTTGCAGCCGCATGCACTGCGGCAGTGCTGCTGCTGTGATTTGCCGCTGAAGCTGGCGGCATTTTTGAATTGTATTTCTTCTCGCTTAATTTGGAGGCTATGGTGAAGGCTTTTTATGTACAATATATTTTAAAAATATAAAAAACTTTTCGCACGTATGCAACAAACGCAGCAAGAGCAAACCGAAATCTTACAGCTGTGCACAGGGTGTAGCGCAACAATGGTTCGCGTTCGTAGTTTAGGCACAAAGAGACAGGGATGCGATTTTCGGGCTAACCGGACCGCTCGACAGACAAAAAGAAAAATGCCCTGGTACGCTTTGGTAGCCCTGGGATTCAAATTGAAATTGAAAAAGACGTTAAAAAAACTAACTACAGTCGATGTCGCGATATTTCGTACCTCGCTAAATCGAAAACTCCAATATGCGTAACAAACTGCTGATCCCTTGAAAAAACTTCGTCGGTTCGCAAAATTTCCATTCATTTTGGTCCCCTCATTAATTCGTAATTTATTTGAATTCAATGAAAATACTACCTCTTATAAATCGCAATGCATTTTTAAAACCTTTAACTTTTATAGAATTTTGGTTGCTTCATGTCACCTCATTGTCTCCAGACTACATTTCACAAAAACAATATGTGAGAATGAACTGTGAATTCATAAATTCGTAAAACATGCCGTTCCCGTGCAATTTCAGATTATCGGGATTCGACTTACATTCTAAACATACATACAATATGCTATTGTTGTAAGTGAAGTAGTAATAGTAGTATTACGCACTGCAACACAAAATACAGCATAAAAATTGGCCACCTTCCTTGCAACTTGCGGTCAAAATAGTCTACAATGCAATTTATTTGGCGATACTGCTGGCGCAATCATTGAAGGTGACGCCAATAGGCACTACCTTCTTTTCTTTTACCATGAATATTACTGGTCAAAACAATTCTCTGTCTGTCTCGGAACGAAATATCGCGACATCGACTGTAGTTAGTTTTTTTTAACGTCTTTTTCAATTTCAATCTGAATCACAGGGCTGCCAAAGCATACCAGGGCATTTTTCTTTTCGTTTGTCGAGCGGTTCGGTTATCGCTGTCACTTTTGGTGTCTCTCTCTAAACTCTCTCTGTCTCTCTTTAAACGCATTAGTATTGAATGAGTGAGACAACAAGTATTGTGCACCATGTTTACTTGCTTGTGGATTTGATGCTCGGATTGAGTTCCACCACAAATTGGTGGAATTTTGCAGATAAACCATGAAAACTTGTTCGCTTAGAAGGCTTTATGGTTGATCAAATAGGCAAAACGTTACATAAATCGTTGTTGAAATCCGTCTCGACTGCACCTCGAGTGAAAATCAAAGAGCACACTTTGTGGATTGCATGGTTTCGGTGAAACTACACCGGGTGTTCACGTACACGTGGTGAGAACGATTGTGCCATACAAATTTACTCACCAAAATAGAGATGTGCAGCAGTTAACGTTGTTCATTACTGTTTTCTAGTGATGGTGCAAACAAGAAGAGTTCCCACACAGCAAATCATTCTATTTCATTCTGATGCACCGTGCTAGTAAGGAGCTCTCTCTTCTTCTCCCTCTAACAACACTCGAAGCTAGCTATGTGTGCTGCAGCCAACGACGTTGGTAAGCGTAAGGCCGAGTATTTTGTTGACAGTCTTCGCGTGCGGAAGTGGCGTGTGGTGCGTCGGCAAAGCACAGAAAAGAATATCTTGTTGGTGGAAATTGTTTTAAGTCTTAAGTCACTGGCAAAGTGCGACACAAAATTTCGGAAGCGTGCAAATTTGTGAATTTTTTTTGTGCAATAAACAAAACATATTCAGTGTAATAAGTGCATTATAATATACAAGCATAAGCAAACAAACTAAATATAAATAAATACAACAACGCAAAGCAAGCGTTGCGGCTTTTTTTTAGTGGCTACATCGATTAAACCCCTTCCAATATTGTTTACACAAAAGCAACGAATAAACAGCGGCACAAGAAAAAAAAGAAACCATTTACATATATAAGACGCAACAAAAGCAAACAGCAGCAACAGAAGGAGTAGTAGCAGCAGCAGCAGCATCAGCATCAGCATGGCGAGTAAGTAAAGCAACTTCAACTTTTTATCGCTTCTTTTTTATATGCAATATGCGCTCTCGCTACGTAAATAATTCCGCTAATTTGTTTATCTAATGTAAACTAAACAATGCATGCCATGAGTTGCAGTGTAACATTTCCGCACTCGTCGTCGTAGCACGTTAATTGCTCATGGCAATTGCTGCAAGTGCGCGCTATGCTGCTGTGCCGCCGTGCCGCCGTGTATGTGAGGAGTACGTTTTTTTTAAGCAGACTCTGCTTATGCGGCCGGCAGCAAATGCAATAAGCTGATTTTACCGTGAAACAATGTAATATGGCGTATCATAAAGGCGAGCGTGGAGTTGTAAATTTTACGAAAGATGTATTAAGTCGTAAATATGCGTATTTCTAATAAAATTTAATTGTTTTTGTGTAGCTCAAAAAGTTTTTGTGCCACCCTTACCCTGCCCGCACTGATTTGTGAGCAAAAAAAAAAAAATCAAAAGAAAAAACCAAACAAGAACAGGAAGTTTGTAGCAAACCATGCACCACACACAGCTTGTCTATGTTTGTTAGCAGCTGTTATCAACTGTTTCTGGCGGGAATTAAGTGTTGCCAAGTGGTGTCATCATTGGTGCTAGCAGCGCACACCCCATGCCACCCGCTTCTGCTGTTGTTGCAGCCGACGTAGCGCAGCGCAGCGCAGAGCAGAGCATAGCAAAGCTCACTGCAAAGCGCATTACTAAATGTATTTTTCCTTTTTATTTTATATACTCGTATATGCTATGGTATGTGTGAGTAGTATATATTTGTATATTTTTTGCTTTTGACTTTGTGGCTGCTGCAATTTTTTTTCTATTTTTTTTTCGTGTTTTGTATTTTTTCTGCACATATTTACCTTTTGTTAAGGGGTGTGGTATGGGGGGATCTAAAACAACAACAACAACAACAACAGCAAGAAACCCATAACGCAGCCAAACACACCCCCAATGTGCCGCACACAGCACTTAAGCGCGTGTCGTCGCATGCAAACATCGCTTGATACACTCTACACCCTGTCACTGCTTTATAACACAAACAGCAGCAACAGCAACAACAACAACAACATTGCAAGGCGACACACACGGCATCCGGCGTTGGCGTATACATTGCTGTTGCCGCTCTGCCACTCTGCCGTTCTGCCGCTCTCGCTTCCCTTGTGTGCAGCAGCACATACAATGCCACTTTTTTTAATTGGTCCTTTGTGTCTGCGTCTGGTTTTTGCACACGCTTCTCTAGTAAGCGTACATTTTTAACACTTTTGTTGTTGTTATTGTTGTTGTTGTTGGTTTTATTATTGGTCACAGCACACAGCCGCACCACAGCCACCCTTGATTTGACTTGGCCAAAATGTTGAACCTAAATTGTTGCTGATAAGACATATCAGTTACCACCAATTCACAAATGTTGCTGCGCCGGCACCCAACGGATTCTCTTTACTGTTACTGTTACTGTTTTTTGTTATTGTTATTGTTATTATTTTCGGTTGGTTTCTTTTTTTTTTTTTTTTCATTTCATTCATTTCACGCAGATTACTCAGATTAGCTGAAAATTTCGTTAAGGAAATTTTGCTGTTGCCTTTCTAAAGCTCTTGCATGTTGTCTCTTTCAGGCAAACGTAGTTTTTTTTTTTTTTCACACAAAACTGCTGTGCAACTGTAAATTTGTGTGCGGCGATTGTGCCCACCCGCCTAGCGTAGGCAAATCGTCGCAATTTGCTTTTGCCGGCAACTTCGTAATTGTTGTTGTGCTTGTTTTTGTTGTTGCTGTTGTTGTTGTTGGTCGTTGGTTACTGCTGCTGCTGCTGCTGTTGCCTTGTGCTGCTGCTGTTGTTTGTATTTTATTGCAAATAAGTTTTGCTGCCTTTCGGCGCTTTGTTGGGCGCTCCTCAATGAGGAGTCCCGTGCGTCCTGTGCACCGTATTCGGCGCGCTCGCTTTGATTTGCTTTTTCTACTTTGTAATTTATTTTTCCTCTTGCGCTTTAATGGGACTCATGCTTGGCAACGCCGCCCTAATTGAGTTCACGGGTTGTATTCAAATTAGAACGTAAAAATGTTATGAAATTAACTCGAGAACTGTGCAGCAGTAGGCGCGCAAAATTATTAAAAAGCCATACACACAAAATAAATTAAGCAGCCATAGGATTTAAGGCTCAGCCATTTAAACCAACTTTCGCATGTATGAAACTATTTTCCTGCATATGCCATTATTGTACAATTTTTGCAACTATTATGAAACACCAAAGTGTCTGGTGTCCAATAAAAAACTGCTTCCTCTCATAGAATGGCACACTGGCACTATACTGTATAAATCCTTAACAGTTGATGCCTGCGGAACTTCACTTTGACAACTGATAATACTGGAAATAGACTTGTAGTATGGCCAATTCGCTGCACATGGACAGACAAACTTACCCGCATTCAGCTATTTTTATTTTATTTATGTATCTAAACAGCCTTGCTCGGTTTATATTTATATTTACATATTTAGAGTTTACCTTATTTGTAGCTGTAAAATTTACAACATTTTTTGTTGTGCTTAATTTGTATACAGTCTGTCAATTACTGTACTTTGTGCATGATTTTATGAATTTCGTGCTTCTTGCAGCTTGCAGGCAAACTGTTCATCAGATAGAGCATAGCAATATTGAGATGTTGTCATTAATATTATATTGGGTCATCTAAAAATTATCTGCGGTTTCTTTTGACTAGTTGGTGTTGATACCCATATATCTTGCAACACAATCCCGATTGTGTTGAGGCTACAGTTTTTGTGAAGACAGTTCTGTAATTTGTCCCTCGTGTATGGTATGTATGTCGTGTAGGGTTTCTCAATGGCTTGGGTGATGCGAAAATCAAGGAAAATTTAGGTCTCGCAGCGCTTTTGAAGTTACAAAAGAAAAAAAAATCAAGCTTTGATATGTGGTTTTGCCAAATGGCCGAAGGTAAAGCAATGCTAAGTGGTCCAATATGGCTAGAAAGCGCCTAAAAGGTTGACATTGCAGCACAAAGGCAGCTTCACAGCAAATTGAAATTGGGTCAAATGTTGATGCAAAAGAAACTGCAGCAGTTTTTGACTGCAGTGTGAAGCTGAAATCAAACGCGACGCTGCCAATGGTGTCTCGTCACTGCTAGGAAATCAAATGCAAAAGAATCCTCGTCTTGCGTGACAATACGCACTTAATGCGTAAAAGGTTTCTTTTATTATTTTTTTAAAAATAAAACCAGTGATTTGAAATTCAGCAGTTGTTTTTACTTGTGAGTATCCACAAGACCTATAAAGAATACAGGGCTTCTCCCGCGCCTGGAGGGAGAAATTCAGCTAATTTTGTTTTGATTTTGTTTTGCTGAAGTTTGGTTATTGTTGACGTTGTGTATGCATTATATATGGAAATGACTACTTGGATATTTATTGGCAATTTTAGTTTAAATGCTAATTTGTGGCAGGCCATTTCACATTTGTCCGTGTGAATTGTCCGCTGACTGACAACTTCAGTTGGCTAACTGACAGTTCAATTTATTTTCCAAAGGTCTCTTTGTAAGTAAAACTCAGTTGCTTTAATTTTAGAACTTGCTTTCAAACGTTGCGTACTGTCGTTATTTCAAAGATTTTTCTTTATTATATTCTTACAAAATTGAAAGTCTATAAAATACTTTTAAAAAAAAGTTTGTTAAGAAACCGTGAAAAAATTCTTTTAAACGCATGCTGCTGACGGAAATTGTGCAACATTATTAGCAAGCAGCTATTGGAATCCAAAGCAGGGAAGTAACACTGCCAGAAGGCCTCGCCTGAGTAGCGAGAAATTAGCGGCAGACGTTGAGGATATGTCATCGCGTCGATGTGGCGATGAGCCAGCTATAACCGACTATGTCGTCTCTGAGCTCTGCCACAGGCACTACGATCGTGCGCTGAATCTGATCAATGAGTTCGTGCAAAGGAGCTACAGTCATGAGATCATATTGGAACTGCTCGAACTGAAGAACATCATTCTGCGATTGCGCATCACACACGAAGCGGATACAATCATTGGGCCAACACGGAAGTCGGCTGCACTGCCGCAGAGTTTCACCTTAGAGATGTTGGACGTTGTGCAGAAGGTAATGCGCTGCAAGACGCACTATGAAGTGTTGCGTGTGGCGCATGAGGCCACGTTCTGCGAGGTGAAGCGCGCATACAAACGTCTTGCGTTGCGTTTGCATCCGGATAAGAATCGTGTGCCGCTCGCCGAGGAGGCATTTCGCCGGATAACTAAAGCAGCCGACGTCCTTACGGATAGTCAAATGCGGCAGGAGTATAATGTGCAGTTGGCCGTCAGTGATTTGAAATCGTGTGGCTTTGCCGTCGACGAGCAACATTGGCAATACGAAGAGCAAATGCAGAGACAGCAGCAGCAGCAGCAGCAGCAGTATGAAATGGCACAGGAGCAACTGCGTAGACGTCCTTATCAGCCGGCGAATCAGCGTGTGCCCCAGCCGCAGATGCTCTTTCAGGCGCAGCAGATTGTATTCGGCATATTCATAACCGTTGTGATTATGTTCGTGTTCTCGTTTATGCTCCATTCGAATCAGAAGTATAGCTTCGAGAAGACCAGGCAAGTGTTGTGGCGTGTTTGAGGACACGAAGTAAAAGTAACATGTTCGTTTTAGCTTATTCTCTGAACGTCGCATAACGTTCACCTACGGCGTTATCTATTATGTTGCAAAGAACTTTGACGATTCGAAAAATCCAAAGGACTTGCTTAGATTGGAGCGGGAAATTGAGAATGTTTACATATTTAATTTGCGTCAGAGCTGCCAACAGGAGCAAGCACGACGTGAGTATTTCAGTTGATTGATTATTTTCTAATGTTTTTCATCTTCCATTATTTTTATTTTTTTTTATTGGTTAAATTTATTACAGGCGAAGTGCTGATCACACGTGCTAAGAACACGAATAATCAGCCTCAGAAGATGGCCGCATTGAAAATGGCTTTGCCGGCTTGCAACGCGCTGAGCAGATTGGGTGAACCGCGCCATAAACTAGTCGAGAATGTAAAAAATAACAGTGATAAATAGTAGAGTAGATTTGCACTTATGCATATACATACATACATACATACATACATACATACATAATATGCATTGTATGTTACTAAATATGAATGTATTTTAGGTAAAAATACATGTACATATATTGAGTAGAATTTAAATTATACAATAAATAAATGTAGTGTATAATATTTTTTTCTTTTAATTTTAACGAAGTCTTTGTTAATTTAAGTTCTCATTATACGTACATACATACATACATACATACATACATATGTATGTAATACGATGAAGTGGCAAAACATGATTCTCTTCGTAGTCACTCCCATTTGCCATAAAACTTCTCACACTCACGCTTGGCCTGTAATTATGATGAGTCAGAGCTTGTTTGCGCCAATGCCTCTTTGAAATTGCTTTAACTTGAATTAGATACAAAACTAAGAAGAACAGTTACATAATAACACTACCTTGTGTCGTGTCGCTTTACATTCTTATGTCTGTGTGTACATCTCAGATGTCGTCATGAATGCTCCTCACTAACAACAGACAGGCAGCCTTTAAGGCAATTGGCTCACAGCAAACTTCAACTGCTTGTCAATCCGATCTGCGTATGTCCCATGATACTGCATAGACGAGTAGACCGTGCCTTGGGCAGTAGAACCTGAAGAACGATCTTTAATAAATGCGCTTCTCTTAAACTACAGCTGCCTTGATTTACCTAAAGTTCTGTTTAGCGACTAAGCAAGCTTTTAGCTGGCCATTTAACCTAACCTTATCTGTAGAACCCCCCCTCTATGTGACCCTTTGAACAACAAACACATTTACGGAGCTGCAATACACCTCATATACATATGTATACTGTAGTATACTGATTCAGTTAAGCTGTGCACTACTGTGCAAATATATTTTTGATTTTTTATGCAATACAAGTTTTACCATTTGCTATTTGCCAAATCCAAAAAAATCCATTTTATAACCGTTAAATGCATGTAACTTGGTTTGTATGTGCGCGCTGCCGTGTTATTATTATTGAATAACAAAATTCACTGACTCGTTTAATGAAATCGAAATACACACAGTGCGACAAACATAAACAACAACAAAAACAATAACAACAAATATTTGCGCCACAAATTCAACAAACGCCGGCAACATATTCTGAATACCAACGAGTACCAGTTACTAGCGAAAATGCAAGCACAAACACGCACCAAACGCAAACACGTATAAAAAGCATAATGTAGAAAAAAGGTAGAAAAGAAAGAAAGCACAAAAATTAAAAGAAACAAAAAATGAAGAAAAAAAAACTAAACGAGAAAATATTATGTGCGCTCATTTATGCAGTTGTCGTCAACGTTGCTTAACAACCACACACACACACCCACCTAACCATACATACTACATACAGCTGCTGCTGACTGACTACCTAGCCAGCCATCCAGCCAGCGTCGTCAACGTCAAGCCAAGTCAAATTGGAGTTTGTTCGTTTGTTTGTCGTGCGTTCATTCGTTCGTTCGTTCGTTTGTTTGTTGGTTCACTTGTACGTCGGTTCACTTCGTTCGTTCGTTTGTGCATTCGTTCGTTTATACGTTTTATGCCCATTTCAAATGCTGCGCACTGCGTTTTGTTTTGTGTAATGAATAAATAAAAAAAAAAAAAAAATAAAGTACATTGCCTCAAAGGTAAAAGAGAAGCAGTCAGAGTAGTAAAATAATAATAATAAAAAGAAAAAAAAACAACACCAACAACAAACAAAAACAAATGTACGGAGGCTAGGTACATATGTCGCCGTTGCACTAGTTTCAAAATGGAACTTTTGCACTTGCTTTGTTATTCTTGTTGTTGCCGTCGCAATTGCTGTCTGCAGCTGATATGCCTGATCCAAGCCATCGTTGTTGTTGCTGTTGTTCCTAAGCCGTGCCAACTTAAAGCACTAACAATACAGCATGGCACGGCATGCCACACGTCCATATACCCCTTGCATGGGGCATGGCTGGGCTGTATGCTGTGCTTGTGCAAAAAAAAAAAGGAAAAAAATAGCATAACAAAAACGGGATATACTCGTATACGAGCAGCAGTAGCAGCAGCAGTAGCAGCAGCAGCAGCAGCAGCGACATAAAAACAAAACACAGAGGAAGCAATAAAGGTGGTAAGCATACACATTGGGTCGAGGGTGTTTATTATTTGCAAAGTTTGTTTATATGCCAAATCGTTGATGCCGCAACATGCGCTGCTTAAAATTTCGTGTTTGCCGTTGTTTTTTCTCTTTTCTTTTCTTTTCTTTTTTTTTTAATTTTTGCGATTGTTGCTGGCTATATTTTATGCCTTGTATTTATCAAGTTCTTTGCGTGCGGAAGTTCAGTTAAGTGTTACAAGAAGTGTATTTGTCGTTGCTGTTGCCTGCCACTTGACTGTGGACGACCAGCTTCAGTTGCCAGAAGTTTGCCAATTTAAAATGCTTTTAGATTTCGACATTAGGGTGGCCCTTAACTTTTGGTAATTTTATGAAAGTTCACATCTTGCCAACTTCTCCGCGCTAATCCCATTTTAATCTAGACAAAACCAACTTTGAAAAACTTAAGCTTTAACAGACAACTGCCAGACGACACTTAAGCACTTTAAAGTTTGAGAAATCAAAGTTTGCGCAAAAATTAATTCATTTATATACTTTACTCTGGTTTTTTTTCGTTATGCTCTGTTTTTAAAACAAGTACAGATCTTCAATTGATTCATGTTTCTGCAGCCTCCAGCAACATATCTAGCACTGAAGTTCGCACAAGTCTGTGTTTTTTTCTAGTGGGAACAATAGTTCACGGCTGCATGATGGTTTTGTTTTTTTTAGATTTTTGTATACATGTTGCTGGCTGTCGTAGCCTAGCTAAGCATAGAAAAACTGAAGGGCCACCCCAATATGCTGTGTGTGTGTGTGTGTGTGTGAGTAACGGCCCGAAACTTTTATCTATTTTTCTTTTTCGTTTTGTATTATTAAAATGACATTTGGGCTTTGTTTTTTATTTTTCTGTTTTTAGGCCATTTTCAGGATTTATGTAAATTGAAATGCATTTTTTATTGTGATTGTTTTTGTTCGGCGCTCAATCTGAATTTAATATGTAGACACAAAGTTTTTCGAATGCCTTTTCCTTCTCGTTCCGATATATGTACTTTGCTATCTACTTTGCTCGTGAATTTGCCTTATGCCAATCGCATGAAAATCTTTAAAGCGAAACAATTTAAGCTGAACGCATTTCCTTTATGGCAAATAAATAACTTAAAATATTAAATTTCCATAATATAAACAAATGCCTTTTTGCGATTGCTAACCCAAAAGGAGCGCATTCTCGCACAGGATATTCGTTTTGAGCACTACAGCAGTTCTCGCACACAAGCAAAAATGAAAGTCCTCTTTATATTGTATAATATTTCATTAGTTAAGCAGGCAATAATAGAAATGCGGATGGAGCTCGCGTGCTGCGTGTTAATCGCTTGCATAATGAGCGATAAACGTTTCGTGCCTGTTTTGGTGGGGGAGGTGGGGGTGCTTATGCGTATAATAGATGCGTTTAACATAAAACTGCAGGTTGTTAAACAAAGTAGAATGAAATCGAAATAAATTAAAACGAAATACCCAATTAAAAGAGAAATAAGCGAATAAGTTTACTATAAAACGTATATCGCTTTGATATAATCTGCAAGGACGATCAACTTTAGCGGTTTCGTTAACTTCATTTATAGTCTAACCCATAAAAAGCTAATCGACAATTTTGCTATTAAAATTTCAGCCGAAATTGATGAACTCATTCAGAAGCTAAAATCGACTAGCATTAGTGCGGATAATACACCGAAGCTGCTTATTGAAATATCCGCCACAAAGGATCCGAAATTATTTGATAAGCATGAGCTGGCTGAGCATTTTCTTACGCTGGCCAAATCCGAAGATGAGACGGTGCGTAAAGAGGCTGCCAAGTGCATTGCAGAGATAACCAAATCTGAAGTGCAACGTCAGAAGTTCACCAAGCATGATGTCATTAAGTTGTTCCTGGAGTGCCTAAGAAATGTCCAAGTGCCAAATGAAGCCGGCAGCTTGGAATTGCCCATACAGATCTGCCGTGCTTTGGGTAACATTTGCTACTTGAATGACGATGCACGTGATCTGATACTCGAGCAAAAGGGTGACGAAGTGCTCATACGGCTGCTGGATGTTGTCGAGATTGGCGATGCGTCGAATGCCTTGCAGTTCATTAAGGTGCGTGGAGGTTTACTCTCGAATTATTTGCTCGGCGGCGAGGGCTTGGCCAAGCGTGCCATGGAATTACAGATTATGCAGAAATTGAGCAACATAATTGCAATTGGCGCCGCGAATGTGGAACAGCATGAGGATTTGCTATTGAATACGTTGCCACTGTTGAGCATATTAACGGAAAATGTTGCGGATCTAAATTTCGAACCGAATCTCAATATAAATTTGTCACATATACTGGCGGCATCGACGAATCCCGACTTGGCGGAAATGTGCCTTGAATTGTTACATTATCAGGCGGAGAGCGATGACGTCAAATTGTTATTAGCCAAGGATGGGCTGTGCGAGACGATTTACAATCTACTGGAGAAATACAAGACGCTTGCGAGCACAAGCGAGGCGCGTGCGCTTATGAAATTGGCCTGCGAGCTGATCGTCCTCGTGCTCACTGGTGGTACGTACTGACTTGGCTGCTGTTGAGCTATGATTTGTCTTTTATTGAATTGTTATTGAATAATTTTAATGGACTTTTGCAGATGAATCTATGAACTTTTTGTATACGACACCGTTGGTCAAGAAAATGGCTGCCTGGTTGGATGCGGAGGACATCGATCTGCTAACTACGGGCGTCTTGGCATTGGGCAACTTTGCGCGCACCGACAGTCACTGCATACACTTCGTAGAGGATAAGACCATGAATAAGCTGCTCGATGTGCTGGCTAAGAATAATGGCGTCCGAGATGATGTGCGACTGCAGCATGCGTTGCTCAGCGCATTGCGTAATCTGGTTATACCCAAAGCAAATAAGAACGCAGTCATACAAGCTGGTCTTGTCGAAACTATACTGCCAATGTTGGAGATACACCAGCCGCCAGTTGTTTTCAAACTGCTCGGTACGTTGCGCATGACCGTGGATGGCCAGGGTACGTATGCACAAAGTCTGTCTAATGGCTAAATAATCATGAATACTTATTTTCCTTTTGGCATGCAGAAAAATTAGCGCTCGAATTGCTCAAGAATAAGACGCTGATCAAGCAATTGGTGCACTGGAGCAAATCCTCGGACTATGCCGGCGTTACTGGCGAGTCGCTACGCTTAATGGCCTGGCTCATCAAGCATGGTTATTTGTATAGAATCGCCTATGCACTGCCCCGCAAGGGTGACGCGCCTGCTGAACAACTTGCCGATCGTATGCCGACAACGCAAGATTATGATTGCAGTAGCCTCAATGAGTTCGTGTCAAGTGTCGGCACCATTGAAGCGATGGTTAGCATGTTAACATCACAGCATCTGGTCATGCAGAACGAATCGTTGATTGCCTTATGTATACTCGCTGTAGTATATCTATCGAATCAAAATATTACGTGCGCTGAAGCGCAACGTCTGCAAGATGATCTCATCAAGTGTGAGGTAGGCAAAAAGCTGGCCGAGTTGATAACAAGATCTTCCGATACAATGACCAAGGAAATTGTTGAGAATCTACAGAATTGCGTTAACCTATTCAACACTACGGAGAAGCTATCGGCGCATCTCGAGCAGCATAACATCAATGAGCTGCTTAAGTCGGCGCCAATTTTGACGGAATATTGCACGCTTTAAGGTGCAAGATCGACAACGGCCACAGGGCCTGGTTTGTTGTTGGTTTGCCAGATGTTGTGAAGCGTAACGGTTTTTAGGGAATGTGTTGGCATAGTTGTTAAAATGAAAAACAAAAAGTTGTTAGAACGCATGCTGTAGATGCTTTTATTTCCAGCAATACTTTTTTTTTTTTTTTGAGAAGTTTTACAGTGTATTTATTTATTAACTTCTTATCTTATTTGTATATTACGTATTTGTGTTTTAAGCCGCATTATAGTATTTTTTCACAAATAGTGTGTTAAGCAGCGATAAGCGCACAATATGTTCGTCATTCGGCATTCACTTTAGAGCAACGATTTAAAGTTAGACTTTTACGTAGTCATGTAAGTTTAATGCGATATTTAACGAAACTTTTTTGAAGAAAAGGAAAACAAAAATCAATAACAAAAAAAATGTGGAAATGTGTAATTGCACTGACAAAACATACGTACGTGTATTTTTATTAGTAAAAACAAAAACAAAAAAACAAACAAAAAAGAAGTATAAAATGAAATATATATCTGTTGTGTATACAATTAAATATAATTAAAAAATAAATATGAAATTTGTGATGGTAACAATTTGCAAACAACTACGCAAAGGCACAAACCAAAAATGGCAAGATTAACAAAACAAAAAGTCTTAACATTTATATAACAAAGTATTTCTTCAGTGATTATACACGCACAGCATATTTTTAATTAAACTAATTAATAATTATAATTATTATTTTACTTAATACATAATGATATATATTATTCATATATGAAAACTAATTTCAAACAGCAGCGTATGCACAAAAAAGCGAATACAAAATACAAATAATAGCAGCAAATAACCTCACCGACAATTAAAATTTAACAATTTTAAATTACGAATGTGCATTATACAATATATCATCTATGCAATATTTTAAATCATATTTTAAATAAGAAGTTTATGTAATTTGAGAAAAACAACACCGCAACAATCAATCAAGTAGTTAAAATATAATACAATATGCAATCGTATGTCGCATGAGAAACACGTAAGAAGTAAATATTTATTAAAACAATACATACAAAACAACAAAGCAAACCATTTTTAAAACTTAATGTTTATTTAACAAAAGCAAAACAAAAAAAAAAAACAAAAATATATGAAAATCAAATAAAAACAAAATATATATTTAATAAAATGTTGAAGCATTTATATATACTAAAGATATAAAAATTATACACACAAAACATCTAAAAATGTACATTAGCAATTCAAATGCAATTTGAAATTAATTTTTAATAAACTGAATTACGAAACAGAAATCAAAAAAATCATGACAGAACTTTTTGTATCTGGGGTTCTCTATGTCAAAACAGTTATCCCTGAACAGACGAGATTTTACATTGTTCACCACTTCTTCGCTCGAATAGAGTTTGCCAGAGCATGAAACCGGTAAAAAGTATGAGATATCTAAGGAGGAATAATAAAGCAAATAATTATATAATATTAATTATAGTCTGATGCAAACTGGATTTGTATTTGATTGAGCCATAAAATTTGTTGGATTTGAATTTCCGGTTTACTAGCCAATTTATTAGGCCACACTGGGCTTATTACTCAACACTGACTTAACAGTGAAAATGTCAACTTCCGCGCTACACAGCACTGATTCCGCACACAGCAGTGTGGAAAACCGGTTGCGACGATAATGCTCAGACGTCAAAGTGTTTTCATCTCGTTCTGCATCCTGCTTTCTCATTCAAATTCACTTACGAAAAAGAAGCAGAAAAAAGCCGAAAGTCTTTTGAAATAAATTATTTTTGCTACCCGATATGGCTGATTTGGATGCATTGTGGTCACAAATAGTCGAAGTATTTCCTCTATTAAGTGGAAAGTTCAACTCTATGGATTATGATATCAGTAAATCACATGTAAACATAGAAACTTACAAAAACATTGGTCAGCAACTTAATAACATTGATACTCTCCAAGTGTTCAACGAAGTTCTTGAACTTGAAATTCGTTCTGCTGTGCGTTTACAAATTGTGCCAAAATTTTGGAAATACTTCTCATTGGATTCAGAAACTGCTAAGTTACTTGATACAGATTCGGCGGCAACTTCCAGTGAATTAACCGAGATCAAACATAAACTCTTTGAGCAGTTCGTCCTAGCCGTCAATGAGTTGTATTTCAGTTTTCAGTATCTGCAGGAAATACACGATCGTCTCAAAAATCTGAACCAATTCGTTAATCCGCAAAATGAAAAGGGCTTCGGTGTCTTAGAAGCTAGCGTGGTACAAAAAATCTTCCGCGATTCATTACTTTCGCAGCTGCCTCCACATTTTAACAGCATCGTCGATGCATTCTATTGGCTGTATTTTAGATTATTTTCAAAAACACAATTCAAGAATTGTATGCCAATGGGTATGTTTGAGCAATGGTTTGCCGATCCTAAAACACTGATTAGCTTACACGTCAAATTCATTGAAATATCTCTCTAGATGCTGACATCATGTTGAACGAACTGCAATGTGCGGGCTGCAACTGCGCAATCGATAAATGCTGTTGCCAGAACATAGCCCAGGTGGTCAATGGCGTCAATGGCCAGCTTTTGGACATGCAGCTGCTGGATCGCATCGGAGGCACCTCGATGACGAATTTGGTCAAAATAAAAATTGAAGAACATATTGCGGAGACTTGCCATGGCATCTTTGATAGAAGCCATCTAAAACAATTAGAGGCGGTATGTGTCGGCAACTTTTTGCTCAATCCTGTTTATAGTCTTATTACTTAGTATATGTTCGGTTTCTAGTGGTTGAACGAAGTAATCATTAATTGGCTGACCTGCATTTACTCAGGTGGCACGTCAACTGCGTCTGGCGAGAGCATGAATAATCAAGAAGTTATTGATGGATTTAAAGTGAAGCTTACGTACTTTATGTATGAGAAGTTTGCGCATAGCGTCATTAATCAATTCTTCAGTATTATTATAGGTAAAAATACATCTTCTTGCACTAAATGGAAATAATTTGATTTTTCTGTTGTGTAGATTTTCCCGATTCTATACCAGCCATAGACGATTTAAAAATTTGCATGGAGAAAATTGACATGCGAACTCATCTTACCAAGACGCTGCGTAAGTCCTTGGAAGCGCGCATTCTTCACCCTGGTGTAAATACTATGGACATACTGACTGGTTATGTTGCAGCGATCAAAGCGATACGTCATCTTGATAACAGCGGTGTTATATTAGAAATGGTCACTGCTCCTATTAAGGAATATTTACGCAAGCGCAGCGACACGGTGAGACGCGTGGTTACCGGACTGACTGAAGAGGGACCAACCGATTTGTCAGAAGAGTTAGCCAAGGGCGAAGCTCTTAAAGATGCTAAGGACGCTAATAGTAACAATGAGTTCAAAAACTGGGAGAATTGGCAGCCCGATCCCTTCGGTATTGATCCCAGTACGCTTAATTACAATAGTTCAAAAGTTATGCGCTCAGCCGATATTATATCCATGGTAGTGGATATATATGGCAGCAAAGAACTCTTCATGGTGGAGTACCGCAACTTGATGGCAGATCGATTGCTTACACAGCTTGACTTTAACTCTGAAAAAGAAATACGTAACCTGGAATTGCTTAAAATTCGTTTTGGCGAAACCTTATTGCATAGTTGTGAGGTGATGTTGAAAGACGTTACCGACTCAAAGCGCATCAATTCTCACATACATGGAGACGCTAACTACAATGAAAGTGGGTTTTTTTTTGTATAAAATATTTATTCGCATATAACGAACCTCTTTTTATTTCAGACAAATTGTTCGATATTTCCACTCTGACCATTTCCGCACAGTTTTGGCCCTCATTCAACAAAGAAAGCCTCGAACTACCCGAGGAAATCGAGAATGAGTTCAAGAAATACACCAAATCATACGAAGCTTACAAGGGCAATCGTACGCTTAACTGGCGCACTGTCACCGGACGCGTGAATCTCGTTATAGAAATCGGTGATCGTACATTGGATTTGACGGTGCCACCCACACAGGCAGTGATCATCTATCACTTTCAAAGCAAACGTATGGCCTCTGTAGAGAAATAGTACAGAATACTCATTCATGTATTTTATCTATATTTTATTAGCTGAGTGGTCGCTGGATGAGCTTAGCGTAGTGACAAAAGTACCACCTTCGGCGCTGCGTAGACGCATAAGCTTCTGGCAAAATAACGGCCTTATTTCGGAAACGCAGCCAGGTATATTCACGCTGAACGAAGAAAAGTCGGAAAAGCCCTTTGTGGAGAATAGTGTTACCGAAAACTATGATGAGGATTTGGAATCAGCTATGGCATCGGCCAGTGACCAGCGTGAAGAGGAATTACAGGTGTTTTGGTCATATATTGTTGGCATGCTTACCAATTTGGACTCATTGCCCATTGAACGTATACATCAAATGCTCAAACTATTCGCATCGCACAGCGGAGGCGTGGAGTTTACACAAGATGAACTCAAACACTTTCTACAGCGAAAAGTACGGGAGCACAAGCTGCTTTTTTCAGGCGGCGTATATCAACTGGCAAAGTAATGGCATGAATTTCAAATTTCTCAATTGTGATAAACACAAAAATAAATATGTACAAATTTAACTTTAACTTTTTAATTTTTCGATTTGATATTTACAAAATGCTGCTAATTCTGATGGTTATTAATATTTTGTAATATTTTTAGCAATACGAGCTACCCACCCAACAGTAAATACTTTATTGCGTAAGACGAATGCGTTGCCTATGAAGTTAATTGCGATAATAAGCATTACTTGCGATAATTGTTGATTAAATTGCGAAATAAGTTGAAAAGTTAACCGTTTACGACTGCGATAGGGAATATTACAAAGTGCGACCTGTCCCTGACCTATAACATTTGGAAACCTATTTCAAATCATCAGTTGAGTGAGGTGTAACTTCATGAACTTTATTTTAATTTTCTTAAAACTAATTACAAAATAAATGTAACTAAGAGTAAAATCCAATAATACATACATACTTAGGTTGTTGTGCTTAATTTGAACTAACTAATGCCGGCTCCTCGAAGTCTGGTGTAAAACTCGCAATAACACTTGGCAGTCCATTGTGTTATATTGAACAATAAAATAGTTAATACACCTGACTACGATAACCGGTGATCAAAGTTAGCATTTTGATATACACAAGATTGTTTATTCAATATATTAAACTAGACACTTATCAAACTATTTGTTAACGTTAAATCTTTCTTCGAAAATCTTCTGCCGATGTTGATTGCTCAGCACAGAGTCTAAGACAGCTGCGGTTCGTTGTATGCGTTGTTGGAAGCGCGCATGATCCCGAGCGTAGACCTGCCATTCACCTTTGCGCGCTGATCTATAGGCAAAATTCCATGCATGCATGACATGGATTTCCGGATTCAAATTGAAGCGCACCTTCAAAACAAAATCAAAAATGTAAATATTTGTTATAAAGTCACGATTAATCAATACTTACTTGTTTGTTATTTTTATTTGAGTTTGTACAGTCTGAGTTCTTCTCCTGTGTTTTAATTATAACAAATTCATCATCTTCGCTGTCATCATCATCGTAATCGTCATCGTCGTCAGAGTCAGTTTCAGATTTAGAATCGGTTTGGCATGGATTACCACATTCGTTTTGTTCATCGTCATCGTCTTCGTCAACAAAACAAATAAAGCTATCGTCACTGCACTCCGAGAGACTCCTCTGACGACACATTCTCGGCATGACATTTCTTTCAAACGATGATGACTTTGGCAATTGTGTGACAGGATAGTCGTCAACACTATCGTCGTCGCTCTCATCGCTATCGCAGCCACTGTGCTCGAGACCAAGTTCTGGTTTAGCTAAGCGCGCACAATTGTCTTTTGATTTGATATTGGTGTCGTCTGTCAATTGACGACACTGACTAGACGAAGATTCTGTGGTTGTACTTTGATATTTTTTTACATCTTTGGCGCACTTTTGTGTTTTATTAACGTCAACAAAAAAGTAACAGAACGTAGGCTCACTGCACAGATCATACAAATTATTAGCGACTGCAGCATCCATTTGCTTTGGCAATGTCTCTTCGTGGTTCATTTTGGCGATAGGACGTGTATTCAATTTGTGAGAAATGTCGTCGAGTATGAGGGCATCCACCAGTTGAATGATTGCCAAAGGCTCTGGTTGCAATGCGTTTAAAAGCATTTTGCCGCCTTTATTCAATTGAGCGACAGGTTTATTCGGCGCTTGCTGCTGCTGCTGCTGTTGCTGACCAAGTGTTTTTTGCAGCCAAATCTTCTCGGGTTCCCTGTACTGGGTAGCCGCACGAAATTGCTCATAGACAGGAGCAGCCATCACGCTCTGAAGTCCACGGATTAAATAAACGAAGAAGTCAAGCAGCGTGCCCATGAAAGCGTAAAATAAAGATGTCCGAATGTGTTGCATATCCATTTAAGTTTTTAGGTGCAAATAATGCCTTTTCTTCCTGTTTCGAAGGGGTTTCATTTTTACAGCTGTTTTTTTTTCTACCTGCAACGTTTGCAAGGTTACCTACTCGGCCATTTTGCCTTTTGCTATTTTTCACTCTTATGTACTCAAATGTTTTGTTGTTGTTTTCGCTCTTTTTGCGACTTCGCGTGAGTCAAAAGATGAAATAATAGCGAGCGATATTGTGAAAATGTCAATCACAAAGAAATTTTGTGCTTCGATTTATTCGTAGTTTTTGCAATAATCTCAAACAAATTTCCGAAAATATATTCTTTCATGCAAGGATTCGATAGTTTCCAAGAAAAATTAAATGACTCGTTGACAAAAATTTTATAAAATTCACGCGTTTGTAACAATATTAATTCCATACTTTTCACCTTAATTTAGTGTATTGAAGTGTCTGACTGCTTGTGTATGAGTGTGACAATATGCCTTTGACAATTGAATCACGTAGTCACATATTATATGTAAAAATACATGTGTTCAGTGCTGAGAATACATGTATTTTACATATGACACGTCGCAGTATGTTTTGCAACACTGTAAATATTACGGCATTTATGTGTTATATTTAAATAAATGAATTAATGAAATATAGACTAAGCCCGAGATTCTGGTTTCCACAGTTGAATTGAATTCGCGGAATTGATTCGATTCCATGTTTGGTGTTCTGATTTAAGCATAAATTTGTTATCGATATGCTTTGCCAATCAGCTGATTTGTTTTTGTTAGTAAACTTAAAAGTGTAAAATCAGCGAAAATGTTACTTGCATTTCCAATTCCTCATTTTTAGTCTGCAATAGCAAAAGTTAATGAAGTGCATGCATATTTAAAATACCACTTGCTCTCAGCAGCCGACCCAGCAGTATTTTGCGAAATTAAGGCATTATACATAAATGCTATCATGAAAGTGGCTTACTTAAGAATTTTGTGTTTTTCTCTTATTTTCACAACTATAAGTGAAGTTACAAATTTACTAGATATATGCAATGTAGTTTGAAACCACTAGGTCAAAAGTGGAATCAATTTCACGTAAAAGCGGTAGTGAGCAACGTAAAATCCTGCTTCGTCTTGCCTTGGTCCTGTCTGCCGGCCATATTCATGTTCCTCGACGATTTATGGAATCACCGGCGAGCAGACAAAGTTTTACGACGTAGCAACCCTAATAGTTTCAACCGCTCCTGTAAGCTATTGTAGTGGCCTTTTTCAGGCTCATGCATTGGCTGCCGGAACTGAAACTGTCATGGCGACAGACTTGCTCTTCTCAAAACCCCCTGGGGCGGATTTTGCGTGTAATTTGTTGTTGGAGGCTCAAAAAGCCATCTTTAAATGTTGCGATGTATGTTTCCGCAATAGACGGAATGTATTTTGTTGTTGGCCTGCATGGTGCGGCAACTTGTTGCTCAAAGAGGGAAGTCGACGTCTTACAGTCATCGTCAAACTGTGGTTGTGTTACCCAGCTGGCGAAACTTGCGTGTTGTTGCGGGCCAGAAAATGTTGCGATACCATTGCTCCAGTGTGCTGTGGCACAGTGACATTTGATGACATTTATATTTATGCCTCCTACATGTGTTAGTTAAAGCTACCAGCTTTATATTATGAACTAGCATCTAATTCTCTGTATATACAATTTATCTGATACAAAAATAGTTTTTACAGCACTTTAAAATTTGAGTAGCCTATTATTTTATTATTATATTATTTTATTGTCTTCTTCTTTGCAAAAATGACTGTAAAAAAAACCAATGTGAGTAGGATCACACGGAAGATGTGTGTGTTATGCTTTCAGTATATTTTTTATCAATTGAAAGTATATAAACTTTCAGTATTGGAGAAATACAATGGAATATGCGTGTTTTTATTTGTTTTATCATACTTAAGTTGGATTTGTAAATGTCTTAAAAATGATTATTATGACTTATGGTAACTAAAATAAGAAATATTAATTTTTGACTCTACTGTATTTAAAAATCTGTGAAAAGCTGCATTTAAAGTTGTGGAATTATAAGTTGTTGGGGTTTCTGAAAAATTGCTCATATTTAAATGGAAAACGTCAAATAAAAATTTCATTAGGGCTTGCGACTGTGGTTTTGAAAAATTTGTATTAAAATCTGCACCCATAATAATTGGTGTTAGATAGAGATTGTTACCCAATTCTCGTGCACCAGCTTCAGTGTAGGCATCAGTACGTAATGAAGAAATGATATAATATTTTATACTGCTCAAGATATTAGAATTAAGAAGGTGACGCAAAGAAGTGTGCAAATTTGAATGCGCAGAAAATTATTCCAAAATGAATAAATATGGTAATATATCAGAATTTCACGTCAAGGGTTGTACATCAATGTCACAATTTCAACTAACTATATCAACTTTTATATTAATATCTCGCTCATCCGAAAAATCCAGTAATCCGAATGGGTTTTTTCGTGCATTAGCTACTCTGTAATCCGAATGAACTGCAATTCCTTAATCCGAATTGCATGTTTGCCTTATGTGGAATTTTTCATTGTAACGGAAATATAACGTTGATACAATGTCTCTGACTGTGAAAGTACACATAGTAACAGCAAAGCTAAAGCAATAACATAAAATACATTATAATACAAAGCGATATCATACTTTTTTATCAAACACTGAGTGTGTACATTTTGTCATTTTTTGTGATTAATTGCCAGTTAAAGAGTCAAAAACTTAAGTTTTTATATATTTATATATAACTTAATAATTAATGGTTAATTTTTCATTGAAACTTATGTTTTTCTTTAATAAAATTACATAAATTAAAACTATCCAGTAAATCGAAAAATTCGATAATCCGAATTGGGCCTGAAATCATTATCAGATTAGCGAGATTTGACTGTAAATAATTGCTAAACGATGCCGAGACATGTTTCAGTGGTTGGCCAGATGTGTTTGTTTTATGAATAATACGAAATCCTTTAGCATAAGCAGCAAGTACAGCATGCACAATTTCCACGAAATTTAGGTAAATTTCAAAGGAAATATGGAAACAACGTGAATTTTATTGCGAGGCAAAATACTTTTGCGAGAACGAAATTTTCGGCAGAAAATGATTTCGCTTCAGTAGGTAGCTAAAGGATCATCGTATATGATGCTATGTTGAATTGAATTGGTGTGTAAATATGCCTTTAGCAGAAGAGCAACATTTTTTGTTATTTTTTCAATTTTCGTTATTCGCTTATAAAGCCATAAAAATCAAATTTTTGTATGAAAACCAAGAGACAATATACTTAAGTTACTCACTGAATATGTTTTTCTAGTTAAATTCGGGTTCTACATATGTTTTTCCGTATAAAAAGGCCTTGCACGATTTATGAGCCTATTCAAGGAAACCAGTGTATTTAACGCTATCACACATTTTAGTGTTGAGCACAACCGGATAAAATACTAAATATATCGAAATTAGTTTTGCTCCTTATTTACAAAGTTATCCGGTTTCACCCTCAGCTGATTTCTTACAGCCATGGGCCCATGGCTGCAAATTGTACTTTTCTCGTATATATACTATAAGTATCAATTAGTATTTAGATATATGATATAGAAGTATATTGATATAGGACTTTTAAAATGGAAAAAATCCTTCGTTGCAATCCCTATCCGACTCAAGCCGATCTTCGGGCACCATATACTCTTTACTGCCATGTCACCCAGTACGGAAGCTGACTTGGCTGTGCGTCGCATTTAAGCATTTTCAACCGCAATTAAAAAAAAAAAAACTATATTAAAAAAAATAAGTAAATAAATTAAAATTAGAAATATTCATTAAAAATTAAAAAATAAATTCTTTCCGACAGCAGGGTTTGAACCACCGAAGTGGCAGTATGTAGAAATTAAAAAAATCGTCGCTTTCGCTTTACCCATTGCGTTAAAGCATGCGCTTACGATACTCTGCTTAAAACGTATTATGAAATATCGTTATTTGGTGAAAAATTCCATACAGAACGGATTTCAGCCGATAGTCCAGCTTAGACGTTAATGTCAAAAAAAAAAAAAAAACATGAAACAACACGCAATCCGGTCATGCTACCTTTTTTTTTGTTTTGTGGCTGTTATCATGCTTTGTGCTTATTTTCTCGAGTTTCGTAGGCGGGTCGTTAGCAGCGATGTTGTTGTTGTTTACTGCCTTCACCACTGCCGCCTGTGCGCTGGGCGTGTCAGCCTGCCACACCCTTTTCCTTTTGCGCTTGACATGCAAGCCTATAATTTTTTTTCTGCTATCATGCCAAGCTAACGGTGTGCGGGAGACGCAATTCGGCTTGTAACGCTAGAACTGGTAACCATTTTAATGTCTTTTTTTTTCTCTCGACTCGAGAACTTTTAGTTGCCTACATAAAATGTTTTTAGATTAGAAGCTCTGTTTTATTTATAATTTTTTCTTTTATACAATCGCGCAATTGTGACGATTACAATCTAAAATACCATTTTTTGTTTAAACATAAAACTAAGATGAATAAATACATCAAAACGTAATTATTTTGGGTCATAATTATTAAAACTGGATTGGATAAATCGCTTGGTTATGGATATTTACAATTGAAAGTTTCTAACACCAAGATACTTAATGTTTATAAAACGTAAAAACTACATTCTTATTTACATGCGAACTAAGTAAAGCACATTAACCTTAATTATTTTTAAACGGTTGTAGCAACGCATTCTTCTTTGTTTGATTTGAGATGCGTCTGCTGATGCTTCCTGAGATGATCGCTGCGCATGAAGCGGCGTGGGCAACTGTTACATGCATACGGCTTCTCGCCGGTATGCGTGCGTATGTGCCGGTTGAGATCGTCCTGTCGTTTGAATCGCTTCGCGCACTCGCGACAATGGTAGGGACGATCTTGAGTTGTGCTGCGTTCTGGAGGTTTATTTTGTATAAATTGCGGCATACCGTAAGTGTTTGGCCCATCCGGGGGCGGTAGTTGCGGTAACAGCGCATCAACGTCCTCCACTGGCTCGTTTTTAACCAACTGATTTGACGTCGAGTTGAAGGCATAATTTTCGGACTGCTGCTGTGTCGTTTCCAATGGTATTGGTATTGGTTGCGGCATAACCAGGAATTCACTTGTTTGCTCCGGGTATTCTTTTTTTACATTGAACTGTGCTGCGCTATCTGTCTGTTGATTGTTCACTTGCATAGCTTCAGTTGACTGAGCTGTGCCAAGCGGTAACTGCAATTGTTCTGATGGATGCTCGTCCAATACTGCCATGAAGTGTATGCCTTCCTCGAGCTGCATACATGGTTGTACCTTCGAGCGTTTATGTGTCGCCTTTGGGTTTGGTGTGTTTGCTGAGCTATGTTGTCGTTTCACAGGTGACTTCATCTGCCGTTCATGCGTTGCCAGGTGTTTCGTAAGATGATCGCTACGGGAAAACTTTTTTGTGCACTGTACGCATTCGAACGGCTTTTCGCCAGTGTGTGTTCGCACATGTCGATTGAGCTCATCGGAACGTGTAAAGCCTTTACCGCACATTGGCTCGGAGCAGACAAAAGGCTTGACGCCTGTATGCCACGTGAGATGCGATCGCAAATGTGAACTTTTGCCATAACTCTTTGTGCAGTTTTCGTATGGACATACAAATTTTCGCTTAGGATCCACGGGATTCGGTGAAGCCAACAACTTGCTGGTAGGCGTCAGACGTATTTTTGGACAGATATTATCTTGCAAGGCAAAACAATCACTATTTCTTTGCGCTGTGCCCCCAATTTTCGTATCCACAATATCCAAACCCGGTTCTGTTTTGAATTCCGACCGAAACGTTGTTGTACGTTTCATGTTTTCTTCATGTTGTCCGTTTACTTGTAAGCCGCCGTTACACTTTTGCATTATTGGTGGTGGCGGCACATTCGCTGCAGGCGTCACCATTAATGTCGTCAGCATTTGGGGCGTGGGCGTGCTGTGAATAACCTGAGACATTTTCGGTTATTTTTTCGCTATTTTAATGTTAAATAAGCTGTAATTTCAAAATAAATGCATAGATATTACTCATCCAAACCATAGTACTTCAAGAAAACTGTAATTGCTTACCAAATATTTGACGAAATATTTCAGTTAGACTTTTTAGTGGGCGTTACCGCATAAATTACAAAAATATTATAGTACGCTTATCATACAACAATAGTATGACAAGCTATTGTAGATTTAATGACACTCTGTCGTACAAAATAGCAGTCTGCTTGCCGCAAACATTTTAGTTTTTAACTTTCGTACAAAAACTCGTCTCCTCACCTATAACAAACTTTTTAATGAAATTGACCAAAATTTTGGAAAACTAACAAAACAGTGTTGGAAACGTACGCCATATTTACCTCTGCTGATTGAGCGTAGCCACACGGTTTAATTTTTACATTTCGCAAAAGTCACGTGACTTATAATTATATGTTTTGCACACTTAATTTAGTAACAACGATTTCAATAACACGCGTGAAAGTAGCTAAGTGGTACCAGCCACTTGATAATTTTATTAAATTAACGTATATTTGCTACCGACGCTGTTTTTAAACAATGCGCTTTGAAACCATAAAAATTTTATTTATTCTGTACATAGTCTTTCGGTCGACTACATTTTATTTTATATTCTGGTTCATAATCATACTTCGGTAGCCTCGAATGAATCTTCATGGCCAACCATGATGTTAAAGCTTACACTCATGGTTAACTACGATTCATTCGAGGCTACCGATGCTACATATGTACATTATATTTTATATGTCCTTGAACATTCTCCAGCGGGCCTATGGCTTACAATTTATAAATTCAAAACAATAATTTCATTTATCACTAAACATCCTCAACATACATTCATGCATACATACAAATATGGTATCATTGAGTTTGACAGCGCCTTCACGTATTTTCATTTTATTTATTTAAATTCAAATATGAATAATCGATGAATTCGGTAATTAAAAAAATCAATATTGTATTGAAAAAAACAGTAAAGAATGCTTCTAAATAATTGTTTATTGAAAATTAATTTAAAATACTATTAAATATATCCTGAAAGCGTTAATAAATTATAAATAGCATGAGTTGGAATTGTCTTATATTATTTATAGATATTCATATTGCAATTTGCAATCTATCCACAAATCTGTATGCTAACAATGGCTTCAAAACAGAATTGACTACATAGAGCAGCACATGTTGCAACAATATTTTTATGCCACATTCGTGGTTACACCATTTTAATAAGTGTCTAAAATTTGTTTAAGACCATAAGTCCTCATTTTCCGGATCATTACGTGCCACATGGCTTGAATTCTCCTTTGAGGACTTTTCTTTAGGTTCTACATGCTCTGATTGATAGTAATCAAAATTGAAATTCGGGTTTGGCGTGGACGATGTGTTCGCGCATTCCTCATCAATGGATTCATAGACGCTTGTGTTAAAATATTTTCTGGAGTTACCAAATTCAGCTGCGGTAGCCAATATCTGAAAATGTGGATTACTTGATAACGTTGGAGATGAGCTTAAATTAGACGTTGATGATGATGCCTGGCGACTTAAGACCAATGCATCGACGAAGGCTGTGTTGGTCATTATTGGTTGACTTGGTCAGAACTTTAAATCCTTTATTGCCTGTGGCAAATCAGGCAGCTTTATGTCCTTAATTTGTTGTGGAATGTTCATGCTTTTAACAGCACTGACAGCACGAGCCGGCGCTGCAGAAATGCCCGCCTCCTGCTTAACGAGTTTGTTCTGGTCTTCAATTCTGGCCATAATGTCGGCCATATTTGTCTGAAGCACCATGCCGCCCATTACTAGTTCTGACAATATATGGTGTACTGCATCTGCGTGAAAGATTAAATCTAACTCGCATACATTTTCAAAGCATTTGTCCAAAGTTTCCACAAACACTTGTATAAGATCCAATATTCCAAGTTCGCTCTCCGACGAATCCACACAAAATACAAAGTAAAGTGTGGCGTAATGTCTATAAATGAGCTTGTAATCTGAGCCGCCAATAAGACTTGTTCCATGGAAGAGTAAAAAACAGCAATATACTTAATAAATTAAGTCATATAATTTAATGGTGTCTACCTGCCTCCCTCGAGAAAGTTGCATACGTTATCATCACGCTTTGACACCAGCTGGAAGGTCTCTTTGATTATTTGTTGCTGCATGTCTTCATTCTATTGGCAAATAAATTGTTATTTCCACTTACATTCAATTGAATATTAAGTGACTCACAAAGTACTGATAGAACTTAGATAGCCGCGGTTTCCCATGATTGTTGAATACCAATATAGCCTTAATCATTGTGTCTGCTTAAATTTTGTTTCTAATCTCTTTTTTTCAATAACAAAGTACCTCCTAGACGAGTGACTTTGTCACTTGACTTGGCACAAATCAAATGACAAACCAATGCTTGTTTACTTTGAATGTAAGGAATTTAAATGTCCAACTAGTGTTAAGAGGTCATAAAACTTTTTATAGCTGTCCGTGTATTTTTCTGCCTTAGCATTGTTATAAATTTGAATTCCTTGTTAAAACAATATTGCTGCCGACGAAGTCTCGATGATAGAAATAACAAATATCGTAGAGTTGATTTAAAGAGCGGTCGTTCATTATGCTGTGCAACTCTATTGCAATATAAAAATTTCCCAATGTGCCCGGGACCACCCTAGTGTTATGAAATTTTGATTACAAAAGCAAATTACTCGCAAACGTTAAATTCAATTTGTTGCCGTCGAAGATTTAAAAATGCAACAATTTTTGGAAGTAAAAGAGTATGCATGGTAGCCCGTGTAAAATGTCAGCTGTTTTTCAAGTCAGCGAAGTCAACAAGAAAACGAGTAATGGAATAAAAATTTCTTGTTAACAGGTTAGCAGCAATGCTAGCTAGGCTAGTTCATGTGAAGCGAGTCGCAGATTTTCGACGGTTTTGGTTTGAAAACATATAAGATTCAGTTCTTGCAAGAATTGATGCCGGCCGTTGGCCGAATGGAATCGTCACCGTTTCAATTTTGGGGCTCTTGAAAAGCTTGAAGAAGGTCCACAGGCATGAGGCATTATTTCAGGAAAAATAATTTTCACCACTAAATGTCATTAAGGTAAAAGATTTATGACAATATTAATTCGAAATAGCAACTTTTGCAAAGAACGTTTCAAAAAAAGTAAAATAATTTGAGCCTCTCTCTGATTCAACTAGTCATACGGAAACTTCCACCAAGTTCCACAAGTATCCATGGTTCATAGATTTGAGTTTACGATTTTATAATTCTGACAATGAGTATTCATATTGTTCTTAACTAATTATTAATTCGATTTATTATTACCATTATTTTTTTTTAATAAGAAGTGCGTAAATGTGATCTGGAGTTATTAGCTGATAACTTGTTTAACACAAGTTAGGATATCAAGTACAAAGCATTGTAATTTTTTTTTCTCAAATCACACTTGTCGCAACTTGAAATGTACGTACGAAGGCGTACTCACTATGCGTGAGTGAAATGAAGTGTCCGAAGGCGAATTATAATTAACCAATGGCGTATTGACCCAGAAGCCTTCTACTGTCTGTATAAAATTGGATACTGACTGAATTTTCATTATGAACAGTTGTATTAAAAGGTAAGTATTCAAAAATGCCGCGGTGAAGCTGAAAAACGCCACGGCTAAAGAAAAAAATATGGCAATTTGATGTTTTCTGGTTTTTCTGATACATCATATGTATATAATTAAACTTCTTGTAAGCTTAATGTGGGATTGCCAGCCTTATACACATGTAAGTGTTGGTTTATGATACCGAACCTAAAATATCAACTACATTTTAAGAACGATTAACACCATAAAGTGTCTCATTAAGTTTCTTTTGCATTTCTAGTAGTTTCGGCGTTAACTCTTTGAATTCTTCTTTTTTAATGTTCATGAGAGCCTGAAGCTGAACACGTCGATCTCTTATGTCTAAAACGCGTTGACGCCAATGATGATTTGTTTCGTACCTTGCCGCTAATTGCTTGTTCTGCTTATCGATCTGTTTCTTTATAAAGTTAATATCATCTTCCTTAAGGCGAGTACGAATAGACAGCGCAAAATCTGCTGGCGTCATTTTAGGCACGTTCCTTGAATAAATATAAATTAAAAATTTTATTTTCAAATTTGGCACTCAATTTTGCAGACTTACCAATCAGTGCCTTCGCGATCCTTGAACTTTTCCTTGAGCATTTCGAGTGATGTTAGCTTATGATCGACATCGTTTATTGCAAAAAAATTATTCATATAAATTTTGAGGTATCGGACTAATGTTGGCTTTATTTCATTAATGAGTTCCTCCGCATTTAAATCAATTTCCGCCTTGTCGCTTAAAAGTTGTGAGAATGGCTCGAAATCAGAAGGACTACAAATACATAAAAGTTGATTATTTTGGCGCGCAGAGTTTTCTACACGTTTGCAACTAACCTGATTTGATCAAATGTGCTCTCAAATGCTTTTCTGTATGCTCCCTTTACTTCATCGACAATATTACTATGTTCTTTATATTGTAAATCTAATTCTGCTTTATCAACAATGTTTTCCTTTTTGGCGGCCATGATATTTTATGAATATATTTCAAACTTAAGCTTTAAAATTAGTTGCTCGTTGATTGTTGTTTATTTATACTGCAAGTTGTAGTAAACGTCGTGTGGATTAACAACGAGCAGCGAGTGAACAGTATTGGAACATAATGCAAAGGTAGTGTGGGTACTGTTCATTTGAAAGAACCAGTTTGTGGCATTTTGAGGTGTTAAAACCAATATATGCTGAAGTTTTAATGTTATTTTAAATTGTAACCGTCAATAAAAATAAAATAATTCGTTTAAAATAATCGTTATTGACAAAAAACAATATAAATGTGAAACCCATGTATTTTTTGGAACCGGAACTGCATATGTGTGTATCAGTGCTGCATGATTCAGTGTTGATCTACGCTTATTCTCATATAATACTTTATTCTCCAACACAGATTTCGCCATTTTGCAGTATTTTTTCAGCCGCAT
>JBAMBQ010004857.1:0-52426 GCA_037044495.1 Stegana nigrithorax
TGCAATGCTGTTTGGCGACGCCTAAAGTGGACAATTTATTTTGATTGAGTTATTAAGATTCTTGTTTACACAAAACTAAATAACATAAAATATTCTATTAAACGTGTATTTTCATTATATTTTTAATTATGGCCAGGCTACGTTTTCATACCCTACGCATTGTTTTTGCTCAATTTTTAATATACTTCAATAAAGGTATTCATATGTCTTGAATTTTATTTATGCACAAGTACAGTAGACATTCAAAAGTTTTAACTTCACAAATTCGAATGCTGCAGAAATGCGAAACTGAACATTTCAATGCATTTTGTTTTTCTTATTTCATGCTATTGTTTGTACTTTTCTTCAAAATAGAAAATATTAACTAGAAAGGCAAGTGCTATAGTCGGTTCAGTAGATTTTTTTTTTTTTTTGTTTTAATATTTAAAAAAAAAAAAAAAAATATTGAAATAAATTAATTATGTAATGAAAAAAAAAAAAGATTTTCTTAGTAAAAGTCAATTTTCGGCAGATTGTGCCTATGGCAGCTTGACAGCTATATGTTATAATAAACCGAAAGTTATCATATTCAGTATTGTATATTAGCTAAAAATATTATTATTATATCGCAAAAACAAAATAAACTCGTTATGTCTATAGATTAGAAGAGTCTTCGTGACAAATTTCTACCCATTTTCGAGATCCATTTGTTCATACAGACAGACGGACAGAAAGACAGACAAACAGACGGACATGACTAGATCAACTCGGCTTTCGATGCTGAACAAGACTATATATAATTTGCGTGGTGATTAATTAGTAATATATTTTTCGCTTATTTTTTATATGGTTAAAAAAGTCCAGCAATTAGATCATTTTAAAAATTCGTATTACCCGAAAACCAAATGGTCTGAATTTGTGAACATCTGCTGCATATGCCACTCTGTCAGTTATGGCGCGTTAGAATTTGGAGGAACTTCAGTTTCTCTTCTGTGCACATATTGTATTGCCAAGGCATAACTTGACTTGGACTTTTTGGATTGTGTTTACTTTTGGTCTGAGCAGAGCAGAATGCGACACTCTGCCGCGGCGGCTGTTTAGTCACCTGCCAAACGTGACACTTGCTGGCCAGCTGTTGGCATTTGCATAGACATTTGCACGATCGTTGCTAACTTCCGCACTTCCGCATCTTCCGGCGTTCGTCTGTCAGCGTTGCTGAGGATATGGATTTTGCATACGTTTGCCTTTCTGCTTGCCTGCCTGCCTCAATGCAGGAAATATGAGATAGGCACATTTGTGTTTGCATGAATTTATTTGCTAATTAGCATAAATGCATTTTGCCTATTAGAGGGCTGCATTACCTGCCAAACACACACACACACACACACAGGCACACAGGTACACAGACAACGGCATGAATTGTTTATATCCGCTCATTGACTTAATGCAAAAGACCCGACGCTGATTGGCATATGTGCGCCGGGCATTAATCAGCCATCAGCTAATCAGCTGCGAGTGATGATGATAATGTTGCTCTGGCAAAATGCATTGCAAAGCACTTTGTACGCATTTAAGTTGCATAACATAACGTGATTATGTTGCATTTACTCACAATTAGTTTTAATATGAAAATTCTTCCGCAATGAGCCGCTGGCCATTGTCTTGGCCTCTGCCTGGCTTTATTGACCAAGATTGCTTTTAAATGCTGCGTACTCATATTGAGTTATTTCGCCAGCGAAGTGTTAACTTTGTCATAGTTAGTTTGGACTGCAGCAGTTTCCTGTTGCCGCCGTGCACAGACGCATTTACATACATTTGCATAGCTGGCAGCGGCGGCCGGCAGCTTCGTGCATTGTCTGTGCTGTGTTTGCCCAAAACTGTCGACTCGGTAGGCTAACAAGTGCCTAACCTTCGGTAAAGCTTACAATGCACAAAAATCAAACCTATGCAACTCAATAAGTTTGTAATTCCTTTTTTGTTTATTTTTTCCTTTTTTTTTTTGTTTTGATTTTTCTGTTTTTTGTTATTGTTATTTTATTTTTTTTTGCTCTTGCCAAGTTAATGCAGGTGTGTCAGGCAATGAAATCTTAACAAAATGCATGTAAAAAAAAAGGAACTACAAGAAGAAAAAGTAAAAAAAAAAATAAAAAGTATAACAGCGAAAAAGAGTTGCAAGAGGCCGACAAAAGTTTAACTCGTCGTGCCGTGCCGCAAGTTGCTTTGCAAACAATAAAACAATAAATCAATCAATTACAACTTAAAGGCACAATTTAAGCCAAAAAATGTTGTTGTCAATAAGTAACAGCAACAAGAGCAGCCACAACAACAACCACAACAACAGCAGCAGCAGCAAAGGCAGAAGCAAAGGCAAAGGCAAAAGCAGAAGGCACATTGGCAAACGTATGTGAGTGAATGAATGCATTCATCTTATGGAATTGTGTTGAGTCCTTAAATGGAATTTTATTTATTTATACATTTTAATTTGTCAGTGAAGCATCAAAAGCGACAACAACAGCGAACAGGGACAACGGCCAATACAACAACAATGAAATTGATTTAAGTTGTACTTTGTTTATAATTCGCTGCAGTTGTTGTTTTTGTTTTTGTTTTTTGGCATTATTGTTGTTTTTAGACTTTAAACAAAAAATAAAAAATAAAAAAAAAAAAACAAAAGACAAAAAATAAACACGCACACGCACACACACACACACAGTGACGCGTGCAGACACAAAAGGAGCAGTACACACACACACACACACACACGGACGCAGACAAAATAACCAAAGCAACTTCTTGACTAAAGTAGGTCAACCACGTCATCGTCATCGTCAACACCGTCATCATCATCATCATCATCATCATCATCATCATCATCGTTGTCGTCGTCGTCGTCGTTGCCGACAACTTAAAGCAAAGTACAAACAAATCAAAACGAAAACAATTCGCAGAAGAAAGAAAATTCCTGTGCGCTGTCAAAGGCGATGCAGTAGCTGCTGCGTACTTCAACACTGGCATTGGCCAGCCAATAAACTCCTGCGCTCCGCCTCCTCCTGCGCTCGTCTGCGGACTCAACGTGGCCCATGCTCGTCACTGTGTTGCCTCTTGGCTATGCCAGCGCAGCGGGGGCGGCAGTTGGTATGCTGTCGATCGACTGTGCATGCAGTCAACAACTCCTGACTGTCCCTCTGTCTGTCTGTCTGTCTGTCTGTCTGCCGGAGTGTGCGTATCTCGCATACTAATTAGCAGCAACAGCAACAGCAACAGCAGCAGCAGCAGCAGGCGTCAACACGTCGTGCAACGTATTCGCACATGCATTTGGCAAATTTAAGTTGCGACTTATTAATTAAGGTGCGTCAAACACCGTTCGCTTTATTTATTTATTTATTTATGTTTTTCTCTTTTTCCCCCTTACCTTTGTTACTTTAATTTTGTTGTTTTTTTTTTAGACTAGTTAAACTAATAGCCTAAAGCCTAAATGTTATACTCCCAGCAAATGTCGGTAACTTAACTAACCGTCAAAACAAGTCACAAACTAATTTTTTATTTATCAGCTTAGATTAAAAAAAAAAAAACAAAAAAACACATAAAAATCAATAATAAAAAGAAAGGCAAGCATGAAATAAGAAATAGAAATAAAAAAAAAACAAGCAAAGCATAAAATAAATATAAATATAAATAATAATGATGCGCCATCAAATTAGGCAAGTGACAATTTAGTGGTTAAACAGGTAAATGCTGATTTACTAACTTGGCTTAGAACAAATAAAACTGTGGAGAAAAAAAATAAAAAATCAACATAAATACTGATTTTATGCTTTTTTTACAGTTTCCATATTTAAATTTACGACATAATGAGCATTTTTATGACACTCGGCATGTTGTTTAATTTAAACTCTTTCATTTATGTTCGCTTTTGTTTTGTATATTTGTCATATTAAATTTTTAATTTTTACCGAAGTCACATAAATTTTGCACTTATGACTTGTGTAAGATTTATAGGCCTCTGTTATCGTTATAAGTGCTGTTCTTGCTATGGTTGTTGTTGTTGTTGTTGCTGTTATTAATGTTATGCTGTTTGTTGATTTTTTCTTAACTTAATAACATTTTAATAACCAAAAACTATGGCGCACAACAAATACGGAATAGCATCTTGTTTATTAAAAAACGTTTATGCTAAATTAATGTTTTTTTAATAAGTTCACGCTTCAACGTAAATACTTTTGTGTGCACACACACACACACACACACACACACATGCATGCAGTATGAGCACAGTGAAGTCGGGGTCGTGCGAACACCTGCTGCTGTGAACAAACCATTCGCATGAATAGCAAACCAAACGCTAATAGATAATGTATAAACGCAAAAGACACGAATTCATCTTTGGCACTTGTAACGTTCGATTACGGATCCGTACACAAAAAAAAAAAAAAAAAAAAACCACAACAACAACAACACTAGCTACAATTATACTTAAACTGAAGTGTTGAAGTTGAAGTTGTTTAAGATATGAAGTGGCAAACCAAAATAAACCGGAATTAAAAATAAATTAAATAAAAGTATATTTATAAAATAAAAGGCGAAATTATAAAATAAGGAAAAGTCGCACATAGCTAGGGAAAATCTTTTAAGAAAGCCGCCAAATTTACAACTGCAATGGATTCCAACGTTTACAAATCGAATCTGACATGCTGCAAATTTTGCAAGTGTGATTTCAATTGGTGGCTACAATTTGCAAAATTATGCATAAACTATAAGAATAAAAAAATAAAAAAAATAAAAAAAAAAGGCGCTTCAACAATATTCAATTGCGATTTGAGTTTGCCAGCAAAGTTCGCTGCCGTTTAAGCGTAGCGAAGACAAACAACAAAACTAAGCAAAAACAAACAACAACAAAAAAATTTCAAAAAAATATACGTAAATAAATCAAAACCGAAATGAAACATAAAGATTAATTAATAAAATAAATTATTTAAAAGCAGCTAAAAATATAATTATAAAAATTAATTTGATGAAAGAAAAAACAAAAAAAAAGAAAAAAATCATTTGTAATATTTATACAGTAAATTAAATTATAAAATTTAAATAAGCATAAACAAAGAAACTAAGTCGAAACTGAATATGAAATAAAAAACAAACTAGCAAAAAAAAAAACAAAAAAAAAAAACAAAACAAAAAATAAATGAATGAATAAATAAAAATGAAGCAATGTGCAATTAACGTTTGAGGAAAAATTAATAACAATAATTAAATGATAAGAATTTTTAGTTTGTTGTGTCGCAAATTAACAATAAACATATGGCATTAAATATTGCACAATTATGCATACGTATAATTTGAATGATGAACGCAGCAGCGGTTGCAGCTAACACATACACACACACACACACACACACACACACACATACTGCTGCTGCTGCCACTGCGCTGTATCATATTTTGTTTTTTTGTTTTTTTTTAATCTAGTTCTGCGCTATGAGCGCATTAATTATGCGTTGCCAAAGAGACGCTACGAACCGAATGTCTTCTTTGGCAAAAATACAGAACATACATACAGATATACATACATAACATATATATGTACATATATGTACTGCTGCTGCTGCTGATAAGCACACAACAGTAATGGCGCAGCATTTTGGCAGCAGCAATAGCAAATAGAGTTCAAAGAAAAAAAAAAACAAAGGAAAAAAAAAATTGTAAAAGAAAAGAAGCAGCAAATATGAAAAAGTAGAAAAGAAGCGAATTCTTAGCACGAGTTAATTAATTTAATTAATGTTTTCCAAAGCGTTGAAGACGAGCGAACAAGCGGCGGCCATTTGGCATTTGCCAACGCAGGCGAGTGTTCGCGCATGCGCGCCGCCGCCGTACATTGCTAACGGTTCGTTTAATGATGAAAAGTTGGTGGCCATGTGCCAAACCGGCGGCGCTCTTCGTGTTCGTGTTCGTATTCGTGTTCATGTTCGTGTTCGTGTTCGTGTTCGCATTGGTCCGCTTGGTCTTGCTGTGCACTGCTGGCACTTCTGTGCGGCTTTCGTTTCAGCCTGCTTTGGTTTTTTGTCGCAAACTACGCCGGTGGCGGTTTCGCATTGAAGCAGCAGCAACAGCAGCAGCAGCAACGGCAACAGCAAAGACACAAGCAACAGTGGAAAAAGAATTGCTTTCGATGATTCGCCGCTCCTTTGGCGAGCGTTGACTGAGCGTCAACGTCATGTCTACAACAAATTTTTACTTTGTTATTTAAATTTTTCAATTTTCTGCACATGCTCATTGCGCGCTGACTTATGCGCTCTTCTGCTCAACTGTCTGTCTGTCTGTCTGCATTGTCTTTTTGTCTTTATTTATACATATGTGCATTGCTCTGTTATGGCTTTTCTTTGTATTTATTCGCATGTAATTTTTGCAGTTAAGATTTTGTTTCGTTTCAAGATCGTTTATCAAAAAATGCTCTTGTCTTGCTGCTCTGCTCAGCATGGCTCTGCTTTGGTCTACTCTGTGCCAACGTGGCCACTGCTGCGATTGCTTCTCGTTAGGTTTCTAGTGCAGCACTAGATATGAAAATAATTGCGATAAATGGTTTTTCCTGTTAACGTTGCCACAATAATATCAACAACGCAGGCAGCGACAGCAGCCACTGTAGCAGCATCTCTACTAGCAACAACAACAACAATGACACCAACAACATTTCGCATGCATATGTTTAATTAAAATTTAAATGCAAACCATTTCGCTTTGCTTGCTTCTCGTTTGGGCGACGTTCAATGAACCGTTAAATCAAATGAGGTGTTAACCTGCGTTAATTGGCAACCATACGATCGATCTTTCACTATCTGCCAGCTACTATAGCATATGCATGTATCTATATACGTGTATGTGTGTGTGTGTGTGTGTATATTTGTCTAAATGAAATTAAGTTTATTTTGGCTTAAAGTCGCTTCGCTTGATTGTCAAAAATTCAGTGGCAACGCAACGCATGACATAGGTACATCTGTATGCATGTGTGTGTGTATGTGTGTGTGTGTGTATGTGTCTGTATGTCTGTATATGTTTGTATGCTATTTGCCATTTGCCATATGCGTCTAATCAATTGCTGCACGCCTTGAAACGTTTACTGATTTATGCGAGTGCGGCAGCATCAAAGCAACATGGCCGGCCAGCTATGTAACAACAACAGTAATGCTGCCTGCATGCCGTGAGCACAGACGGCAGCAGCGGCAGCATCGTCATAGTCGTCATCTTCGGCGTGCAACGACGCGCACGACGTTTGACGACCACCGGACAAGCAGCAGCGACTGCAACAACTCTACAACAACAATTCGCTCTGCTCTGCTCTGCTCGTACATGCCAACTGCGCGCATATGCCAATTTGTGCGATTACGTATGACAAAGCAAAAGCAAAAGCAAAGCAAAAAGCATAAGAAAACGTGGCGTATGCGCATTGCAGCCTTTACATATAATTATGTATGTATGTATGTATGTATGTATGTATATTTGCCTTTTCTTTATTTTTTTTTTTTTCATTTTTGTATTTTTTACTTTTTTTTTGGTTTGTTGTTTTGTTTTTTTGTTTTGTTTTTTGTTGTTGTTGTCGCCAAGTGCTTTTTGCCAATTTTGCTGGCATTTAGTCTAGAAATTAACTGAAGAACCGCTACAGTGCAATGACACTATCAACAATAAGACAAGATATTCGACAGCAGCAGCAACAGCAAGCAGCAAGAAAAAAAAAATGTTAAACATATAAAGCGTAAAGTCTTTTGACAGCAATTTGGCAGCAAGCTGAAACGCAGTTTTCATACATTTATCTTTCAAGCATCATAAATCATAAATTTTTTAGTTTAAATGCGGCAACAGCAACGCAACGCAACACGTATAATAATAATAATAACAACAACAACAAAAACAAAAACAAGCAGCAAAAAAAACTCTAAAAAAAACAAAGCAAAGAGCCATATAATATATTTATATTATATAATCTAAGCTGCCAACTCGAGCAGAGCAGAACAGCATAACGCAAACGCAGCGAAAAGCAAAGCAAAGCTAAGAAGCAGAGTCAGCAAAGTTAGACAGCAGCAGCAGCAGCAGCAGGCAGAGTCGAGAACAGCGCATTGCTCGCTACTTGACTTAATTGCCTTTTCCATATAATTACTCATTGTATGAACACGCACACACACACACACACACACACACCAATACACATGTACTTATGCATGCACATATGTACATACGCTTATGTACACATTTCATACCATATATGCATGAGGAGTTAAAGACTCAGTATGTATGTATGATTATGTTTACTTTGTATCTGTATCTGGAACTGAAACTGGAACTGGAACTGTTACGTGTAGCATGTATCCGCATATGATGACGATGTGCAGCAGCAGCAGCATGCTGAAAATACAAACAAACAAAACCCAAAACAAAAACAAAATATGCATAGATGCTCATATGTACGAGTATGTATATGCGCAATAGCAATTAAGCAGCAACGCCGGCATGAGCAACAACATTGTTGCCGCCATGGCCATGGCCAAATCAAACAACCACAACAACGAAACAATCAACAGCAGCAAGTAGACGGATAAGAAGAAGAAGCAGCAGCAGCACAAGCAACGATTAAACGCCCCCACCCAGCAAAAATCACACAGGCATAGAATTGTAATACACACTCGCCGTCATATGATTGTCTTGAAGTGAGCTTAGCTGCGCTTCAACTGCCACATGTGTCTGTGTGTGATCGTGTGTGTGTGTGTGTGTGTGTGTGCATGTATACGACTGCGACTGGGAGTGCGACTGCTGCTGCTGATTAGAAGAATGAAGAAAATGCAGCCAAGCGTCGAAAATTTAGCGCCTTCTGCTCATTAATGTAATTGTTAACGTCGTCGTCTATGTTGTTGTTGTTGTTGCTGCTATTGTTGCTGTTATTGCTTGCATTGTTGCTGTTGTTGCTGCTAGATTTAATAGTTATGCTATATATGTATGTATAAGTATATTAAGTATGCTGCTTTTTTGCCTTGTTTTGGTTTTCTATCTTTCTTTTTTTTTTTTTTTACTTTTTTACTACATTCTTTAGTTTCTGTTGTAGTTTTTTTTTTAATGTGCGTGCACTCAACAAAATCAAATATAACAACGTACTTACTATACAAAGAACAAAAAAAAAAAAGAAAATCTCTTAAGGCACATGCGCACACACCCCCACACACACACATATACATATGTGTATATTACATATGTTTTAATGCTTAAAATTCCGGCAAAAGACATTTAGTTTCTATTTAAACTGAATGTAAAAAATAAATTAGTTTTTTAACATAAACTCTGTTAAAATATAACTCACAGCAATAGTATACCGTTAATGTGAAAAATACCGTTTTGTCATGCTGTCTTCATGTTCTACAACTCTTATAGCGTTAAAACCCTGCTTGACTAAGGATTTGCTCCTTACCATTCCATAACCATTGCTCTGAGCTCAGCTGCAATGATCTTCGCACAGACGCAGGCGATATCTGAATTATCAAACATGCTGAGCCTCTTTTTATTGCTGCATTAGACTAATTTCGCATTAACTCTTGCAGATCCGCATAATTAGCCACTTTAAAGGTGTCCGCTTCCCATCACAGTCCAGGCTTTGCTCCCACATAGCAAGAAGCTGCGTATGAGTATTGTGATCCCAACCTAACACTTAGCGACACCAACAGTCTTCGCACACATCCTTACTTGACCTTAATCACGCATATTTGTTTGCGTTTCTAGCCGCTTCAGCGTATGACCCTTGCCTTTTGTTGTTAAGCGCAAACCTAAAAATAAATTCTTACCCCTGAGCGAAAAAACAAAAACAAATGTAAAAAAAAATTGGAAAAAAAATGCCAAATATTTTCGGTAAGTTGGCAAATGTTTTCTTTGTTTCTGATGGTTTCTGATGATTTTTATATAACGGCTTTCTTTGTTCACGTCAATCACTGGAGCAGATATAATTATAGCAACAAGCTGGCAAATGGATAGCACAAAAAACTAATGAACTGTTAATTTGCCTAAGTTAATTGTTGCTAATGAATGGTCTCAAACGAATGAACTAAAACTCAACGCAACTCAACGCAGTTCAGCTCAGCTCAGCTCAGCTCGGCTCATCAACTCATCTCAAGTCAACGCAAGTCAACGCAACTGAACGCAACGCAACGAAGCGCAACGCATTGATTTGTGCCTCTTACTTATATACATACATACATACATACATATATGTATATGTATATACATATATGCAAAGTCTTTGTCTCCATATGCGCCATAGCTGACAATGATGATGATGATGATAATGATTATGATGATGATGATGATGATGATGATGACCCTGAGCGCTGGAAAACCATTCGAAACTTGACAACATTTTAGCATACATAATTTTGCTTTCTACAACTGCGAAAATATTTCAAGCAAATAATTATGGCCCCCAAAAAATGCCGAAAATCAGTTGAGATTTTTTAATAGCCTTTTAATAACAGATTACGAAAGATTATGGCACGAGTGACAGAGAAAGGGCGAACGCCAGATGCGACAGTTGCGCGAGCTGCAGCAGATGACGATACGCTGATGGTGATGGCATTTTTTTGCTATTGCGGCATGAGTTGTAGCCAAATCGCTGATCGTTGACGCCATTAGCTGAGGCAACTCAAAGCAGCGGCGCAGCGTTACAAAGCATGGACAGAGGGAGACTGCGAGAGCGAGCAAGAGAGAGGGGGGGGGGGCAGCCAGAGCTGGGATGTGCAAGTGTCAACCTTTGACAGTTAATGCTATTGGCATGCCATGTGTGTGTGTGTGTGTGTGTGTGTGTGTGTGTGTGTGTAGAATGTGACAAGTCAGCAGTAAATCGATTATTTTGTACAATTAAAGTTGAATACAAATTGGCAGCCACCACACGATCAATGAACAGGCGCCGGGGCCGTGGGGGCCGTTGGGGCCGCAGCTTGTGTGTTCACACAGCGTTTTTTGTGCGCCAGGCGAGGCGAGTCTCAGAGTGAAGACACTCAGTTCATGGCTAAGCCTCAGCACAAGACCAAGTCGTAATCGGCATATTATAATCATGCGAATGATCTTGTGCTTTTTCTCTTTTTTAATATTTATTTCCTAGCATTTTGTTGCGCTTCTTACTCATGCCCGATAATTGTGAATTGTGTGCATTCACTCGCTCATCGTCATCGACATCGTCATCGCCATTGCCATAGTCTACGTTGACTTTGTTGGCATTGTTGCATGCAGCAATTGCAGTTGCACTTGCAGTTTGTCTCTCTCTCTCTTTCTCTCTCTGGGCAGCCGCTGAAATGCAACAAGTGGCCAAGAAAGTGCCGACGCACGACGTATCAGACTGACTGACTGACTGAGTGGCTGACTGACTAAAGACAGCAGGTTAGAACGAATCGAAGGAAAGCAAGAAAAGCACATTTTCTCACAAGCGCCGCCGCCGTTGCCTAAGCAATGCCACAGCATGCCGCCCTGCCCCCGCATATATCGGCTCATTGCTGCATACACTTTGCCATTCATGACAATAAATTCCCATGACAACTAATTTAGCGCTTTGAGCATTTTTCCATTTGTTTCTGCTTCTTTTTATCTTTTTATTCTTCTTGTTCTTGTTTTTGTTTTTTTTTTTGTTTTTTGTTTTTTTTTTTGTCGATGCTGATAAAAGCTATTGGTTGCGCCCTCTAACTGTCTCGCTCGCTCTCGCTCTCAGTCTGCGTCTGCGTTTCTCTATGTCTTTCCCACTCAGTTGCGTCAGTGTTGGCTAAGTTGATTTTGCTTCATCTTCCCGACAATTCGATTTTTATTAACTCGCTGCATTTGGTGGACAACAACACGGCTGCCGCATATGCTCGTACACATCATCAACTTGGTCGGCAATTGGCTGCCTTTGCGCAACGTAGCAATGCACTAACTCCAAATCGATGTTTGCCAATGACTGCAACAATGGCGACGACGCGTTGGCTATGATGTTGCTGATGGGATTGGGACGTCGGTGTTCGTTGTTCGCTATTCGGTATTCTGCAGTCGCAATCGCAAACGATCGAACTTGAACTAAAACACATAAACATGACTTGTATTGACATTTTTGGTCAAGTAATTCATGCCGCAGGCAACTAACAAGTAACGACTTGACTGAATGCTGCGCTAATTGCGTTTCCACAGCTAATGAGCGAATTTTCCAAAGCCCAACGGTGTTCAGGCAGCAGCAGCAGCTGTGTGTGCACTGTGCGCCAGTAGCAGAGCAAACAGCAGAGAATATCCCTTATCAATAATGCGTCTAAACTGCTGCCGTGGCTGCTGCCATTGCGGTTGACGTTGCCAATTTCGTTGCCGTTGCGGTTTCGGTTGCATTTGCGGTTGCTTGGGTTTGTCAACGTCGCGCATGCGCATGTGCCTGAGGCTGGACGCTGTGTGTGGCTGGGGACACGCCCTCAGCAGACGAGACGTTAGCATAACATGGAATATAGAACAGCAGCCAACATGCAACCCTGCGTCCAGCACAGCTCGCACAGTGGTCTGCATAGCAAATGCATCGAGACTTTGCCTGCTGTGCCAGGCCATTCGCCATGTCTTGGCTCGGCCCTCATGGCAGTGTGCGTTGCCATGGCAAATTATAGCCGTTGACGTTTAATCGTTAATTTGTGCGCGCATATCAAGTGTCAAAGCGTGCGGCCTAGTTTGCAACTGGCAGTCAGGCAAAGCAGCCAGGCACAGCAGCCAGGTAGGCAGGCAAGCAGTCTGGGCTGTCTGGCTGTCTGGCAGTCAGGTAACCGCAACGCCCACAGCGTAATTTCCATGCAGAAATTGGTGCAGCTGTGATTGAAGACGCGCTGCTGTCAAGTGTTGCTTGCTCACCGCAGCCAACACGCTGCCTCTTGTTGATAATGCTGATTGTGTTGATGATAATAATGACGACGATGATGATGGTGCGCCGTGTCTAGCTTCTGGCGCAAAATACAATTATTAGAGCCACACAGGCCAGGCCAGGCCAAGCCAGGCAGCCGGGCCAGGCGAGGCAGCAAGCAGACTAGATTAGATCAGGCAAGGCAAGGCAGGCAGCCAGGCCAACCCAAGCCAATCCAAGCCAAGCCAAGTTGACAAGCACAAGCACTCAGCACAGGCTGCTGCTGGCCTCTGTTATTTGCCAGACACTAAGCGAATTGCCTACTACATATATACACACACACACACACACACACACACAAATATGCACATTTAGTTACTCCTAATGCATACACACTCACATAAGTGTGTGTGTACTCTGTGCATGCATATACATAGGCAGCTGTCCGCGCTGACATTGACTAGCTTGGCCTGCCATAGCCTGGCGGCTATAATTTTACACCCACGCGGCGCATACGTTATTATACATAAGTGCTGTGCACTGTGGCACCCGCTTCTGTTGCTGCTGCTGCTGCTGCTGGTGCCACAGGTTGTCTTGTTTTAAGCAAACTGCATTGGAATTGTGAAAATGCCACAACTTTGACCAAGTGCTGTGGCTAAAGGTTTAACTGGTGTGGTCTGGGTTCGACATGAGGCCAGCGTGTGATTAGCACGAAAAATGCGTGGCATACTTTTGTGCGTCAGACGCTGCCTTGTCCAGTGTGCAGTTTATTGCCGCCAATAATACTCGGCAAATTACATGCGAATAGCAAATAATTTGTCAATCACATAAAATGCGATATGCGATACTCGGGATGTACCCATGTGGCTGCTATTCCATATGAATTTATATGCACTTTTTTTTTGTTGTTGTTTTTGTTTTTTGTTTTCTTTTAAAGTTTGTTATTGGTTGGCTGAATGCGATTGTTGTTGTTGTTGTTGTTGTTGTTGCTGTTGTCATAGCTATAAAACAAACGATTTTATTGTAGCATCAACGACGCGTTGTCAGGCATAGTAAAGTTGCATAACTGCAGTTTGGCAGTTTGGCGCACGCGACATTTTGTCGCAAGTTTATGACTCGCTTGGTTAAGCAGCAGCACAGCAGCGTATAGGCAGCGCAGAGGCAGCGCAGTCTTAGCCGAGGGTAATTTTATTTACAGCGCTTGGGCTGCGGCGCACATAGCACAACGTTGGCAATTGGCTGAACTAAATGACTTCTAGGCAGGGAATGGGTAGAACCTTAACTGTGAACATAACCTAAAACCAAAACATATTATTATTACATATAGACAACTAATTGATGGCAGAAACTAAGGCAGGGTATCGACCCGCCTAGGCAACTTTGTCCAATTTAATCTCTTTGCCTCTACGGTGAAAACATCAACTAGTAAGTCGAGTTAGTTGGGAATGTGGCAGCAAGCAACCGTAAATCATAACATGTATTGGGTCAGTGATACGTCGTAAGGCACAATATGTATGCCAATAGAGCATCTTTCCTATCGCTCGCCACGCTTACTGTGGGCAGTGGCGCGTGAATTCATTGCAGGCATGCATGCGCAATAAATCAATTGGCTATTGCCAAACTGAAGTAAAAAGTGACAAATCAAAGCGAAATGCCATGGCAATGCAGCCAATTAACGCAGACCACAGCGCCAGAACTTGCTTGGGACGCATAGCGAAGTGCACAAGACATGGGCGCAAAGACGCTTATCGGAAATCGTCATTACAGTCTGCAGACAGACAGACAGACAGACTGCAGGCGATGTGTCTAAGATAACAGCAGAGCGCAGAGCTGTGCAAGTGCAAGGATAATTGCAGCAGAGACGCTTAATGGCCTACAGCAGTTAATGGCAGCAAGTGTAGGAGCCACGACGACGAAGACGGCAACGACAACGTGCAGGTGAACGTGAACTGATTATTATTATTATTATCATTATTGTGAGAAAGGTGTGTGCTCTCACTTTTTTTTTTTCGTTTTTTGTCACTTTTACTTGATGGCATTGAGCAAGGACAAACGATAGACAGACAGCGATAGCGACAGACAGATAATCATAAGACGTTAGACGAGGGGCAGCAGGGACAGACATTCAAAAGTAACAAAAGATGTGACACTTTGCGCCAGCATAAATGCAGCAGGGGCAGCGGAGGTAGGCAGAGGCACTCATGGCTGCGCTTATGTAATGACATTTTGCATTGTGCTCAGCTAGAAAGTATACGAATTAAATTAATAAAACAAACAAACAAAAAAAAAAAAAGCGGTAGAAGAAGAAAAAACAGCAACGCAGCAGCAAAGCAAACAAAACAAAAATATACGTTGGCAAAACGTTAGTTGGAAACCCGATACGCACAGGATACTGCGCACAAGCAAGGACTCACATATATGTATGTATGCACGAGTATAATATAAACAGACAAACGGACAGACGGACAGACAGACAGACAGACAGACAGACGTAGAGCGGCCAGGGCGTGTGTGCCAGCACGCATGTGCGTTGGATTTACCTGCGCTGGCAAACGCACCGTGAATGGCAACGGAAAGGGCCAACGACGCCGCGTTGTGGCACTTTGCTATCTGAGCTGAAACTGGATTCATAATTTTTAACGCGATTTAAATGCAGCTTCTACGCTTCTACTGCTGCCATCATGATGTCCTTTTGTTTTTTTTTTTGTTTTTTTAACAAAACGTTTCAATTGCTGAAGGGTGTGTAAATTTACGCCGAGCCTTGCATTGTTTGTGCGTGGGAAACGCAAGATTTTTATTTTATTTTATTTCATTTTATTTTTTTTATTTTTTTTTTGTTTTACTTTATGCGTTTCACTTAATCACATATAAATTTGAGTGTGTGTTTTGTTTGCTTTGTTGTTTGTTGGTTTTTTTTGTTTTTTTTTGTCACTGAATGCATTTGAATTTCTGCATGATTCCTTGCAGGTTGCTGCACGCCTGCGCCACTGTCTGTCACACGTCTGTCGCATTCTTTCACTCACTTGCTCACTCACTCTGTCTGTTTGCCTTTATGCAAACTTACACACACGCACACATGCAGACAATATATGCAAGCATTCGCATGAACAAATCACGATCTTTGTAGCGCTCACGATTTATAAACAAACAAGCAGCAGCAGCAGAACAACAACAACAACAACAACAACAAGCAGCAGCAGCAGCAGCACCGGTGAAAAGTAAATTTTTTTTTTGGTTGGTCAAACTTTTGACCAGCAAATCTCAGTAGTAGCACTATGAAAATGGAAAAACAAAACGAAAACCGAAAAACGAAAATCAAAAGCAAAAAGCAAATAAACAAAATTGACTTGCACATGTGTACTCACGTGTACGTGAGACATACTCGAGGCAAGAAATTGCCTGACTTTATGGTTCAATGACTAAATGTTTTAATGTTGTTGCTGTTGCTGTTATTGTTGTTGTTGTTGTTGTTGTGATTGTGATTGTTGCCGTGCACGTTGACTTGGTGGCCCAAAGTTCTTTGTATCAAAGTTGAAATTTGTTAGCAATTTGTCAAAGGCATGTTATTGGTCATGTTTATGCTTTTCTCTACGACGACGACGACGACAACGAAGACGCAAACAACAACAACAACAACAAACAGCCAAAAGACTGCAATAATAATGATGATGACATTTCGCTGCACCTGTGCGCCGCTGTTGCCATTTTCGTTGTCGTTGTTGTTGTTGTCGTTGTTGTTGTCGTTGTTGTATATGTTGTTTGTGGCTGCAGTTATTGCTACCGTAAGCAAGTTAAAGTCAACCAAAATGTTCACTCGTGACTCTTTGCAGCAAAGCAACCAAAAGCACAGCAGCAGAAATCAAAGACAACAGGCAGCGAGCAACAACAGTAAGCAGAGCGCAGCACACAGTAAACAAAAAGGACAAAGCACTTGTTAGGCAAAAAAAAAAAAACAATTGAAAATAAAACATTAAAAAAAAGGTAAAAAAAAAACAAATTTATAAAAACAGTAATGACAAAAACGACAACAAAAAAAATTGCGAATATGTGGGTGTTTTTTTTTTTGCTGCATTATGTTTAGGGAAAAATAAGATTTTTGGTGATTAAATAAAATTTGTGCAGTTTTTTTTGGTTTTGTTTGCGATTTTTGCTTTTTTTCTTGCTGCTATTTGCATTTAATATAAGTATGTAAGTTTTCATGTGTTGCCAGCAGAGCACAAACAACAGCCAATGCCGCACGCAAATGGCTTCAACAGCTAAATCAGCTAAATTGCTTTGTTTGTGGCAAATCCGCTTAGGCAAATGCTATTACGTATTGTGCGTGTGTGTGTGTATGAAAAAAAAAAAATCAAAGAAAAATTTGCAGCAATTTTTTTGGCAACTTAAGGGAAGCTGCGTTTAGCTTAGGTAAGATAAGATAAGGCAAATATTACACATGACTGCAGCTGCAGTTGCACTTCAATCAAAGTGAATTATAGAAAATATTATATTTCATAGCACAGCAGCCGCAGCCACAGCCGCAGTCGAATGCACTTAGTACTGTGTGTCCTGTGTGCTGCTGCGTTGCTGCTGTGGTGCTGCGCTCTGAGGGAGCCACACCTGTGCGCATTTCCCACGTCCAACTTGCGTCGCTATGCTAAACCAGCCACGGCACAGTCAATCGCGCGAAGGCAGTGCGAATAAAATTTGATCGATTTGTAGTGCTGCTATGGGTATTTCTTTTCATTTAATTTTGGGTTTCTTTTTTTCTTTTGAGTTTCTTTTCTTTTTTGTCTATTTTATTAGTTTGCATTCATATTTGATTTGTGTGTGTTAATATGCGAACGGAAATGTAACAAAACATGAATAAAGAAAAGACAAAATAAAAAAAAGTACGCACTCACACACACACACACACACACACACACACACAAACACACAAACAGAGGCACAGGCATAGCTGTAGCTGTTTAGTGGCTGGTGTACTTTGAATTTTCCCACATTTCAAGGGCACATCCTGCCAAGACACGCAGGCGCAGGTTCAACGTGACAGATTTTTGATCGACATGCGAAAATGAGGACAGCCAAGCAAGCAACCGAACACAAATGTCTGTGAGCACTCTGACTCAAAGGGTTCACACACACAGTTGGGCTGCAAAGGTGTCTGTCGCATTGCGTTGTGTGGGCGTGTACGCACCTTTTGTCAAAGCAGTTCAATGAACGTTGAGCACAGCAACAAAAACACACAGAAATAGAAGAAAAATAAGAAATATGCTCCCTTATGCTTTGCCATTTGATAATAGCAAAATTTCAGCTGAGCTGCGCTGAGTCCTTGTTAGTCCTTGTTGGCGCAAGTTGTTGTTGTAGTGAGCCTGCGCAGGACTACTTCCGCTACGCAAGTAAAACCCGTTTTGCAGCGGATGGTTCTGCTGCTGCTTTGTTGAACTCTGTAGTTGAACTCATTTCAGGCGACAGGATATATGGTGTGGTGTGTCGCACATGTGCTAAGGAGCTGCTTGCCTCACAGCTAAACACTTTCTTAGCGTCGTGCGATGGCCTCCAAATGGTTGCTTCTATGAATTACTGTTAGGTGTCAGCACCTTCGCCTGGGGGAAATCGCTGCACATGCTCCGCTTCGAATTGCTTTGGACACAGTCGGACTTCACATCGTGTTAGCTGCTGACGATTACACAGGATTCGCGTGCGACTGCTGACTGTCAGCGGACTTAAGCAGCCATGACAGCGTGTAAGTTGCTTTTGACAGTTGGCTGACCGCGTTTATCTTACTACGAGTCTGTGAAGGCGACTTCTAGCGGCATCAATGTTGATGCCAAACAACTTTTACCGAAATCCAAAAATCAAACAAAAATCAGAAAGTATCATATCACACACATATGCATATGCATATGTACAGATGTACAGATGTACAGATGTATGTGTGTAAGTATGTTTGTATAAAACTATGGCGAGTATTTTTAAATAGAACGCAAAAACATCGATTAGCAAATCATCAAGTGACGACGGCCTAAAACGAAAGAAACATCGTCTATGCGCTTGGAAAGCTGACGGACACGCAGCAGCTTGGCTCTCTGAGACAAACGCAGCGGGAGATATGACAACAACAACAACAACAACAGCAGCCAGCATTTAAGCTAATTTATGCAAGCATTAAGCGTAAAATAGTTACAAAAATAAAAACAACAACAACAACAGCAAAAAAGACAACAAAAAAATATAAAAAAAAAAATAATTTAAATTTAAAAAAAAAAAAAACAAAAATAAATGAAACATAAAAAAAATCAACAAGCTGCATTAGTCATAAAAAATTGACAAATATTAGAAATGCAATTCACAGCAAACAGCAAAGAAAATGCAACAAGCAAAAAGAAAAGAAAATAAAAAAAAAAACAAAATAAAAGAAATGCACTGCAAGTCGCAGCGAAGCCGAAGCGTGCGAAAAAAAACGCATGTATGTGGCAATTTGTATGCGTATGCGTACGACGTTGAAATATTTGGCGCCTTTAACTTTTTACATTGCACGCGGCTGGCTGCCCGGCTACCCGGCTGCCCGGTTGCCCGATTGCCCGGCAATGGCGAGCATCATCAGGTGAACACGAGTAACGCACCACAAACATTGGAAAAACATTGGAAAAATCAACATGAGAATTTCCTTATTAAATAACGGTCAGCGTTGGTCGTTCGCAGCACATTGAACGTTCGTTGGACATTGCTGGACTTTGTCTATGCATGTGTGCGAGAGAGAGAGCGATATGAGGCAGCAAGAGCGTAGAGCAGTTGGCAAGTTAAAGCAAAGCCAAGCAAAACAAAAAGCAATTGACTATATATTTGTTCCTAGCTGTGTCTGTCTTTGTGTCTGTCTGTCTGTCAGTCTGTCCGTCTGTCTGTTTATGCCGTTGGTGCCTATGTTGTGCTACACGTACATACATACCATACAAGTGTATGGTGTGAGATTGATCACGCAAACGCAGCCAACGAAGCAGGCGAAGCAGGCGAACTTAGCAACATTAGCCAAGTCATCACCAACAACGCCATAATGACGTTCGTAATGAACGCGATGATGAACATAATTACCGTCATCGTCAACCTGACTGGCCGTCATTAATGTTGCTTACAACCTGCAGCGCTGCTGCTGCTGCTTCTGCTCTGCTTCTTCTTCTATTTTTGTTATTTTTTTGCGCTTATTTTTAGTTGCTTATTTATTGTTTTTTCTCTCTTGTTATTTTTGTACGCTTTTTTTTTTTTTTAATTTTTATATGATTTTTGTTTTTATGTTTTTGTTGTTTTGTTTTTTTTTTTTTTTTTGCTATTTAATTCTTGTTCTAACGCGCGAGCAATCGCACCTATGCGAATTGCTGTTGGCGCAGTAGTCAAAGTCAAAGTCAAAGCCGCAGCCGCAGCCGCAGCCAAAGCCAAGTCAGATCAGAATAACGATCGATATGCGTTGCGTGCGGCATCATTAAAAATTTATCAGTTGATTGGTGAATTATAATTCTTTTTGATTCTTGCGTATGTTGTTGCTGCTGCTGTTGTTGTTGTTGTTGTTGCTGCTGCTGCTGGTACGTCTTTAATGATTCGTAAAACGCGGAAACAAAATGCAATCAGTAGCCGGTAATTATGCGTGAACTATGTACTGCGCAGCCATGGCATCATCAGGCATATCATGGAGCAGCGCATGTAGCAGCATGGAGCATGCGAAATTGGGGCGCTTAGAGGTGCGATGCGGAAGTGTGGCAGCGAGTGTCGGCGAGCAGCAGCAGCAGCAGCCTCTTAGGCGTTAGGCTGACCTAAGCCACCTAAGTGCTGGCATACAACAGACAAACAGACAGACAGACAGACAGGTAGGCAGACAGACAGACAAGCTGACAAACGTCTCTGCCGGCCAGTCAGTCAATCAACACAAGGCACACATGGCTGCTCGGCTGTTTGCCAAGCGACGCGCCAGCAGCAGGCGCCGAAGCTCTACACCCGCACTTCAGCGGCAGCGACAACAGCAACGATACAGACGACAGAGAAAGAGACAGAGATAGAGATAGAGATAGAGACAGCGTCGGCAGCGTTGACAAATATTGCGGCAGAATGTTGCATGGTCTGTCGGCTGTCCAGCGCAAACGTTGGCCGGCATATTGGGTGCGTCGCTGAAGAATTTCAGCTGCGCATGATTGCAATTAAGCAAACGAGTCACTTTGCCTGCCTGCCAGCCAGCCAGCCAGCCAGCACGTCTGTCTGCACGTCGGCCTGCACGTCTGTCAGTGCATTTGCCTGCCTGGCGTTGCAGCACATACCAAATTGGCGGCTAGCAAATATTGCACACTCAAAATCAACACAAATGCACAAAGCAAAACAAAACGAAACATGTAAAAAAATAAACAGAAACTAGTGAGGCATGGGTAGAGTCATGCGTAGCCGACTATAGAATACCCTGTATCCAATTCAAAATTCAATACATTTTTTTTTGTTTTAACATTTTCTAAGGATGTCATCAAAAAAAACTAGAAAGGCAGGGCTATAGTCGTGCGTAACCGACTATGGAAAACTCTGTACCCAAACCAAAACTGAATATTTTTTTTTTGTTGCTTCAATATTTTGTATGCATTATGTAAGGATATCTCAAGAAAAAAAATTTTTTTTCTTTAGCAAAAACCCTTTTTCGGCTGTTCGTTCTTATGGCAGCTATATGTTATAGTAAACTGATATTTATCATATTCAGGAATATGATTGGATATTACTTAGAATTATCGAATCCAAAATTTGTTAACGATATCTTTATAAACAAAAAAGTTTTTCTCAATAAATGTAGTTTTTCAGCCGATCGTTCCTATGACAGCTATATGATATAGTAAACCGATATACATAATTTTTAGATATGTGATTGGGCATTAGGTAAAACTGTTAAATCCAAAATTTGGTAACGATATCTTGAAAAACAAAGCGGTTTTTGTTAATAAATATGGGTTTTCACACGATCGTTCCTATGGCAGCTATATGTTATAGGTTTAAAATCGAAAAAAATAAATTCGTTATGCCTATGGAGTTAGAAGAGTCTTCGTGCCAAATTTGTTGATTGTAGGTCTAATCGTTTCCGAGATCCGTGCGTTCATACGGACAGACAGACCGACATGACTATATCGACTCGTCTTTCGCTGCTGATCGAGAATATATATACTTTGTGAGATCTGCCACGTCTGCTGCTGCCAGTTACACGCATTTGCACAATTTTAATCAGTATGCCCTTTATCATTTTTTGGTGCAGGGTATCAAAACAAATCAAAGCGAAAGAAAAGACACACACGCATTGACAAGAAGCGGGATTTATCAGCGCCAAGAGCCAAAGACAAAACAGGCGGCCAATGCATGTTGGCTGCTGCTGCTGCTGCTGCTGTTGCTGCTGCTGACGTTTCGCAGAAAATTGCAACTTGCGGGTGAATCGACTGCAGTGCGCTGCGATGTTGCACAATCGCATGGGAGTGCGACTGAGACGGCAATTGTGAATGCGACGGTAATTGTGATTTCGACTGCGAGTGCAACTTGGCTCAGTCGCATTGCAGCTATGTAGGTCTGCTGCTGCAGGCAAGACAGCCCAGAGGCCAAGCAACGCCAAAGAACGACAACAACTGACAAACAGACTTGACAATGACAATGACAATGACGCTGACGGTGACGCTGACGGTGACGCTGACGGTGACGATGATGTGGCTGTGGCGGTGGCTAAGGCTTGGACTGTGGCTGTGCACGACGACGTGAGTTGTGAGCTGAGGTCGTCGTCGATGTGGGTGCGCAATTATGCCGTTGGCGCGATATGGCAACTGCAGCCGTTCAACAAAAGCACAGTAGCGGAATCTGTAGCACTTGGCATTTTGAGCAAACTCAGTAAGCCTTGACACACACACACACACAAAAACTACACACTGTCATTTGTTTGCATTTATTAGATATTTTCTATCGAAAGCTGTTGGCGTGAAAGTCTTCAATTTTTTTGGTTTTATTTTTATATTAAGAAAAGCAATTGAAATTCTTAGTAATAACTTGAACCGTGAGACGAACATTTTTAGGCTACATGGAGAGCAAAATGGACAAAGAGGATTGCATTTTGTATGAGATGCCGTCGCCGCGGAAATATCAGCGACTGCGTCTGAGTGATATTGACTTCACACGTCGCACGGTCTGTTGCAAGCCGCACGAGAAGGTCGTGGAGGAGGAGGAAATATACACAACAGCCGATGAGCTAAGCGGCGAAGAGGAGCAGCGAACCGAGCTCGATGAGCCGCCATCGGAAACGGAACGTGCCCGGCGTCTAATGCAGGCACTCGAATGTCTCAAGCGTCAAATCCAGTTCATGCAACTGGCGATCAAACGGCAACGCGAAGCCAAGTTGGCCCGATTCCATGATGATGATGATAATGAGGTCAGCAGCGAAACAACGTTGCACGCAGAGATCTGCGACAGCATGACGGCGTTGCCCAGTGAGCCGCTGGATATAAATCAATTGCAAAAGGACGAGCATCGTTTGCAGTGTGCGCTCAGGGAGTTTGTCGCGCACTTTCGCGGCCTGAATGAGATTGCGGCGCAGATACGCAGGGAGGAGAGCGCCAGCGACAGACAGATACGCCAAATGGAGTTGGCCATTGAGGATCTGACCGCCTGGAAGCAACTGGTCAGCCAGGAGGTGGACGCCTGCCGGCGGCGGCATGCCTACCTGGAGCGCATCAAGTGCACGGCCAGCCGCTGTGTGAACATGATGAAGAGCCAGCTGCAGTGGGCTGTGCAGAGTCTGGCGAACTTTTTGCGTGTGTCCAGCTTTGAGCACAGCAAATCGGAGTTTATGGCCGAGAGCAGCGAGGTGCTGCGTTTCACGCAGGAACTGCGCCAGGACATCGATCGCAGATTCGTCGAAGTTGAGAAATATCAAAAGCTACTCAAGCAGACGCCGAACATCGGCGATGATCCCTGCTGCTTAGTCTGCTGCGGATCGAAGTTGCAAACGATGCCACTGGGACGTACCCTAGAGAAAATGGTATCAGCTCCACCGCTATGATGGCCCATGCCTTGTAACTTCATGTGTTTATGCTGCATTAAATAGAACAAAAAAAAAAACCAAAATAAAAAAAAAAGTTCTATCCCTCGCTTTGTTTAATTTGGCGCCCCAAAATGTGCCACTGGGGCGGCCGGTCGGCTTAGCGCAAAAGTGTCTAAGAGCCTGCAAGCAATTGCTGCAGCAGCAGCGACAGCAACAATTGCTAGTGTTGCTGTTACTGTTGTTGTTGTTGTTGGCAACGGCGGTGCTGCAGTTGTGGGTGTTTTTCTTTTAGGTTTTAGTTTTTTTTTTTTTTTTTTTTTTCAGACCAGCAGCAACGCAGCCGCACATTCATCATTTTGGATTTTATCAGCAACAATTGCCAACGAGCAGCCAACCCACAATGGTAGCTGTTGGACTTGTAGCAGGTAACGACAACACCGACTACAACAACAACAACAACAACAACAACAAGAACAACAACAAATGCACGAAATTCCTACGCATAGCAAAATTGCAACTTAATTGAGGCTTGTCGCTATGCCACATGCATTTCTATCTAAGCTCTAACCAAACGAGCCAACGAGCCAACGAAGAACAACCGACCAAACGAGCAACGGCGCAACTAAACAAACCAAGCAGCGAATGAGCAGCAGTTGCAGAGCATGGCTATGAGCTCAGCTCGCCAGTCACACACACCATGTGTGTAAGAGCTTTGGCTACTAGGCATGATACGGCAGCAAAAGCAACCACAACAACAACAACAACAACAACTAAGCAACAGTGGCATGCCCAGAGCTTGAAGTCTTGCAAACGAAGTGAAAAACGCAAAGCATCAGCAAAAGCATTTTCGTAAATGTTGCACGTAGCGCAGCAAGCCAACTGTCGGTTAAATAAATAACCCGCACCTTGTCTTTGCATGCCAATGTGTGTGTGTGTGCATGTGTATGTGTGTGTGGGTTTTTTTTTTTTTCTTATTTCGACAAATAATAACAAATAATAAACGAAGAGCAGCTGCTCCCCCCCCGGTAGGTGGCTGATACGCGAGCTTCTGCGCAGTGTTCCGCGTCTTCTATGCAGCCTTCACCGCACGTCGGGCAAATGGACGATTCATCGTGTCTAAATCGGCGCAAGCTCCTGTGGGCGCTGAGCAGTTGGGTAAGTTGGAAGTTCACATCCCCGTCACCTCCCATACCAGCTGTCTGGCCTCGAGACAAGGCGGTAGGTCCAGCGGCCCTTGGTTAAGCAGTCCCAGCGGTGCTGCCATTCGGTGAGATCGTCACATCTGATAAGTGCTCTCACAACAGCCCCGATCGCACCCTTGAGAGTTTGATGGAGTTCAGCTCTAGCTTTCGCCAACAGGTCAATCGGAACCATCTAATCCACCAATCATCCAATCTTTCACTCATCTCATCTCATCTCATCTCATCTCATCTCATCTCATCTCATCTCATCTCATCTCATCTCATCTCATCTCATCTCATCTCATCTCATCTCATCTCATCTCATCTCAACTCTCAAATTTCAATAATCAAATTCTTTATCTCTCACATGTTTATCTCTGAACTGAAACTAAATCTAAAACTAAGTAGAATTCAATATTGAAAATTCTATAGCATTCAATATTGAATTCAACACGAAAGATTTATATATTGAATATATTGAATGTTGTTGTTGTTATTGTTTCACTTGTGCTTGTACATATTGTTGTTGTTATTTTCTGCTTGGCTTTTAAATTAGACAATTTTTAGTTTTGTTTTTCGTTTTTGATTTTTATATTTTCCTATGCATTTTAAAGCAACGCAGAGGCACGACAGCACTTGGCTGACTTTTACTCTGCGCTCTCATATTTATGCGAATATTATGCATTCTTATTAAACTGCAGGAAGCAGCGGTAACAACAATAACAATAATTATAATAACAACAACAACAACAAAAACAATAGGCAGCACTTAAGACACGATTGCACAGATTTAATTCATTTTGCTGCTGCTGCTGCTGCTGATGAATTAAGCAACAACAAATTCGCATGCAACATGTGAGCAGCCATGAAGTTCTCATGCACTGCCATGGCATTTTCGTAAAAAAAAGAACTAAACAAAAAATAAAAACAAAAACAAAAACAAAAACAATAAACCAAAAGAAAAAAGAAAAAAAATGTTAGGAAAAAACATCAAACATCATTTAATGCGCGTTCACATGCGTAAAAGTGTTTTTAATTGATTTTGGATTTTGATGTTTGCTATTGAAAAGCGCAGACTGCTATGCGTACATAACAACACACACACACACACACACACACACACACACACACACACACACACACACACACACCCATTGCAAAACGTAGCCAGAGCGCAGTCATAAAAAGCTAATGGCCAAGCAGCTTTCGGCAATTCGCATAACGAACGCAGCAAGCAGCGCAGTCCGCAGCGTGAGAAGGACCTTAAAGAAACTTGCTCGCCAATTGATTTTGTTGTTTCGTTGAGCTGTTGCCAGCTAAACGAGCTCAAGCAGATGGTAGACACCCAGAACGGCGTGTAAGTGCCGAAGTTAGTTAGACAGACTGAAAAGCATCTCATAAACATTATGCGACTCATAGAGTCAAACAGAACACAAACGATTTATTTGCGATTTCTTTTAAATGTGTGAAAATAATTACCATAAAGAACACACAGTACAGCAACAACAACAACAACAACAACAACAATAATGGTACGCCAATATGGCAAATGTGCAACAGTATTTCGAAAAGTTCACACTCTGTGCTGCAGAAGATAAGATAAGAAGTTGGCACGATTAAGAAAAAACGTCAGCAATGGGAAAGTGATGCATGCACTTGGGATTAGCAAGCAACCAGGCAAGCCTTGTCGCCTAAAAGTCGACACCTGATCGATGTACAAAGCCGAGATCTCATAAACATAACTCAGCTGTCAGTGCTGCTGACAAAAGGCGCAACAAGACTCGCCTGCACTTCGTAGTCCAAGCAGCAGTCAGCGAAATGCCTAACCGCCACGCGGGCCACTCAGCCACTGAGTGAGTTTTGGGCTGAGCGTGCATGATCACTTGCATGTGACCGGGGACATGTGTTCTAGCACCGCAGCAAATTTATTAATAAAGCGAATATGGTGACAGTGATGACGATGTTCACGATGTTGACAATCTTGACGTCGAGCATAAGCACATTGGCCATGATGACGTTTGACGATGATGACACACATTATTATGGAGTTAAGCCAGCAACGAAACACAAGCGTAGCAGCCAACCAGGCTGCACACACCGAATGACAGCAGCAAAGCGGCACAAAACCTTGAGGCTCCCTTGAAAATGTTGCAAAGCCAAACACTGCAGCGCAGTCAGTCAGTCAGCACTTGCATGCCAACATTAGAAGCTGCGCTAATTCAGCACGGTCTGAGCTGAGCCGAGCTGAGCCCCTACCTTGTCGCCTGCCTTAGCAAGTCATTACACTGCCTATGCTGCACATTCGCTTGCTCACTCAAATTGGCTCATCTGCGGCTGCGCTCTCGCACTTGGCTGCCCTTGGCGCAGTGCCACTCCAAGTGCACTTGCTGATGTTGATGGCGAAACACTCTGCACACAAGCGGCAGCCGTGTCTGGCTTCACCTTTGGCTTTCTAAAACTAAATGCATTTAAATGAAAATGGAAGAAAGACGGGAAGTTATCTGCATACGAGTATATACATATATATACAAATATAAATTGTAACGCATGATCTGTACGAGAGACTCTGCCTACTTAGAGAACTTCTGTTGTTTCTAATAACAAAACTAGGCAGCAATTTTTTTTTCCTACTTTAAATTCGTTAAATGTTTCGTAGCTGTTTAAAAATAAAATTTATTCGTAAGAACATTCGCTAGATCATACGCTGCAAATAAACAAACTCCTCAACGTATCAAATTTAAGGTTTTCCGCAGAAAGAAATACATGTATTATTTATATAATTATAAAGTCAGTTGTTAGATTTAGTTAGACTCAACCAAAAAAGCATTGAGCCGCCTAAATCCCAACAGACTTTACAACAATTTGTAGCGCCTAACTAGCTGCGATCACAATACTTATGACCCACAATAGATTTTGCAGCAGCACAGGCCAAGAAATTGATTTCGGTTTGGTTTCTGTGCATTTATGCTGATGTGCTCCGTTAGGATTAATTGATGCATGCAACAGATTATGGCAAAGATTTCTTTGCTGTGGCTGGGTTTGGAGTATCCTCAGCAGTCATTTATCGACGAGCTTTGCTATATATGCAGTTGCCTGTTGCAAAGTGAACACAACAATGCCATCCTGATATTTTCCACTTAGTGTAACAGCAGCTTAGTATTTATTTTTTTTTTTTATATATATATATATATTTTTTTTATTTGTTTTTTTTTTTTTTGTGTAATGTGTGCCATAAATTGTTGTGCGACCTGTTCATATTAGATCAAAACAAAAATGGTTATTTTAAGATCTATCCATGGCAGATACCAGTTCAGCAAAGTGACGTTTAGTTAATTAGACGGTACATACACAGACAGATGCGTATAGTGGCTCTGGCTCCCAAGTCAAACATTAGTTTGCGTTAACTAAGGCTAAGCGCGTAGAGTCATTAACGACAATGAGTGGCAAATCCTTTTTACTGCATTGCGGCATTGCTCCCATAGAAATAATGCCAACTAAGCCGTATAAGCAGACCGCAAATGCCAATGTCTGATTGCTACGCGAAGCCAATTGTTATTCGAATTGGTATTGGCTATTGCAATTGCAATTGCAATTGAACATTAGACAAAGCCATAAAGCAACAATAACAACAGCAACAACAATAAGCAAACAACAAAAACAAAAAACAAGCAACAATATCAACGATTTAAACGTACTTAATTGTATTTGAAGTCGACTTCGCACTCATCGCTCACTCATCGCCGTCTCTTCTACGCGCCATCAGCGTCAACGGCAACGTCAACGTCAACGTCAACGTCAACTTTGAAAGCCAGCTTCGACGTCGACATTATCGTGATTGTTGTGATTGTTGTGTTCGTATGCTTTTGCTTTTTACGTTTGCTGTTGCTGCTGCTTCTTCATCTTCATCTTGTTCGTTTTCAGCGAGTGAGTGCCATAAATGTGCCATAACAAAAATGACAAATAGTTGCGAAACCAATGCAACGCTAAGTGGTGCTGACTGTATTGCATTGCATTGCGTTCCGAACAACGGAAGGAAGCAGCGTGACGCGGTGTGCAACGGTGTGCAAAGGGGTGAGGCAGTCACCATGCACCGTGCATGCCTAGACAGTTGCACAGTTGAGCCACATAATTGTACGGCCATACAATTTGCAATAAGTGCAAATGCAATTAGTTGTGCTCTTTATTTGTTTACCATGCCATTTTTATTTCTGACAAGGACAGACATAGTCACAGTCACAGCCAGCCACAAATGCAACAAATGCGGCTACAGCAAGACTTGTCTGTTAGGCCAACAAGTACAACAAAAACAACAAAAACAACAACAGTGTTAGTGACAACGACAACGACATCGACAGATTGAAGCCAATGGCTTTAGTAAATATATGCGAGTAATACATTGTAGCCCGCTGCGCGATAAATGTGCGTATGCGCGCATCTTCTGCTGCTGCTTCTTCTTCTGGCCTTATTTTTATAGATCACACTCTGCATTCTGCAGTGCTTCTTATATATGCATGTATATACATATGTGTGTATATGCAACGTACTCGTGTTTCGCTTTATTTGGCTGTGCTTCTTATTAAAATTGCCATTAACATTGTCGCAATTGTGGTTATGGTTGTTGTTGTTGTTGTTGTGATTGCTAATGTCGTGCTGGCATTACGGTGAGCAGTGTTAACTTTTTTTTTTTAATGTAACGTTAATACATTGCAGATAATATTATATCGTTAGATCGTTATCGTAACATACATAAATCCAATGCAATTATGTCTCAAACTGTGCATGCCACAAACAAACACAAAAAAACAAACAAAATAAGCATAAATAGGCCTTAATTATGCAAAATCATACTCATTTCAATTTCTATAAATATATAAAAAAAAAAAAAACACGTTATAATTAATGCCACGCGTCATCTCTGTAGCAAACAGCAGCATGTTGCTGCCACATGACCGACCTCCCCTCCCATCTATGGCACCAAGATTTATATTTCCGTTACAAAGCAGCTTCCATTGCATGCAATTCGTGTTTGATATAATATGTAAATCACAAACAACATTGATGTCATATTAAATTATAGTAATTTAAAATTTATATATTTCTTTATTTCTAATACAAAGTTATATTGCATATTCGATTCGATCATTCAGTGAACTGAGTACGGGCCCTTCAGTCGACTTTTAGTATTTCTATATCATTCAATTGGCATTCGTACGCAAATTCATCAGCACAAAAGCCATCACAGTGTTAATTGTATTTTAATCCAAAAGGAGATATGCTTGGAAATGTCCGTTAAATTCGCATTTAATGATATTTGCACCTTCACGTTAGCTGCAAGCTAATTTTAAAAAATTCTGCTCAACTTGTAGCAAGTAACATTTTGGAACAAAATGCGAATTGCCTAAAAGCTTCAGTGAAAATGTGTCGCTTGAAAGCCTTGAAGTAAGACGAAAGAAAACGTTAGGGAATATTGGAAGTAAGAGAGGAAAATATAAAGCGAACTCGGCTTTTGTTTTATACAAATTTCTCATGTCGCAAAATTAAATTCAAAGCAAATCAAAGCTTATTTTATGCTAAAATTGTTGCAAAAATAACAAATAAAAATTTGTGACTTTTTTACTTTTTTTATATTTCTACAATACATATCTTCTTTATATCTTTCTAATTTATAACGAAATGCAATGTGGAGTTATTCACATGTTATGTACTATCCCGCATTTTCCTTATCCCCTGAGGTATGCCAACCATCAGCACCACGACGGTAGCCACCACCTTGATAACCATTAAGGTTCGTAGAGCGAAGTCGGTGAAGTCACCGGCAGGCGGCTGCCAGTGTAATGTCATCTGTCGCTCGGCTATGTGTACAAGAGTGTACAAAGGGCGCTGCAACTGCAAAACGAATAATGAATGATGAATATGAATTGAATTGAATTAGACACTTCGAGGCATGGCAGGCAGAAGGCACGAGACACAAATGCCAGGGCTGACTTACTAATTGCTTATTCAGTGACATTCTTGTACATTTGCTTGCTGGGCGCATCAGTTGGCCACCACTTGATGGTGTAGTAATCGACGCGATCATCCAATATGGTCCACTCCAGTGTCAGATTGCGCGAGTCCACCAGCGGCACGACGATCGTTACCGGCTGCGGCGACATGGTCGTGTTGACCTCCAGCGGCGTCAGAATCTTCATGCAGTGGCACAGCTGGCATTTTAGTTTTAATTAGTTGTCATTAGTTCAATTGATGTTATAAGCAGCTAACGTTTAGCAAACTACTAGAGCTGCACAGCATTTAACGTTGTTCATTACTGCTTTTAGTGTTATTGCAAACAAATAGAGTTCCCACAGCACGAAAATTCTTCTATTTCATTCTGATGCACTGCGTTTCTCTCTCTGACAACGATCTTTCCGCTTTTGGACCAGCAACAAGTGTGCACTCTTTCATCGGCTATAGCTGCACTGTGTGTGAGTGAGAAACAATAGTTTCGTGCTGTGCAAACTTTGTTTACATTTTGCCACCACAAACAAATACAGTACTTTTTGCTTATAACGAACTCAAGGGACCAGGCAAAGTAGTTCGATATAACCGAAAATTCGTTATAAACGAAAAGTACTGTAAATGAATTGTTGGTACAATACTATAGCATGGCATCAATGCAAATCAAGAAACATATAAACATCAAGTAATGAAGTAACACGCACACTGCGTAAAAAAGATATAAGACAACGGTCACTCGGCGCTGACTGCCTGCCAAGTATTGATAACTGCATACAGGAGCTGCGCCATATAAAATAAATAATCGAACGTATGGTCTCAGTGGCAAGCGATACAGCCGATACACTGACCAGCAGCGGCTGCACAATATTCTCTGAGCGTTGGACGCACCCTGCGTCGCTGATGATTTTGACGTAGATGACGTAGATTATGTTGGCTGAGAGGACAGTGACCATCGGCCTTTATTTATTAATTTTATTTCGCAATGATACAAGATAACAACATACACGTACATACATATGTATATTTATTTTTAATATAAAAATATACTAAATATCGACATGGCCACATTAAAATAAATATTGCGAATGTTCTGTTTGCTTTTTGCAGAAAAAATCAAAGTTACACAACTAAAATACCATTAAAAATAGTAAAAATAAATAATAAATTGTATACATTTAAATATAATACTACAAACAAAAATGCACTTGGACTTGCATATACAAATTTAAAATGAAATTAAAAAAAAAAAAATAAAAATTAAACGAAAAACAATAATAAAAATCAAAAAATAAAAATAACAATAAAAAGAAGAAAATATGTACATTGTTGGAATTTTTTCTAAGCGCACAACAAGAATACATACAAACATATGTACATACATACATAAGCAAAGCGTCATGAGCAGTCAAACGGCAGATCCTTGCGCATGCAACAAAGAAATAATTGCAGAATTAAAATTATTTACTAAATTTGTTCTATACATTAACTATACACTGTATATGAGTGTTTTTGCGTGTGTTTGTATAAATAAACGTATGTTTAAACAATTAACTGCCTAATGTGAGTTCCATTAAAAATTATTTATATATATTTTTTTTTTTCTTTAACGATAAGGAAGACTTACGAAAATGCTGTATATATTGTGCACAGATCTGGCGTTACATGCGCTTTACATGTATTTCTACAGGCTTAAACCGATAATCATGACACAAATTAAGTATAGTATAATATAAACTATGGACATTTATAGTGCAAGCAAGCAATGACAAACTTTGGCCTAACACTGTGCTGCTGCAGGCGTAGCTGCAGTATATCCTGCCATTTGCTTAGCTTGCTTGCAATAACACAATTGTAATCACAGGCCAATTTTTTTCTTAAATCAATACAAACAAAAAAATTATATATATATATATACTTATATACTGGAGGGCTTTTGTCGTTGTATACGTATATATGCATAGTATCGCCGCTCATATGAACGTCTCAGCCGCAATGCCTTCATCAACTGAAATGAACATAAAATACACACACATGTGAATTTTAATAAAAGTTATTGGTTTCCTTTACTTCATTTTGGCATGCTTTCAATTGTTGTTGTTGTGTGGTTTTCTATAACATTTCCAATTGTGTTAGTAATCGTTTTAAAAACCAAAAGCTAAAGCTACATGTGCATGCCACACATTAATTAAGGTTAAATACTCAATGCATATACAGAAGTTAATTTTTGGAAGCACAATTAGTAGTCAAATTGTTTAAATTAAGTGCACGTGTTGTTGTTTGTATATGTATTTACATTGTCATATCGCGTTATTTGCGCTATGCACATTTTGGCTTGCACTGGACAGTTTTGTTGTCCCTAGCAGTTTTAGCGTCACTAAGATGCACCTTCCGATTATTTTCTTCAAAGTTTTTAGTTGTTTTGCATAAAGTTAGTTAAAAGCATTGCAAGCGAAATTGATATTGTGTGAAATTAGTTAAAATAATAAACTATATAGATAGAAATTGATTCTGGTTTTCTTAGATATATATATGTATGTATATATTGTTTATTTGTTTTGTTTTTAGAGAAAAGCGCATGCGAAAGAAAAGCAAAGTTTTTTTTTTGCTTTGAATTGTTAAACCAGAAAAAAAATTTGTTTTGTTTTGAGTTTATAATTGTTTTTTTTTTTTTTTTTTTTTGTATTTTAGTACAAACCTCCTAAAGAACTTTCATCATCATCAATATGTCATCATCTTCAATACTATTTGTTGTATCTTCGGAATCATCCTCCTCATCCTCATCCTCATCCTCTTCATCATTATCGTCGACAGTGGCAACGGGCGCCGTTGCGGCGGCGACGTTGGTGGAATTTCGTTTGATCACAGCTGTTTCTTCTCCATCTGTTTCAGTTTCAGTTTCGTCTGCAACTTCATCATCAACATCAACATCAACATCATCATCATCATTAATTTTTGTGTACTCCAATGTGGCGTATATGGTGCAGTCACTCTTTTTTTTAATTATGTCTTTGGTTTCACTTTTCTTCTCATGATAAGCTTTTTTCACATCATTATCATTGTCACCATTAACATTATCGTTATCATTATCATCGTCAGCATCGTCATCGTCATCGTTATTGTCATTATCAGCAGCAGCAGCAGCAGCAGCAGCATCAGCAACGTGTTCGTGCTGCAGTAGCTGTTCTTTTTGCAGTTGTAAAACTGTTGTTGTTGTTGGATGTTGTTGAGTGACGTATATGTGACGTTTGTGTATATGCATGTTTATATTCAGATGAATGATGTGTGTGTGGGTGTGTATGTGTACATGTATGTGTAGAAGTGATTTGGTTTTTTTGTTTTTTTTTTTTTTAATTTCATATTTTATATGTTTTTTTTTTTAAGTGCGCAAATTATGCAAATTCAATTTGTGAAAAAGAGAAAGAAAAATTTTTAATAAATGTTAGTTACAAGATTATTTTGATTCTTTTTTTCCAAAGTAAAATTAAAAATTCTTAGCGCCCAAGCATTTCTTTTTTGTTTTTGTTTTCATTAAAATAATTAATAATAATGCTAAAACTAACGTAGAAAATAAATGCAAGTGTCACATGAAGAAATTAAAACGAAAGTAAAAAAAAAAAAATAAAAATAAAAATAAAAAAAAACTACAAAAAAAAAAATATGAATACTTAAAACGAAATAATTGATATGAAAAATAAAATGTAGAAAAAGAAAATATATACAAAATAGTAAGCCAAAAACCGTTAGGCAAGTGCGCAACACTCTTGACCAGCACATGAGTCTGTGATGTGACACAGCTGCCTGCCGCACCCCGTAACACATGGTTAATCCTTACGCATGACTGTCGGCACCCTACACTGCCCTGCCGGCTCTAATGAAAGTTCCCACTGCAGCTGTTACACCTAGTTATGCGTATTTTTGGAAAAGCACTTCAACTGTTTTTGTGTTTTTATACCCTGTGGCAGACACACACAAAGTATATATTTTCTTGATCAGCATCGAAAGATTCGATCTAGCCATGTTCGTCTGTCTGTCTGTCTGTATGAACACACGGATCTCGGAAACGGTTAGATCTAACAAATATTACATGTGCGATTGAATATAACGGAATACACTTAAAAAAAAAACAAAAAAAGAAAAGATAAATATAAAATTATAATAAATAAAAATTAGAAAAAACTACTTCTTAGGTTGTGCTGATGCATGGCTGCATAGACGCAGCAGCTGTGGCTTGCCATGTGGGACGTGTCAATCCTAAAAACCAACTAATGCTTACGGGCCGCAGGTCAAGTGCAGTTGAGCGCACTTGCGTTATATAGGCAGCAGTGTGAATTATATATGTATGTATATGCATATGTGTAAGTGCTTAGAAACCCACAGAAAATACAGTTAGTCAATAATATGAACAACATGTAGCCGACAGGTATGAGTAGCGACAGCAGCAGCAGCAGCATTATTGCTTATGTGCAACTGCATCAACTTCTTAGTCATTATCAAGGTCATTAGGGTCATTGCACCAAGAGCGAATAAAATCTAAAAATTATGAGATGTGCAGGCACACACAACTTACCCTCAGACGGCGTCTGCCGGTGCTGCATGTCGAGTGGCTGCGGCAGCGGCTTCTCCTGCAGGCCATCGAACAGCCAAAGGATCAGGCACTCGTGTATGCAGATATACTGCTGCTCGGTTTGCACCATCTGCACACGCTCTGTAGGAGTGTACAACAAGGATCGGCATGAGTAAGTGCTGGGAGAAGCAGAGCGGGTAAAGCAATGTCATACCTTTACGCATGTTATAAACAACGCCAAAGATGTCCACATACTCGGAGGAGCGTATCTGATGCATGATGTGATCGAGTGCAATAAATGTGCCCGAGCGGCCGACGCCGGCACTGCAGTGCACGATAATGGGTCGCGCCTCGACGCCGATGGTGACGCGAAAGGCTTGAACAAAGCGCACCAACGTCGCCGGCGGATCCGGCACACCAAAGTCCGGCCAAGTGGTGAAGTGAAAGTGCAATATCAGCCGCTGATCGGTGCCCTGTTGTGAACACACGAGGGAATGGAGCGTGGATAAGTTCAAGAGTCATATGCAGCTGTTTAAAAACGGCAGCACTTACCTTGTACAGCATGATGCGTGTAACGACCCAGTCATTGTAGTGACTGGCACTGATCACACGCACACGTATGTCGCCATAGTAGCAGGAATTGCTACGATCGCTGGGCCAGTACTGATGGCACTTTTCGCGACCCTTTTCGACACAACGCGTCAGCATGATGATGACGCGCGAGCTGCTCTCCCAGCACATGCGCCAGAAGTCCTCGCATGTCGATGGCAGCGGGCCCTGCGTGACAATGAACTCACGCGGTGAATTGTAACCGGGCACGTAATTGGCATTGATATAGTCGGAGCCCTCCTCATCGTCGGCCGGCTGCAGTTTGAAGCGCGAATGATCGTAGGGCAGAATATTGGAGAAGCGATTCTTTGGCCGATTGCAGGGCAGATCGGCAAAGGTGCACGACTGATAGCGACCCACGTGCTTGAGCTCATCGAACTCCTCGCTAAAGCGTATATCCGAATCGGCCGACATGACGCGACAATACTCGATAAAGTTCTTCAGATGCACGGGCCGCGACGTCGTGCTGTTCGAACTGGGCATCGGGAAGGCGGTGCATAGGCGCGGTCGCTTGGGCCGCTTGGGCATCGACTTGTAGCGTCGATGCAGATAGACGAGGCCAACGATAAGCGCCAGCAGCGCTGCAACAGTTGAGATCACCACGAACATGGTGACGTTGCTATCTGAAAGAGGCGACAAGCGACAGGTAAATTAGGCAACTCTTCGCAGCAGAGCAGAGCGGATTGGCCGTGTGCAACTTACCCGTGCGTATGGAGGCACTGTAGACGGTATCGGTGAACTTGTCATCGTCGGTGAAGGCGCGCACCTTGATGCGATACGTCGTGCCGGACTTGAGCGGCCCATTGCAGAAGCCCGTCGAGGCGGCATGACATTTCTCAGCGCCTACGGTAAAGTTGACGGCGTCTATGTCAGGCGCAAAGGGCTGATAGGATTCGGCCGCCTGATAGGGCAGCCAAACGCTGTACGATTGCACATCCTGCCAACTGGGTATCTCCAAGCCGGATGCATTCTTCGTCACATCCTCGGCCACTATGATGCTGTACTTGCGCACGGGGCCATTCTCATCCGAGAAGTAGTTCTTGCGGAAGCCAATCTGTATGGTGCTGGAGGAGTGTGCCAACTCGGTGGGCGTGACGTTCGGATCGGTGCAAGGCGGTGCCAATATGGGCATCGTTTGTGTTGACTCGCGTTCAGGGCCATAGCCCAAAGCGGACTTGGCCTGTATGGCAAAGACATAGTCGGCGCCCGGCTCAAGGTCACGTATGGTGCTCACTGTTTCGCCGGGCTCGATGTCGATCATGCCCGAGTCATTGGCATGCTGCCTGTTGGCATACGTTACGGTGAAGTGTTCTATTATCCCATTAGCCTCACGCGGCGGCAAGTGCCATTTAAAGGTGATCTCACGCGGTCGCACATCGATCGCTTCGAAGTAGTCGACACGTCCGGGCGGCGCCTGCTTTGTCGTCACGCTAATCGAAAGTGGCGCACTGCTGCGCAACACGGACGTCTCATTGCCGGAGCGTACCAGCACGGTAAAGGTGTAATTGTGAAATGGCCAGAGATCGCTGAGGATCAGCTCATTGTCGGCAGTCACATTCTGCAGCAGCACATCGTCCTCGCTGAGGTATTGCACCTCGAAATCGGTGAAGTCACCGGCAGGCGGCTGCCAGTTTAATGTCACCTGTCGCTCGGCTATGTCCGTCGCCAAGAGTTCGGCAATGGGTTCCGGCGGCAGACGCTCCTGCCGCTGTATGGGCAAACTGGCCACGCCATTGCTGAGTGTCCACACGCTGATGTTGTACAGGCGTCCGGGCACCAGATCGTTGAAGATCACCTTGCGCTCGGTGTCATTGGCCAGCTTCTCCTTGTCCTTGAGCTGTGGATCGCCCAGCGAGAAGCGATAAATATCGAATTTCGTTGACTCGATCGGCGTCGGTGTGTAGCTGATCATGAGACTATGCCGCTCCGCTGACGTTTCGCAATCGGCGACAAACACATCCGACAGTATCAGCGGCCTGGTGCTCGTGGAGAGCAACGTTATGCCGGAATTGTAGCCATACGAATGCGATTGTATCTCGAAGTTGTACTGTGTGCCCGGTATCAGTTCGTCAATGGCCACGTGTACAAAGGGCGCTGCAACTGTAAAATGTATATGAATATGAATTAGACAGAAGGCACGAGACACAACTGCCAGGGCTGACTTACTAATTGCTTGTTCAGTGACATTCTTGTACATTTGCTTGCTGGGCGCATCAGTTGGCCACCACTTGATGGTGTAGTAATCGACGCGATCATCCAATGTGGGCCACTCCAGAGTCAAATTGCGTGAGTCCACCAGCGGCACGACGTTCGTTACCGGCTGCGGCGACATGGTCGTGTTGACCTCCAGCGGCGTTAGACTCTCCACGCCATGGCTGATCGTATTCAGCTGCACGATGTAACGCTCGCCGCGACGCAGATCCTTGATCGTCACCTTGCTCTCGTGCACGTTCGGCAGACGTTGCCACTGCTCGGATTTGGTGCGAAAACGCACCGAGTATTCGCTAAACTCGCCACCGTCGGGCGGCAGCCAGCGCAGCTGTATGGAACTGCTGTCCAGTGTCTCGATAGTCAGGTTGCGTGGTGGCTTCGGTGCTGCAAAAGGAAAAAATAACTTAGACTTAGTCGACTGTTGGTGAAGATGCGACCGACACGGTGTGGATCGGCCTACTTACACACAGCCTGGAAATAGGAATGCGTATCGCTGCGCAGATTGTGACTGACCGCGTAGACTTCGACATCGTAGCCGGCGCCCGGCAGTAGATTCTTGATGGCCAACTGCGTTTGATTTGTGACTATGGTGCGTACCTCGGAGGTGCCATTGCGCGAGTAACGCACCTCGTAGCGTTCCTGCTTTGAGTTGACGTCACTCTTCCAACTGATGTTCAAACCCATCGGTATGCCCTTCAACTCGATGATGACCGGCGCCGCTGGCCGTGTGTCCATCACAATTGTTGACACATTCGATGTCATATTCTTGGACACGGCCTGCACCGTGATCTGATAATGGCGACCCGCCAACAGATGCTCCAATCTGTATTCGGTCTGTTGTGTGTTTATGATCTGTGGCTTCATGTCCTGCTGCTCTGTGTGCTCCATATCGTAGTAACTGTTAAACGGAACGACAAATAAATCAGGTAATCAACTTGAGCTAAGGCAAAAATTATCTGCTGGCACTTACATGATTCTATATTCCTTCTGTGTGCTCGTCTCGTCCGGCTCCCAGGAGACGTGTATTATATTTTTGTAATCATCGCGAAATGCCATTAGCTGTCGCACCGGCATGGGGCGCAACGTCACCTCGCCCGTTGCCGGCCATGAGTTGACATTATCCGATATGGTCTTCACCACAACACCATAGGTTTTGCCCGGCTCCAGAGATTCATGATAGTCATAGAACGCCGTCGTCGCATTCGTACGCGGCACAGTGAAGACGAAGCGACGTGACGAGACCAACGACACCTGAAAGCTGTCGTACTCACTGAAACTTCGGGGCACCTCCCAGCGCACACGAAAGGAATTCGTTGTGATCTTGTCACTGTCGAAGGTGACGTTCATCGGACGTATGGGCATGGTTAGATAACGTGCCGTTGTCGGTTCGGAGGATTCGTTTTCGGACATGGTCTGCACCGAAATGTTGTAGGGCCGGCCAGGCACGAGTCCCTTGAAGGCGGCTTGCGCTGGTCCCGGCTCGTCGTCGCGCTCCACATAGAAGACACTCTGCAGCGCATCCGGCGGCTCGATGGACACTTTGTAATGCGTATAAATGCCGCCGAGCAATGGCGGCTGCCAAAGCACCAGCATGGTTGTCTCATTGCGAAACCAGACTATGAACTTGCCTGGCGTATTCGGTTCTGCGCAGAGCAGGAATTGTGTATAACAGACAACGGATTGGCGGACAGACGGACAGGCAGGCAGGCAGCAGGCAGCAAGCAGGCAGGCAGACAGTCGAACGAAGGCAAAATGTAAGAGAATAACGCATTAATGATGTGTACAAAATGTTGAGGCTAATTTGTGTGCCTATTGGATGGATTGGATTGGTTGGATTGCTTTTGAGCTGGGACATATGAAAGCTTGGATTAATTGGGTTAGTTTGCATGCATGCAACGAGAATTGATTAGTTTTTTTTTTTAAAGATAAAGATAAGATGATGTAAGTTTACTTTACTTCAGCTTAAATGTTTACAAAAATACAAAACAAAATAATTAAAAACTTGTCAACAAATTGCTTAGTGTTTTATTAGTGGGTTTTATTCAAGGATACGGATAATTGAATTATTAAGCAAAAGTACTAAACAGGACTAGTTGGAACTATTGGAAAGACATAACGAGATTACACAACGCATTAGTTGAACTCACACAATGTTAAAGTTCCGTTAAATAAGTGCGCGAGAAGACTTTGCTATGCAGTAGAAGAGTATGAAAGAGAGCGAGATAGATATAGAAACATTCTGGTGTGTTTAATTGAGGGAAGAGTGTAAGAAAGCCACAACCAACAAAACCAAAACCGAAACTGACACCGCACCACACTGACTGTGTGTGTGTGTGTGTGTTCCAAGAATGGCTGATGCTGAGAGTGAAGCAGTAGTCACTCGATGTGTCGGTCGATTTTAGAAGTTGCACTTCTTGGGTTTTGGCGTAATGCCGTCGCCCGCCAGCTGGTGTTCTTTTTGTTGTTGTTGACGTGACTTACTTGTCGTGAAATTGCGACTCGTGAAGGCGGCGGACTCCTTGCCATCGAATATCGTATAAGCGTGCACCTGATATGTGGCGCCGGATGTCAGCTCCTTCACCGCATGCTGCAGCGTATTATTCTCGTAGTATGTACGTGAGAAGCCCGTCGGGTCGGTCAGACCGACCACATTGATCTTGAAGCCACTGTAGCTGCCCTGTGCCGGTGGCGACCAACTGATCATGGCATTCTTCGTCGAACGCACTTGCACCGACAGATTGGCAGGTGGTTCAGGCACTGCAAGCAAAATGGCAGAAAGTCAATCAATCATCGCAATCATCGCAATCATCCCAAATGTAGCATCTTGACCTGTGCTGCTTACCTGTTGTTATGGCCACTGTCCATGTGAGGAGATCATGGTGGGTGAAGTTTGTATAGTATAGCCAGAAGTTATACTTTGTGCCCGGCAAGGCACGTAGGAATTTCAGCTCTTTGCCTATTTCACGAGCCGGAATTGTTGTATTCGGTTCGGGATATCCAAAAGGTGGAGTGTAATCGATGCGATAGAATGCATCACTATTGGCGCTGCTCTCTGGAATATTTATTACTAACTCGGCGCCACTTGTCAACTGTAAATAATTAAAAAAAAAAAACAAAATAAGTAAATAAGTAAATAAATAAACATTAATACATATATGCGAAACCCAAAAATGCCAAAAAAATTTGTAAATTAAAAAGCGACATAGGAAGGTTGTAAAAATTTAAGCTTAATCCTAATCTTTAGCATCCGGGTACCGAGGTACCCCACTCATTTCAGCGACAGAATGCAGCAGAATAATGTCAATTGCCGATTTGTGATGAACAGTCAGCAAGTATTGTAAAATGTTTGAAATGCAATAAATATATAATATTTTTAAATTTAATTAAAATCTTAATACAGTCAAATAGCGATAATCCAAAATGGAACGGGGACAGCATTTTTTACGTATTAGAGGGGTCGAGAGATTTCGTTTTAACGAGATTTAAATAAGAAAAATACAAATTAATGAGGCTATAACATTATAGTTCATTTTCACAAATTGTTTTTGTGCTATGTAGTCGGGAAGAACAATTAGGCGACCTGAAGGCCACAAAGTTGTCTAACGGTAGTAAAACTGAAAACAATTTTTATAAGAGGTTTAAAAAAAAAATTACGATTTCAAAGAGGTTTTATGTTCATTGAATTGCAAATAAATTACGAATTAACGAGGGGACCAAAATATAAGTTTTTTCAAGGGACCAGCAGTTTCTTACGCATTATTGCAGTTTTCGATTTATCGGGGTACGATGTATTGCCATTTAGTTCAATAATTGTGTAGCTAAATAAGCAAAAAGATCTGCAGCACTTCTTAAGCTTTTTCAATATATTTGCTTAATTCGTTTGCTTTTAGTCGATAGAGAAAAAAAAATAAAATAAATTCCATAATTAATTTTGTCGTTTTAAGTAATAGACTTTTATGCAGATTAGGAAGGCAGTCGGGAATCGCAAGTTCAGAATTTTGTCGTTGCAACCGATGAATCATATAAATGTGTAAATAAGTGCGAATATATGCAAACATACATATGTATAAATGATTCGACTGCGTTTTTTTTTTAACATGTATTTTTTATATAATATATATCAACATGAAAATACACTTGACTTAGTTCGTTTTCAGCAAAATGCAATTTGAAGCTTTGTTAATTCCTCAATAAAAATACAATTAATTCGAACATTAATATTACGTTGTCTTCGTTGTTGTGTTTTATATTTTTTTTTTTCTTCAATTATTGTGGGCGAAAGTCGCCTACACAGCGAAAAGTGCCGACAACTGTCACTACATGGCCTATGGACATATTCACTCATATTCAACAGATTGACGCAGAATCCGGTTTGATATTTATTTATTTATTTAATTTATTTTGTTTGTTGTGTTTTCTTATAATTTCATCATTACTTATTGTTTGAATTACTTAATCATTTTCGCTTATGCTAATGCTCTATTTTGTTTGTGTGCCTTGTTTTATACAGCACATCCTCTAGCCTTAAAATCAATTAGTGAACGCGCAAGTAGGGAAGTCATTTGCCCAATTTAGCTGACAGCCATGTACTACACAAATGTCCAATTAGCAGCATTTATGCTAAACAACGTAGCAAGCGTTCAATGTTCAGCATTCAGCGTTCAGCGATCAGCAACATGGCAATTAAAAGTGCCCAGCGAGGACGTTGACGTGGACGCTGACGTTGACGCACATACCTTGCTACAGCTTCAAACTGTACAAAATGGCATTTTAATTGTGTCACTTTGAATTATTGTATGTACATATGTAAATGCCACACGCGAAATGCGCGCAAGCAGCAATGAAAGTGAAAGGCATACATAAACAAAAAAAAAACACAAAAACAAAATAACCAGAAAAATATATAAAAAAAAAACGATCATGCATAATATTTATTTATAGAAATTACTTAAGCTAATCGCACAGAACAATTTAACAATTTAATAATCAAATTACAATAGTTTTAGCGCGATATGAGTTATTGCATAATCAGTGAATAATTTCGAGTAAGTAGACTATGACAAGGAGAAACCATGATCCTATGGCATTTAGTCGAATAGCCAAGAAATACGTTAAGGAATAATAAGCAATGGCGGCTGAGCAGCTAAGGATCTGATCAGCGACAATTATTCTACAAAGTTCAACACACCAATACTCAAGATAATTAACAAAGTTAATTAATTAAGCAATTAGATAATTTTCAGAAACAAAAGCGTTCTAAGCATAGAAATTCTCAAAGCAGAAGAGTTGAACCTGGTGGCTGCAGTAAAGAAAGCAACAGTTGACTTACACGTCCATGGGGTTTCAGCATTGCTATCATGCAAAGCAAAAACTCTGCATCCATCTGTTAATGATGTGTATAGTTATGTAAGATGAGAAATTATAAGATATTCGGCTTATTCGGGAGCTTAAGCTAAATTACGTTTTATGGGGCATGCATAAGCTCTGAGTAAAATGCGTAAAACGTTAAATAATGCCAATATAATTAAATTATGTATGCGCATGTATATTATAAATATTATTTATGTCAAGTTTAATTAGCAATGTCCTTTTGTTGGTATATTGTGTACGCATGCGATGTGTTGGCAGATTTATGGCTTAGGAGTTTAGTTGCCCGGTTATCGTTTGTTTTTCATTTTTACTTATACATATATCCGCAATTAAACAGTCTGGCAAATAAAAATTATTTGCAATGCCTTGCACCGTTTTATTGAAAGTTCATGAAGTAAACACGTTTCGATGTCACTCAACCTCTGCGGAAGTTTTAAAAAATCTCACACGTTATGTGCGAAAAGATTTATTTATTTATTTATTTATTATTAATTCTTTTTTTTTTTTCTTTTTTTTCTGTCTTTGCAGTTCAAATAAGCAAATAATGGATTTCTTATGCTTATCAACAAAGCAAAGACAACAACTGAACCCATTGATACGTTCCCATGTCATCCAAATGCAAACATTTAACCAGGCCGCCGAAAATCATTTGCAAAAATTCAATGTTCAACTGTGCGTATGAGTAATCTCTTAGCTGGCAAATGGGCAAACAAAATACACTTTGCGCTAAGCGGCTTAGAAAAAGAAAACAGAAAAAAATAAAAAATAAAATAAACAGCCGCGCACAGATAGCTGCTACCAGACAACGCAGTAGCAGACAAAAGCAACAACAACAACAGAAACATGGACAATGTAGCAAAAACAAAAAAAAAAAAAAAGAAAGCAAAACAAAACAAGTGAAGAATTTGTGCATAGACAATTTACGCAGTCAAACGGTATTTAACATTTTACACTTTGCCTGCCGTCACCGCCTCCAACGCCGTCGCCGTCGTCACCTTAACCGCAATGGGTGCGCCTTTGTGTGTCTGCCTATGCCTGTGTATGTGTGTGTGTGTGTGTTTGTGTGAGTTGTCTTGCACAAGTGCGCTGTGGCATGCCACAAAGAAAGCAAAAGTAACTTCATTATGCGTTCACAATTGTTTCGTTCCATAATTGCCATTGCCAAGAGTCTCGTCTCGTCTCGTCTTGTCTCGTTTCGTCTGCGCCATTCGCTTGGGCGTCAGTGGGTGGGTGGCGTCTGTGTCTGCATATTATTTGTGTACGTTTGCACTTTCTTTTCGTTGACTTAAGCCACGCATGCATAGTCGACAAAAAGTACAACAGCAACAACAACAAAAAATCCCAAATAATAAAAACAATATTTATGAAACTAAAATAAGGCAAAAAAAAAAATAAAATAAAAAAACAAGTACTAAATTTTGTAGTGATTTTTTGTTATTTTGATGTTTTCGTTTTGTTTTTTTTTTTTTACTGTGATTTTGTTTTTGCGTTTATTTATATATACAATATTGTTTTTGTTTTCGAGCTTGCTTTTAATTTTGAAAAACCAGTTGCGTTGGTCAACTTTTTTGCTCGCTCACTCGCGCGCTACAAAAATCCCATACAGACAAGCACAGGTAGGCAGGCAGGCAAGCGGCAGGTAGACAGAGGCGGCAGGTAGGCAGACAGGCAGGCGAGCAGTGTTCACAAATTTTAATAAAAGACCCAAAAAAAAAAAAAACCACACACACAAACAAAAACAAGCTTAATGAATAATTGCACTCACTGTGTGCATAAACAAGAAGGGAGGAAGTGAGACAAATAGAATAACTACACATTAAATTAAAATCATTTTGCCGCTTGGCTTCTGTTGACAAACAAAACAGCAAATAAGCAAATAAAAGTAAATACCTAAAAAAAAATAAAAAAAAAAAAGCAGGAAAAAAAAAAAGAAAAAGGCAAAAGAAATAATTTCCAAGTGTCATGCAAAGAAGCAACAATTGACATAAGAAATCAGAAATTCGAAAACAGAAAACGGAAAACAGCTGTGTACTGTGTTTTGCCATTTGTAATTGGATTAAAGCAAAGTAAAGTAATCAGCTAAAATATTGTACATATATGGATTAGCTCTTCGCACTCCTTTCGCTGCGCCCTAATTCGTCTCATTTCGTTTCATTTTGTTTCATTTCTTTACTTTTACCTTCATTCGTTCGCTTACATTTCTTTACTTTTTTGTGTCAATGCGCAAGGTTCAGGGAACGTAGAAACGTCGCCGCAGCTACACTAAAGCACACATGCTTATCCGTACCATACGAAACCAAGCGCAAACACACAAATACAAATACAAATACAAATACAAATGAACTAACAACAGATGCGAGCAACACCTTTATGGGCTAAGAACAGTTTTTCCAAGTGGGTGTGCGCCTGCGCAAGGCAATCAGACTTTACACATGCCAGTCACATGTGAAACCGATGCCTAAGTCAAAGTAATCTTTTCCTTTACTTTTTTTTTTTCTTTTTCGTTTTGTACTTTTAACATTATATATGTATATGTACAATATCAGCAGAGATACACTCGCACATCTGTTAAGCAATTACTGTAATGGCTCCTGCGTCTCTCTAAGCTGCGCACATGTAGTAAAACACACAACGGACCTTGCTTTGCACTGCTGCAATCGACGGACTCTACTGCTGTGGGTGGGGGCTTGATGGTCGGTGTTTCGATTTATTGTTTCTCATGGTTGGCTTTTTTTTGTTACAACAATTAGAAACACACAAGAAAACATTTAAACAAATAAACGCATATAAGAAAAAAATAAAAAATACAAAAACCACAATATTACAAAATGAAATAAAAATAAAAAGATTAAATGGAAAAAAATAAAGAAGCAAACAAAGTAACGCAAATGAACGGCATAATTATTTAAGAGTACAGTAAAACCTGTCAGCATTTTGCAGAAGATCTTTTTTCCATGATCCTTTTTTTTTACAATTTAAGCAAGCATTTTTGTTTCTTTGTCAAGGACACATGATAAAAAGGCACAAGGCAACAATAATCTATTTAAAGACTAACAGAGTTTTCTTTCTTTAGGTAGTCGCATCAAACAAGAATATTTAGTTGCTGAGTAATCGATCCCTTTGCCATTTGTAGTCATGAAAAGGGAATTTTAGTTGCAAATAATTATTAAGGACAGTTAAGCAATTTAAAATTTAAAATGTGTGTCAATGAATGTGTATTGTGTATATTTAGGTGTTGATGGGTCTGTTCATGTGCGCATTAGTGAGCTCATACTGTATGGTTATTATTTTTGTTAGTTTTTGTTGCTGATGTCACCATCATGATCATCATCATTATTACTAACATCATTATTGATAATTCACGCATAACACGAAGCTTGCACGGAATTTGTAATAATCGCATTTTCGTCTTTTGTTGTTGTTGTTGTTGTTGCCAACGTCGTCATCGCTGGCTGGTGTTGTTAGACAGTCGTGATTATAGCAAAGTACAAAAGGCTTCATTTTCAAATTGCAAACGAAAAACACAGATAGCACTAAATTTTTAAAATATTTCTATTACAAATATATATATATATATATATATATACATATACATATATATTAAATAATATTATATATTCTATAAATACATCTATATACACGATACTCATATAAAATGTCTAATTTATTCTTTTTTGTTTTTTTTTTTTTTTTTTTTTTGCTGTTATAAGCAAATTATTATTTCTCAAAATAAACGGTCTACTGCCGGAAACAAATTATTATCTAATAATTTATGCACAGAGATTCAACTGTAAAAAAGAAACATAAAGGTCCATATGAGCCAATAAATCGTAATCAACGCACAAAGCTGCTGCACTTTGCCGAGGTTTAACTGTGCAGACATGCTTCATTTGCTGTGCATGAGGTCCGTACATTTTTGCATTTTCATTGCCGCGTATTTTCTAATTACTGACTAAATTTGCTCATCACTTTGTTGTGAGGATTGCAATTGCAGTTCACAACTTTGCAAATAAGCAGTGACAATAACACCAACAACAACAATAAGCAAAAGCAAGTTTAAAATATATGGTAAAGATTGTCTTGTTAATAATAGAAATAAAATATAAAAGTAAAAATAAAATATGCAAATTTAGCTACTTTGTTGCCACACAGCGCACTGCGAATTGCGCTGCGTGCTGGCGTTGGGCTTTACATAATAATTCGCCAGTTGTGCGCTTCAGTGGCTAGGTGCAGCTATCGGAAGTTCTATGTATTTCAATTAGGGAATGTTTTTTTTTTTATGGATTCTATTTTTTAAATTTTACGAAAAAAAAAAAAAAAACAAAAACAGAACGTTGCTTTAACGCAAAGCACACGTTCTTTCAAAATAAAATTAAGAAGAGCTGCTACGCAGAACCTTGAATATCGACTTGAAAAAAAAATTTTTTTAATTAAAATTAAAAAGAAAACAAAACCAACAACAATACATACACAAAAAAAAAAAAATAAAATAAAGGAAAAAACAAGCAACAAAGAATCGAGTTTTGTAAAACAAGAATAAAATAATAAAAAGAAACTACAACAACAGCAACAGCAAAAACTAAATTAATGTTTATAAAAAGCAACAACAAACGACGTCACACTTATACAATTTATATGCCTGTGTGTATGTATATTCTTGTAGTGTACATACACACATACGATGGCTAATAAACATAGCGGCATCGCAGCAGTAGCAGACGAAGTGGTGGGGAGTGAGAAAGACAAGTTAATATTACAAAAAAAAAATCACAAAATATTCCAAACGCACAAAAAAAATGGAACTGTGAATGAGCGAAACATGCGGTTTCACTGCTGCACGCGCCAAACATGAATAAAAATAAAAATAAAATTGCTAAAAAAGAAAATACAAAACTGACCAAGTCTTAATAATTAAAAAACAATGCATAATATTATTATAATTTATATTGTTATAATAATACAGTGTATATGCATAAACCGACGTTTGTACATAATATGTAAATATGTAGGTATGTATGTACAAACTGATAGACGGACAGACAGACAGACAGACGGATGTACCAAATGCACAGAGCTAATTTAACACAATTAGTCGCACTGCATACCATAATCTGACTACACACACGCAAACGCGAATGTGTGTGTGTGTCCATTATGCGTGTGGATACGTATTAGGCAAAGTTCGTTGCATTACATGTGTTAAACAATTCATTTTGCACGGGTGTATTTCTTGCTATACGAAAGCAAAAACAACAATAACAACAACAACAACAGGCAAGCAGAATAAACATTGCAGAACTTTTTGATTGCGCTATGCTTTGTAGTTGTTGTTGCTGCTGAAACTCACTCACTCATTCATAGAGTCAGACAGTCACTCACTCACTGGCTCACTTACTCACCTGTATGCATGTTGTTGCTGTCAGTATCAATAATACAAAAGTGTTTATGTAGTTTTGTTGTTTTTGTTGCCGCCGCCGCCGCCGCTGCTGCTGCTGCTGCTGGTGGTTTGATCGTCGTCGTTGTTGTTTTTGTTGTTGTTGGTATACGTTTAACATTTTCAGTTTGTTTTCGTTGTTGTGCATTATCGGTTATGTGTGTGTGTGTGTGTGTTATTGTTCGTTGTAATCGGTTAAATGTTGAAACGGCATCACCGCCGCGGTGTCTTGCAAATTTGTTGCCAGTCGACTTTGTTGTAATATTTAGCCGGGTTTATTTGTTATTGCAACATACTATAGTATTGCACTTAATTAATTAATGAATAATTTTATTATAAGCAGACACGTTTTTTTGAGTTTCATATTTGTTGTTGCTAGTTAATAGCTTTTGTCCATGTCATTATTACTTATTTTATTTTTATTATTATTATTATTATTAGTAATTACTAGTCATCATCATTCACAGCTGTAAAAGAAGAAGAAGAAAAAATAAATACAAACAATAATTTTTGAAATTACTCGCACGTTTACTAATTGAATATATAACAAATATGAATTTCACATTAGGGCAGACAATTCCCGAAACAACAAGCGAGAAGATAAACAAACGGAACGCGCGCAAACCGAACAACAACAGTATTTTGAAAAACCCAGCATCATCAGCCGTTGGCTCGAGTGTCCAAATTAAAAAAAAATAAAAAGCAACAAAAAAAGGAAAAAAAAAACACAAATTGTGCCAAACACACATCAGCCAACGCGTAAAGCAATTGGCAGGAAAGCATGAGCAATTGCACGATAGACAGCAGAAAAGTCACATGTGCATATGGTACATCTAAATAGACACACTGTGCAATAGAATAGCATCCATGAGCGCAACCACTCGCTGTGAGCGTGAGTGAAATGCGCACACAGAGTCAGCCAGTAAGCGCGATATGCATACATACATAACATAAGTATTTACAGTCTGTCACAAATGAGTTTCCAGTTCGAAATAAAATTCATCTTTTCAACTTTATAGTTAAAAAAAGTACACTTTTTTGTCCAGGACATATTTTTTTTTTATTGATTACAATTATTTACAGCATTTAAAAATGAATTATTAAAAAAAAGTACAACTTCAATACATAACAAATAAAATAACAACAAAAAATTTCTTCTTAGTAAATTTATTTTTCGCCTAACGTTCCTATAGCAGCTATATGTTATTGTAAACCGATATTTATCACCAGGTAAATGATAGGATATTATCCAAAATTATTAAATCCAAAATTTGGTGACAATATCTAAGTAAACAAAAAAGTTTTTCTCAGTAAATGTTGTTTTTCGGCCAATCGTTCTTATGGCAGCATAGGTTGAATATCGAAAAAACAAAATAATCTCGTTATGCCTATGGATTAGGAGCGTCTTCGTCATAAATTTGATGGATGTAGGTCTAACTGTTTCCGAGATCCGTGCGTTCATACGGACAGACGGACATGGCTAAATCGACTCGTCTTTCGATGCTGATCAAGAATATATGTACTTTATGGAGTCTGCCACGCCTGCTTCTGCCTGTTACATACATTTGCATAACTTTAAAATACCCTTTACCATTTTTTGGTAAAGGGTATAAAATGAAGTTCAAAGACGCTATAAGCTGTGTGAGCACGACCGGCGCAGTTTAAAGTGGCGAGCTAGGCGGCAGAAAGGTAGATAAAGCGAGCAAAACGGTGAGTGCGTAGGTGCGAGAGAAGAGTGCCTTTTTATGAGTAAACAATTGCTGCAATTAATGGTTTTGTTGTTGTTGCTGTGATCGTCTTACTGACGACTCAGCTCTTGTTGTTGATATCATATTGTACATGCTGGTGTTGCAGTTACGTTGGGTTTGCTGTGCGTAAACCATTAACTGATTACAACACATTTGGTATTGTTGTTGTTTTTGCTGTTAAAATTGCGTATAGTATAGCATGTTAATTGTTTTGTAAACGGCGTTTTTTTATAGTGTTGTTGCTATTGCAATTATAAAATTATTATCACTTTTTTTATATTTCACCTTTTTTTTGTACTGTTTTTGCTACATTAAACCGAATTTTCGGGTGTAACTTGAATAATGCGCGAAAGTGAGAAACAACGGCACCGGTCTTTTTTAATGTGGGCGACGATGAAGCACTGATAGAAAAAAAACGAATACAAGACCTTTTTTTTGTTTTATCAATTAATAGAAATATGAACACATAATTTGTTATTGTTTTATTTAGTTTTGTAAACACAAACTGTAGAAGCAGCGGCATTAGCTATGGGAATCAAAACTGTTGAATGTTTGTGTCTTTTGTTGTTGGTATTTTATTATAATTATATATAAATGATTTATTTGTTTTGAACATTGTTGCTTTTTTAATATAGCTAACGTCCCAGACCAGACTATCAGACCAGAGTTAAGAAACCAATTTCAAGAATTGGATAAAATACCCGATTTAGTCAAATGCCTTAGAGAGTTTTCAGGCAGGGTAGAAGAATTTAGTTCTTGGAAAAAGAACGTCGACAGAATATTTACTATCTATCAGTCGTTGCAGGGAACGCCAAAATATTTTGCTATTTTGAGCGTTGTTAGGAGCAAAATCGTAGGAACAGCGGATACTGTGCTAGAATCATACTGCACACCTCTCGATTGGAAATCTATTTCCAGATGTCTCACTCTACACTATGGAGACAAGAGAGATATTAACACATTAGAATATCAAATGACTAGTCTCTCGCAGGGTAATCAAACGGTTCAAGAATACTACCATGTAGTATACCAGCACCTTTCACTAATACTGAATAAAGTAGGGTGTATGGAATTGAACCAAGAAGCAGCTTCGCTTTTGACACGTATTTACAGGAATAAAGCACTGGATACGTTTATTAGAGGATTAAGAGGAGATTTACCTAGGCTTTTAGCTATGAGGGAACCATCAGATCTACCACAAGCATTGCACTTGTGTCTGAAACTAGAAAATCAGAGTTTTAGGACTAGTTACGCAAATAGCGTACCACCTCGTAGGTCACTGACCCAAGCTCAACCACCGTTCACAAGGGTTAATAATGCTCGTCCACCATTCTATCCTCAGCTAGCTTTCTTACCACAACAGCAGCAGGGTTATCCACAACATTACCATGGCATGAGACCAATGCCACAACAATTCGGCAATCAGCATAGTTACGGCCCCAATAACAGTTTTCAACAAA
>JBAMBQ010004858.1:0-147772 GCA_037044495.1 Stegana nigrithorax
TCACAACAATATTTCTGCTATAAAAAGAACAAGAAATTTTACAAATATATTTCAATGCGCGCCAACTCACAGTTGTAATTTTAGTCATGTTTACATTAATTGTGAATGGCATTTAAAACTTGTGAGAAGAAGAAGATACTGGACACAGCTGTTTCAGTCGGTAAGAAAGAAGAAGTCAGTTCGCATTTTTACGTTGTTTAGTTTTTTTTTGTTGCAAAAAAATCTGTAAGTCTATTTATGAATTAGTGAAACAACGAAATTTGAACAGATGCCATTGCTGCATCAATGTGTGAATAGCTTGTTAATGCCCAAAGCAAGCGTTCTGGAAAAATTCAATGCAAATAAAAATCGAAGAGCTTTTTGATTCAAGCAGCTGCGTGGGCAAAACAAACAACGTTTGACGTGTGTAGCGCGAGATCGCCGCGTCGGATCGTCGGATCGTATTAGATGTTGATTGGCTTTAATGCGGTGTGGCGTGGTGCGGTGGCGATGTCGTGGCTTTACTCTTTAGCTAATTAAACTGAGCGTTGACCTGTAACGGCAACAAAAACGACAACGAGCAACTAAGCACCGTGAAGTAAAATTATAGATACACGTATTAACGTATGCCATGATGTGCATATATACTTTTTTCTGTTTGAAAAATAAATATTATAACTTATATTGTTACAATGTAAATATCGCCAACTAAAATCAAATAACAAGACGGTAACACTTAATCAAATTAAGCGACAGCAGCAAGAAGCTCTTAAAGCGGCTTTGTTCCTAAGCGCGCAGAACTTTCCATTCGACAATGTATTAGCATTCAACTGCTAATTTTGACGTGCCAGCAAATGCAGGCCTGTTTCTGTGTTTTACAACGAATCAGTACAGTAAACGCCCCACCGCCGCTCAATAGTGTGCATCATGAAAATGCGCTCACGCAAAGTTTTTATAGTTATTGGTTTTCTGATAGCATGGACTTACATCACATACTACCTACTTCTGCGTAACAATGTCACTGCGAATAGCAAGGAACCAAATGATAAGCAATTACAAATCGATCAGTATATGGCGCAGGCAAAGCACGAAATAAGCAAAAGTGTAAGACTGAAAAAGAATCTTATCGAAGTGTTGAAGGCGGTATACCTTACCGGTGAACAAGCGCAACAAACGTCTGGCAACTTGGCTGTTATGCCTATGCCATTAGTATTCAAATCCAGTGAGGCGCCTGAAGATAATAATGCCACCATTAACGTGCTGCCGTCGCAAACACATCTTCCAGATGGGCAACCCGTTATACCCATACTTGTGTTCGCGTGCAATCGTATCTCAGTTAAAAAATGTCTTGAAAATCTAATCGAATATCGTCCTAGCATAGACCAATTTCCAATAATCGTCTCACAGGTTTGTATCAGTATGGAGCGAAGTAAGCTAAGCACTTTTCAACATATTTTGTTTCATAGGATTGCGGCGATGAGCCAACGCGTAAGATAATACAATCGTTTGGAAAACAGGTGATACATATACAGCAACCTGATCTGAGTGATATTTACGTACCACCGAAAGAAAAGAAATTTAAGGGTTATTATAAGATTGCACGCCACTACGGCTGGGCGTTGAATACCACATTCCAGCCGGGCTATGATTATGTCGTCATTGTTGAGGATGACCTGAATGTGGCGCCCGATTTCTATGAATATTTTTTAGGTACACATAAACTTCTCAAAGATGATAGCAGTCTTTGGTGAGTGGGTTAATCTTATCAAGTTTTTGATTTATATTAATGTCGTTGGTTTTATTGTAGGTGCATCTCCGCTTGGAACGATAATGGCAAAGCGAATTTCATCGATACCTCAAAACCAGAGCTTTTATATCGCACGGATTTTTTTCCAGGCTTAGGTTGGATGCTCACACGCCATTTATGGCAGGAACTGTCTGTTAAATGGCCAAAATCGTATGTGCTAAAAGCGCGCAGTATTTATCATGTTTCGGTTTTAATTTTTTTTAATTTGGTTGCAGCTTTTGGGATGACTGGATACGCCATCCGGCACAACGAAAAAATCGTGTTTGTATACGCCCCGAAATATCGCGAACGCGCACTTTCGGTAAATTCGGCGTTTCAAAGTGAGTTGATGAGCGTAAAAATACTTAGTTTATTTTTGTTTTTTACTTATTTAAATATGGATTTTTGTTATACAGCGGCCTGTTTTTTGACAAATACTTGAAGTATATTAAGCTTAGTGAAGATTTTGTGCAATTTTCAAAAATGAATCTCAGCTACTTGCTAAAGGTATGTTTAACATGGAAACATTTAATAGAAATTTATTAAATATTTTATATGATTTTTTTTTAACTACAGGACAATTACGATAAAACATTTTTAAAAGAAATATACTCTTATCCAATTGTGACTTACGACGAGCTCCGTCGGAATCTCATTACCACTAGCGGACCAGTACGCATACAGTATACCACGCGTGAGCAATATAAACGCATGACAAAAATGCTTGGGCTAATGGATGATTTTAAGGTTCGTGTCAATATTTTCGCTTATTTGCTTAAGAATTAAACATGTGATTTTTTTTTTGTAGAGTGGTGTGCCTCGTACCGCCTACCATGGTGTTGTATCTTTCTATTATAACAAGCGAAGGGTGCATTTGGCGCCGAATGCTAATTGGAAAGGCTACGATCTGTCATGGAGCTAACATAATATTCCTGTGTTAAGTTTGAATTGAGTTCGACGTTTTGTTGCATAGGCAGGCATGTATGCTAACAAACAAGTTAACTTGATTTATTTCAATGTGAACATCACCAAAAATAGTTATATGCGTACATGTATATAATAGACATATTTATATACGTTTTATTTTTTAGTTATAGTAATTTTTTTTTACTATAGCTATATAGATACTGCTACAGTGTTTTGACTATTCGAATAATTTAATTGTTAATCCCAGTGTACTAATTGACACACATATGCATATAAATATTTTGTACAAAGCTTTCACAAAGCATGCAACAAATCAAAAAGAGTCTCCAAGCGGTATCATGTTGCAAAAGCCTAGTTAACGTAATCGTTAGTTTAAATGGATGTTTAGTGTAAGTTGTATTTACTATACATCAAATTGAATAACATGTAATTTGAAATCTCAACAAAATTTACACATACTTACATATATTCATATATACATACATACATAGACATGTAAATAATGTGGTTTGTTAAAGAGCATGATGTTTTTATCTGAAATGTTTTCCTTAATATTTTTTTATGTGTATTTTGTGATTTTATGTTAATTCAATTTTATCTTAATTATTTAACATATGCAACAACCAAATTCGAATAACTTTGTGCCACTTGTTTTTTTTTTAAATTATACACACTATATATGAATTCGTATAATGTTAATAAATATACGAGTATGTTAACTTAATTGTGACAACCTAAACATATGCCTAACTGTATTTATACAAGTAACCTTTTGGAGTCATTTGTGCATTTCTCTTCTGACGAGTTGTTTATTATTAGAGCAGATAACGTAAGTGAAAAAAAAAGCAATAATGTAAACGTATTAAATTATAACAACAATTAATTAAATAAATAAATTATTGTAAGCGTATTTATTACATTGTACAAAAAAAAAAAAAAAAATAAACTTATTTTAAATTTAATCATTTCAATATTTTTTTCATATGTATTGGTTTTTAGTTTGTGCTGACAACTGGTTGGCATTAACTATTTTTATTTTTATCCAATTTATTCGTCATCGATGTGCACGCAATCGATTTCGCTGCTCTCATCGGATTCATCGACATCATTAGGCACGTCAGCTCGTTGAACGCTAGTCAAGTCGACGTTGCCAAAGCCGGTTGTGGCTTTAAGCGTAACATTTCCTGCATTTGTCGACGCTGACGAAGTATGCCTTTGTTGTAGAAAATTAGCATTCGCATCGCCAAAAACTCGTTCGAGTTCAGCTAAACCATTTGTGGTGCTTTGCTCGGCCTCCGGTGGCAAAGCGAAATTAAGAAATGCATTGTACTTGAGTGCCATGTATGCATCGCCACGATAGTCATTCGATGTTGGTGTAAAGTCAAAATAGTTGCCCACAGAGCTTCTGCCTAAAGAACCGTTGCCCATGCGTGGTATGAAAGCGGTTTGAGCCTGTTTGAGGCCACTGTTGTTGTTATTCTGGCCAACAGCTCCATAGGGCAGCGCAAAATTGAGCGGCTGTCCACGCGCCAATATAGCATTGCGAGCGCTTTCCATGACACTTGGCGCCGGTATTGGCGGCATGAGTGCTCCGCTCGAGCCAGCGCTGGCTGACGTTACCGTTGCACTGCTAAAGGCACGCGGAGCTGACGCCGTTTGTGCTGCTGCCGCGCTCATGGGCGCCACTGTGCCGCCGCCATTGAGCATGATCGATTGTATGGGCGTGGGTCCGGCGGGTGTTTGGCTGAAGAGCCATAGGCGATCGCCAACGACCATGGGCCGGGCCAGACCGCCTATGCCCAGCTGCGCATAGTACTGCGATGCGAGTGTCTCAACGTCGGCTGTGTACTTGCGTTTCCATTTGGTGCGTCGATTCTGGAACCAGATCTTTATCTGCAACGTGCGATTGTGGTTTACAACTATGCCAGCTATGTTTGATCTGCGTAACATGTACCCACCTGTGTTTCGGTCAGCTGCAATTGCTTGGCGAGCGCCGTACGCTTGGCCACCGACAGATATTTGCCACGTTCGAATTCCGTTTCAAGTGCTTTGATCTGTGCTGCCGAAAATGCGGTGCGCGGTCGCTTCTTGCGATCATCGTTGGGCACTGTGAGTAGACGAAATCAGGCATTAATCAAAATAGACAATCAATGCAAAATGTATTCTTTAGTTGATTTTGGTTGCACATCAATTGCTACCGACAGTCGCCATTGTCAGCGATTCAGTGTAATTTGCTGTGAAAATTCCTTGGCAATGTGCAGGTGATTTGTTTTAGATTTGGTTAGTTTAGCCACAATGCACACAAGCATACATATGTGCATACATACACACATATGTATGTATGTATGTATATATGTATTAGGTAAACAACAACAAAGTGCCAATCGGCCATTGGTTTGGCACAAATGCGGCAGCCAGCGACAATTGGCAAACGCTTTTTTGTCTAATTGGCCATTTTGCGAAACATTCGAACTATTGAGCAAGAACAAATCGTCAGATAAATTTAAACTTAAAGCATTTTCATTTCTGTATGGGCGTTGCAAAGGCGCAAGAGCGGTGATCGTCGAAGTCCTTATGACAGTCGCATCATTAATTATGGCAAGAAGCTGCCTCTCTTTGAGACATTCGATGTTGCGTATAATTTGTTCGGGCTCCTTCGAAAAGCTTATTTTGGTTCTACTTATTTGTTGATAATTATTTGGTTGACAGACGCGATCAGTCATGGGTGTTCATTAGCAATTTTAAAAATATATTTTGAAATTTTTTTGTTTTCGTCTAATGGGGTAATTAGTTGAATACCAAATAAATAATGTAATACTTTTCGTTTTGAGGCTGAATCAACAAGCTGCGAGGCAGTTTTGCACCTGGTCGCTTCTGTATTCACGCCTGAGCCGCTATAATCTGCACACTGTGCATACGTCATCGAATATATGTATCTAACTGGAAAACTTTCTTAATATGATGTATATTTTTTAAGACAACAGTGCCTTTGGTATTATACAATTGCTAAAATGTTGCTAAAGCTCCATTAATATTAATTTCTTCGATACGTTGACGGAATGATTTATCATTCCAATAGCTGAAGTTCATTTCTTGTAGGTTTGAAAATGAACATTAGCTGCATAAATGCAATATTGAATTCAATTTTGTCACTATATTTGTTAGAAGTTCCCCATATTCATTATGTATAAGACTAAAAGTGCAGCTACAGTTTAATAGGTTTTTTTTAAGTATCGATAAGAGAGGCTGTCGTTAAGTTTTTATCTGTTACATTTAGTGTTATAGATATACATATGATCTACATATAACTGAATATCGAAAGAACAATATACTATGCATACACAGAGCAAAAAAAGTTTAAATACCGTCTGTTATTATGACGTAACTCAATGAAACGTTTCTATTGTGATGTAAAATCGACCATAAAGGTTTAGGTTATTGTTGGATAGATTTATTATATATAAAAGAACACAACAATACTTCTTTTTTACAAATATATTTGAACCGTCATTGAAATTGAAATTGAGTTTCATAGTTAAAGATTGTTAAATATTCACGGAAAATTGTTGTCAAACTACTTTAACTTTGGGCATCCGGGCGATCATAAAACTTTTTAAAAGTTAAGTTCATATATTCTACCATCTACGGATACCCGATTACTGCCAGGACGCTTAAATGAAAACAACATAAAAGGATCTCTAATGCATATAAAAAATTGCTAGAGCAACCTATAGCAAATCAATTTTCAGAAATTTTTGCTAAAAAACATGCTCTCTTTTCTAGATGTTCCTTTCTTTTACAGGTAATTAGAATGAGGTTGATATCCAGGCAGTGGGGGAGTGTAGGCAATTCTAAACAAGGTGGGTAGTTGTTCTACGAAACCAACATTTGGTTTGCTTCAAGCCCAAACTTTGTTGCTATTTGCTTACAATTTTGGTTTAAAATGGTTAAGCCTGAGTTAGGGAATATTCTCTCCTATAGATTAGGTTTTGAATTGTTGGATTGCACTGATTGCTTCTAAGCGTCGAAGTTCCTGTCTCGGTGACAACTATTTTGACCGAGCAAGAAGTGTCTTTTTTGAAAACTTTCTGAGCATTTGATTATTTTTCATTGTACTAATTTTGCATATAAATTTAAATTTCAAATATAATATGAAAAAGATTAGACATTGAAGCTTTGTCAAAATTGTAAATAAGTAACTAATTTTGCTATTTGTACGTCGAAATGTTGAACTTTTTTTAAAGCTATGATTTTGCTTTAACCCCAAAGTCCTTTTGTATTAAAAGGTAGCTTACAAATGACTGTTTTTATGCTTCGATTAGGTTTTAAATTTTCCGTGAAGTCTGAGTGCGCCAAGTGTGCAAAGTTAGTCCGTTGATTAAAATGAAAATGCTTTTTTACCAAGTGAGATTGGTGACGGGGCGCAATTTTATCGTACAACTTCTTGTAACTCGTAATGACACATCACTAAGGCGATGGAAAAAGATTAGGCTCTGTTATGTAGTATATGTGTTGTTTTCTGGCAGATAGGAGGAGAAGACAAAGTACCGTCAGTTGATTTTTATGTTGAAATTGTCAACAACATCAATTGGCAAAACTGTTGTCATGCACAAGCTTAATAAGCTTTAAACTGAATAAACCGCTTCAAATCAAATGCCGATAAGAAGAGCATTTGGTTCAGTAGGAGAATCGACAATATACATGAGTCAGTGGGCATGATTAGAGTAGAGGGCATTTAATTGGAATCCCAGGCGATGGAAGAACATTTGATTTTAATCTTATTAAAAAAGGAAGTAACAAAAAGTCAAAGAACTCGTAATTGCCTACCTTCGCAACTTACAACGATGGCTTCTGGTAAGGAGCTTTGAATATTGGGAAATGGGATGCCAACTGTGCAATGCGCCTTTCTAAATGTTTGCACTTTGCTTTTGTGATTAAAAATCAAGTCAATGACGAGGATATTTGATTAGGGTTTAATAAATACTCTTTGTTTATGAATCATATTCATCGCGACACCACAATTGTGCTGAAGTTTAAAATATATTCAAAGAAACACCACTTACAGTGATCATCTTCCGAGGCCACATCGCTCTTGGTATCCTCAAGATTATCCTCAATATAATTCGATTCTGGACTAGATACCCGCGAAGGAACACAGTTCACATGACTATTGCGATTGTCGATATTGAAATCGTTGTCTGGCTGCATTTCAGGGTGATTCTCTGGCAAGACACTTAATAAAGCATAATTGATATTCATATTTATCGGATCGGGTTTGGCGAGTATATTCTCTATGGAGAAACTATGCGGATAACGGCGCACCTCGGTTTGCGTATCCATTTTATATGCACTTTGCATTTGCATTTATGCGCGTTGAAATTGTCTTAACCGATTGCCGTCGTCTTTGCCGAATATTTTTCACGATTTCCGTAGCATGTCGACAACGCGCTGCGACTTGATTCAACATACTGAAGCGCATACGACGCACATCCTTAACATCACAGCTGAGATAGAGCCGCCAAGGAGGCGTGGTCTCGCGCTCACTGATCGCGACGGTATGGCATGCTGTGATATAGAAACTCATGGGATAGGCGGCGCTTTCTGGTACTTATGGATATAATATGTGTTTATTTTTAAAACATGTGTGAAATTTCGAACAGCCTACGAATCGGATGCTTGGCTGCTCTCTGTTTGTTGATCTATTTAAGTGTTTTTGGGGGTGTGTTGTTGAATTTCTCCGTTATTTTGTATTTTTTCTGTTTTGATTTTTTGTTTGTTTTTTTTTTTTTTCTTTGTTTTTGTTATTTAGAGCAAAATTTATTTTTGAGCAGTTTTGGCTCCAATATTGCAATGATTAAATGCCATAATTCTCGACTAATGGGATACAAGTAGCACTATTAAGTTTTCAGAGAATTCGCTAAATGTGTTTAATTTTTTGCATGATGTATTTTATTTATGAAATTTGTTTAAATTTCGATCAAGAAAATAAAAAATATGCGTAAATATTTTGAAGCAGCACTACATGAGCTTTGTATATTTAAATATATAATCCTTACTCATAATTCACTTATTTTTCTTTATTGACTTTAATTTATTTGTTTAATAGAAAAAAAATAAAAAATTTTGCAGTTTTGTTATAAGAAGAAAATAAGTACAATAAAAGATTTATTTCTTTGTTTTATTTCATTTTATCATTTATCATTTAAGTACTTTCAGAAGTTGGCCTCAAAATGACGCAGATCCAGTGTTGAGTAGCTTATGGGATAAGGAACCCATAGTAGCGGCTGTTCAGCATCTTTATAGGGGCTGTGGTGACCAGAGATTTAGCAGTCGATTTTAGTGGGCCAGCCGACGGTCGTTATACTTATTGAAAGAAAAGCAGCACAGTTTGAGATCACGGTGTCGTCGTTAATTTGGTTACCTAAGAAACGAGTATTGATGTGAATGGTTATTAAATAATTGTTACGAATATACAATCATTGTAAGCATAGCTAAACTTTAGAGCATTTGAGGTCCTTTACTCTATTACAATTGTTTTTTTCTGATAGTTTCTTTAAACTACTTTAAAGAATATGCCAGACTGTCAAATATTTATTTTGAATTTCTATGCCCATTTATTAATGCAATGTGTAGCAATTACCCATAATTTGTTAAATACGCTAAACAATTATCGTATTTTTCTGTCGATTTAAAATGCTGAAGTTATAAGTGAAAACGATCATTAAATCGTAAATTTTTAACACATTAGTTAAGACACGCGGTTCAGTTCAGTTCAAATCAGTCTCTTCAGAACAAAGACAGATAGTGATGGCTTCAGTGTGAGTGTGTATGTGCGAGTGTATGAGTGTGCGCGTGTGTGCATGAAAAAAAAAAAAAAAAAACATTTCTAAATCCAATTGGCTATGGGCCAAACACACGTCACAGTCATCTGTATGCACTCGCGCCCATACAGGGTGTCGGCATAATGATAATGTCTCAATTATTCATGCTGAACGATACAAAATATGTGAAAACACGTTAATTAGTCACCTCAGAGCACAACACTCCAGCCCATCGTTGCCCAATCAAGACCAACACCCCAGCCGATGGTCGACGCCGAGCTGCGCCGGCGACACTGACGACACTTGGCTGCTGCGATGCTCTCCACCCAGTCGCCGAGCTGAGTTGTCAGTTTGATTTAATATAATGAGGAAATTTAACGAGTGCGCCCATACTCGTACAAATAATACGCCCGAATCAAAATGACAACTTAACTTTCATAATTGCGTTTAATGAATACTCAAGTACTGCTTGCCATATTTCAAATTCTGATTTCATTATGAATTTAATGCGAAAATTGCCAGGCAGGATCTTGAACTCAGCCATTCAGCCACTCAGGCACTCAGGCAACCGATCATCGTAAAATGTAGGCAGTTGAGCATTCTTGGCAATGCTGACGCTCGCTGCTGTCACATTGCGCTGTCAAGTGTTGCTAATTAAAATTTAATTTTGGTATTTTAAATCAATTACTAATTTGTTGTTTGATGGCTCGAACATTTTCTCAGCTAATGAATATATTTCAATTATACAGAAAGAATATATCCTAACATATGCATAAGTAAATAGATTATTATTATTATATATATGAAATAATAAATTAATACCGCCATTGCGAGATCTAGTCCTTGGCTCTGTGAAGTTCTAAGCCAGATAAACCAGAAGAAGAAAATAGTTATAATATTCAAAAAATAATAATTTACAAGTTCCGCTATAATTCAGGAGGTTTCTTTAATTGTTCGTCCCATTTCCTGTAAACATACAGTACGAAGAGTGAGTAGTACAAGACAATCAGCAGAAGGTTTATTTGGTTTATAAGACGTGAACTTTAATAATTGCAGTATATCCAATAGTTGACACCCAAGTGTAGCCAGGCACTCCATCCGACGGTAGCCACGAAGGTCAGTAGATCTTTAACTAACATAATAAAGGTCCACTCTGAGTATGATTTTCACTTTCTTCTCATTTCCGACTCCATTGTGTCAAGCAACCCGACAACATGTGTAACACAATAGGTACAAATAGCGCCCAGTGCTTCCCTGCACTTAAGAACATTCCGCAATGATTTTAAGTGGAAAGCAATATCCTTATTGATTCGCTTGACTCAAAGATTTGCAAAATGAGCGGCTTGCGCTGATTTCATAATAAGTAAGTGTGATCTACACAATTATTTGGATCTATTGCGTCTTGGAACAAATTCAGACCTTGTAAGTTCATCGCAGTTCATCATATGTTTTCAAAGCATTCTATAAAACTGTTTAAGGCCATTCTAAGTAGGTATTGTAGCAAGGATCTATATTTTTATTTTTTTTTTTAAAGAATAAGCACAAATTTCAAGTGATACACGTATAAAGAAGGAACTAATGCGAGTGTCTAATATAAGTAAGCCTGTACCATATATGTAATGTCGTTTATTTTCTGCTCTGATGAGTAGTAGGCACATTTCAAATACTCAGGATGCAGATTGGCCATAAAAATTCAAACATGATACATGAGATAAAGTGGAATGCTCAAAATGAACTGTTTTTTAATTGGGTCAGAGAGTTATAATCAAAAGCGCTATAGGCACATGATAACCAATTATTATTTTTTTTTTTTTCAAAAAATCAATTATATTGATGTATTTATTTTATTTATTCTTTACACTAGACTTATAGTTAAAACTTAAGTCTAGAGGAGGGGGGGAGCATATTGATGTAATTTCAGCAAGAAGTCGCAGTATTTCAGAGAGCGGGGAAATTATTTGCAGGTCAAGATTTAAAGGTGTTGGAATTCCTTTTAAGGCATTTGTCAACAGATCTGCACGTTCGAGTATCTTAAATCGAGCATTCGGTAGCTTATCACCGACATAACCGCTGAAACCAAGAAGCTCTAGAAGCGTTCATTTGATAGAATTAATTTTTTATAGTTAATGATTATTGGGTTCAAAGAAACGTAAAATATGATATTCTGAGCATATTTTTTTTACTTCTCATATTAGTGAGTAATTCTATACGATCATTCACGATCGTTCACTAACTAAGCTGAACTCGTCCATGAATTACAGCTTATGAGACGCCTGACTGCATACATGATGATCTCGCCAATGGTACAAGTTTTATATTATTTTTGGTAACAAGTTCCAGGAAATCACTGGCTCGTTTGAAGAACTTTTCATTGCATGTTTTTCATTTAGTTAATTTTGTTATTTTGTTTTTTTTTTTTGGTTTTTGTTTTGGTTTATTAAACGATTACTTGAAAATGCGTATGCCAAAAATGCATAAAACATAACTTGACTTTCATTTAACGTTAAATGGAGCAAAACCGTGTCAGAATTTAATTAATACGAATGCATGCATCTTCATTATAAATCATCACTTCTCAAGTGTTTGTCAGCCGAATGCAACATAAATCACGTGACTCGCGTGGACTTCATTCATTAAACGTCCCTTTTGGCTATGTCTTCTTTTTGTCATTCCTGTCATGATACGGATGAAACACCAAGTAAATCTAAAAAAGTCAACCAAAAAAAAAAAAACCAAAATCCAAAAAAAAAAAAAAAAAACACAACAGTCCAACAAAAACGCAAAGAACTAATGTTGAACAGGCATTAATTACGCCATCAGATTTTCATATGTAGTATGTATGTATGTTTGTGTACTACGGCTTTGACTTTCTTCAAGCGTTTGCTGGAACATCTGTATGTGAGTTGGCTGCTGTGGCTGTTGCTGTTGCTGCTGGTGTTGCTGTGGCCATGTAGAGGTTACGCTGCATAAGTCTCTGCTCGACACTCCCACGCCATTTGGTATGGTTTCAGTTTCGAATTACGCCTTAGGTGTATGAGTAGCAACACTTCTACTCCGCTTTGTTCTGCTCTGCGCTGCTTTGCTTTCCAAATTTGTACTGTGCATTGAACTCTTTCTTTTACTTTAAATTGTCGCTTTTCTTTTTGAGTTTTTGGAAATTTTATCATGATGAATTTGTTAGGTTGTTTGTTTTTGTGACACTAATTTCTGTTACGCACACTTAGCGTACAATTGCTCGAATGCTCAAATGCCAGACGCATATCATTTTGCGGTGAATGCAAATGTCTTAGAGTTACCAAAATGTGTCCACTGTATTTGTGGCTTGGATTGTGTGTACAAATTGAATGTTTTTTTTTTTTGTTTTTTTTTTTTTATTGCAATCAAAAATAACAATAAACAATAACAGAACTATAGCAGCTCCCCGCCGTACTACCGTAAAGCATTGCTTCGCGGGGAGAACTAGAAAGGCAAAATCATCTTCGGTGAGCCCTTTTTGACCGCTTGGGTATGTAGAATTGTTTATTTGTCAAAGTAAAGTCATTTCAATATGATAAATATTATTAAATCAAAGTTAAGTTATAAAGTATATTTAAAAGTGCATACTCTAAAGCAACTGCTGCATTGCTTGTGGCCTACTTGGCTGCCAGAGCCACCTATGCGAAATGTATGGCATAACTTGACTCAACAGTAACTGAATTTTCGACGACACATAAATTCAATTTAAACTTCTTGGAAACGGGCAAACGAACTTTACGCGCAAAAGGCGTCACATATGTATGTATGTATGTATGTATGTACATATGTATGTACGGGTGCATATGTGGGCTGTTCACTTAAAAATATTTTGTACTAGCAGACAAGCTCATAAATTACAACCAATTATCAAATTAGATATTTACAAAACATACCGTTTAAATCATAAACTGCCTTTTTATGTGGCGCGGTGACAAGATCTTTGCGTGTCTCGTTCTGTCGTGGCGAGGGCGGCTGCTGCGCGCTGAGCTGCATGGAGCAATTAAAACGGCGACGGTGTGCGCTTCCTCTGCTCGCTTTACCCTTAATGAGCCATTCAAGAGATCAGTCAGTTTTGATCATCATTTTATGAGTTCTACGGCATCATCAGTATACAAATATAAGAACCATTTTTAATAGTTCACCTACAGAGAATCGTACTTTATAATAAAACTAATAATTTTATGTTTCATATGAAACATCAGCTATTAAAATATTAATCGTAATTTTTTTTTTTTTTTTTTTTTGGCATAATGGCTGCAACGCAAGTGATCCGAGTCGAGTATCCAACACAGGCAACATCAAATAATAAGATACTTGTTTTATATAGTCTTCGTTCTTTCATAATCTGCTGAAAATAGAATTGGGAAGAAACATTTACGCAGCCAAATCTTTAAAAAATGCATTTTGAATTCAGTGTTAAGCCGCGTATTCCAGTCGCTGGCTCATTAACTTAAAGCCCAGACTAGAAGTGACTTTCAGCCTCGGTGTCCGGTGAGTTTTCGTGCCGTGTTTCTGTTGTTATAATAGAACATGCAGACTCTTTCCTTTAAGTAATGAAATTTTAAAATATATATGTGAGAATTTCGAAAACTGAATTCCACATCATATAGTGTGGTAAAATGTGGGTGACAGTTTGGGACTTGTATCCGTCCACTTCAGTCTGTATTGTAGCCGTTATATCAATAAATTTTTTACCATGATATCCTATACGGTATCCACACAGTGTACAAGCTCAGAGGTTTTTATGGATAAATTAATTAAAATTCGATTCATAAGATAATGATAAATTATTGGTTCAGTAAAACTGCGAAGGAACTATCCCTAAATTTGCTTTAATACAAAACCAGATAAGAGAGTGCACAGAGCATTCAAATGCAACTACTTGGGTATATTATCAGTGTAGCGGAATTAGATGGTTCAATTGGTAATAACTACGACAGAAGAAAAGAGAGACTTTTCGATATATGTAAGTAAAATACTTACCTCGTGGATAGTCAGCTAAGTTATAATATATAATATTTACATTATTACAATGGTTTAGGTTTCTTTCTAACATTTGTCAAGATAGTAAACTAATAAAACAAAGAGTCAGATGACTGATCCGAAGTCAAAAACGACTCCAAGAAGCCGTTATATAGACCCCGTTATAAATGATCTGAGAACAATAGGTATGGAATATTATACGATGCATTTTTCCATAAATATTTTTATGATGATAACAACAAAGTAACAATATAGTCGAATCGCGATAAATCCTGCCCCGATAAACCGAAAACTTCAATCATTCCTTACAAACTGCAGGTCCCTTGAAAAAACTTCTTTAATTCGTAAAATTTCTATACATTTGGATCCCTTCATTAATTGGTACTTTATTTGCAATTCAATGAACATAAAACCTCTTATAAATTGTAATTTCTTTTTAAAACCTCTTATAATTAAAGTGTAAAACATTAAACAAAAAAAAAAAGATCATTTTCAGTTTACCTACCGTTAACTGTTCTAGACAATTTTGTCACCTCAAAAAACAATTTGTGAAAATCAAGTGAAATGTAAAAGCCCCGTTAAATCGTATTTTTCTTTTTTTAAACTCGCTAAATCAAAATCTCGATGATTCGAAAATCCCTTTAATTCGTAACAAATAAAGGAAAGGATTAACTGACAGTTTTCACAAAATCGACTGTGAAATTGATAAAAAATACAACGATTTCGATAAAATACTGTATAATTATCATAAAAAATAAGAGAAAAAGAAGAGACTCGCTGATGGCTTTAATTAAAAGCGCAGCAAGTTTTAATTCAAAAAATTAGCAGCCAATGTGCGCTTTGGCCCGGACGGCAATTTATTTGGTGCAATTACTCAAAGCCGAAGGCACTTGACATGTGTGGTTCAGAAAACGCCCAACGTAGGAAACTTCGTTGTCGGCGTCAATAAATTCAAGAAGAAACGACGTTTCCATATGCTCGAATGCGTAACGCGCAGTGCACTTATCCCCACACGGTAATGAGTTTAAATTAATGAAATGCAGGGATTGTGTTCGCCGCTGAGTGTCGCTGCCAAAGCCAAAGCGGTGACGCACGCTGTGTGCGAAAGAGACAGGGGGGGACGGGACACTCGCTGATGGCGGAAAGTAGCGGCAAATCATTTGGGCAGAGCAGAGCGAGCATCCAGCAGCCAGCAGCCAGTATCCAATTGAAAATGGAAAACTAGTGCGACTAATTGGCATTGTTGCCGAGCTGACACCAGCGAGCAGAGGATGCGACGGCTGCGGCGGCTGTGGGCTGGCTGTGGGGTGACGTTTGCAATGCCGGCTTTTCCCGCCGTTTAGCGTCGATTACTTTGCGTATTTATACAACTCGTCAACTCGGTCATGTTGCTAGTTTTTGTCGTCGTCGCTAATTTGATATCAAACACTTTTACAGTCAGATTGCGGCTGATAATTGCGCTTGGCAGATTTATGGGCCAAAGTGATGAGCATATGTTTTAATTAATTTCCAAGAAAGTGTTTTGGCAAATTGCATTTAACAAATGCTAAAACATCAAAAACGACAACAACAATGACACTGACAACAACACGCAAACCCTATGTGCCAACTCAAGTTGTCTACTTTTCAATCACATGTCAAGAACTTGGAAGGAACACCTCGAACAACGAAACTCAGGCACTCCACCCCATTACCATATGCATAGCAAAGGATCATTATGCAACGTCTTCCAAAATTGATCTGCTGATTGCGCTTCGCTTTAAAACATTTTTCGCTACTGTGAGTTATTCAGAAGATAAAAATACAAGAGCGATTACGCAGCAAAGAAATTGACTTTCGTTAGAAGCTTTGATTGCATTTTTTTACTGCTTGCCTGACTTAGTGCTCAATTATAGTAAACGTATAAATCGGCATTAAATGGCGTATATTTTTTAAATCACGTTTTAAAAAGTAATTGCCCAAACAAACGTAAAAAGATAATTTTCGTAAGCTTTATGAAACCATAAAAAGAAAAGATGAATCTATTTAAATAGTAGAAGGCATCACTTCCACCTCAACGTTTAAATAAGGAAATAAATGTACAAGACAGATTAATACTTTAAACCGATGTGACAGAATAGCCAAAATAAAATTATGATAAATGCCAAATAGAACATGAGATCACATAATCGCTTTCACGCACCCTGCACGACTCGAGTGAAACAAGATTCAGCCATCTGCCGACGTTCATTTGGAAGGCATAATAAACGAAGACAAAACAAAACAGAAAACAACAAACAAAAAGAGAAGAAAAAAAAAGCAGAAAACATTGAATGAAATGAAAAACTCAAATTGTCAAGACATGCGACTCCAGTGTACCATGCCGCCCATAGACGTAGACATAGCGCCGAACATCCTCCTCAACTGTGCTCAACTGTGCTCAACTGTGCAGTGTTGCCGTGCCGGCGTGCGCCGCTACTTGAGTGAGATAAATGCGGTGAGGAAAATCATAAATTAATTAGCTGGAAAAATTGTTGCTGCTTTGGTCGTGTCGCTCCCTCTCTGTTGCACACTTGGCATCGCTCCCTTGGTCTCGACGAAGTGCTGTGCGCAGACACTTATTAGTGACATTTAGCATCAATTTATTGACTGTCTGTCTGTCTGTCTGTCTGCCTGTCTGTCTGTCACACGCTCCCCTCGGCTATACGCTGACTTACATTTCGTTATTCTATTACAGGTGTTGTCACAATGTTACAATAATTGACATTAACTGTTTTGCTATTTTATTGCACTCGATGCGAAGTAAATTGCGATTACTTTCAAATCAGATAACGTGAAAACTCAGCTGGGCTTGTGTATGTTGGATTGCAATTAGGCCGCCCACCAATGCACATGCTGCACATGTCGACTCATTTTGTTTCCTGCTTGGCTCGGCTAATGTCTTCAGTTGGAATAATTAGTGGCAACATTTTGACGCCGGCGTGGAATGCGTTATTCCTGGCGCAGCACCTCAGCTTCAGGATGTAGGTGTTTTCCGAGAAATTTTGGCGCCACCGCATTGGCATTTTGAAACTGTCGTCAGCGTGTCGCGACGCACATTGAGCTGCAGGTCACACTTTGCTGCAAGTCGATTTCATTGAATATTTGTAATTATAATATATGCTGACGACTGCTTTGGATTAAGAAATATAAATGATTGCATTAAAAAATCTCATAATATTTTGAATGGCATTTCCAACATTTAAAATTGATGTGCTTTTTATTGACAATTCCATTTCATTGTCATGCTCTTGTCAATGGCTTCCCCTACTCTTCCTTTTATATGTCTTATATTGCACTATTGTTATTGTACTATACTGTCTATATTGTATTATTTATAAATAATCTGTAAATTGCATTAGCATTAAGCGAATCCCTATGTATCATAAGATTTATTGAATGTCCTGTTTGTTTGGATAGATTGTAAATATAATCACAAATATTGCAGTTAAGCTAAATTTTGTCAATACAGTTTCTGTTACTTTGTAATATTTTAGATTTAAAGTGCAGCTTCAAACCAAAAAGTGAAGAAACGTCTTTAATTCCACTCGATTATTGATTTCAAACAAATGTCAAAGAAACGACAAATAAATAAGACAGGACTTAAATAACAATTTTCAATTCTATATATTAAAAAAAAAAAAATAAACAAAACATACAGCAGAAAGTGAACTTTTCAATGAGATCTGTAGCAAACTTAAACACACTAAGCCGGTTTTTTCTCTTCACAAAAGAAAAGAGTGCAAGATTTCCCCCCATAGCTGCCTTGTTCACCATTTACACTAGCATAGAATGCACAAAGGCACAACTCCAAAAACTTTGCTACTGTCGACAACAACCTCAACAATAGAAATAACTTTTTAAAGCACATCCACAACTACAGTAATGCATCATCAATCTACTCAAGAACTGCATCGATGGTTTCACCGACGGCACAGGCAATCTCATTGCATTTATTAGCAGATTCGATCGCATCGTCACATGCATTGTAAACAGTTACACAACTCATTGCGCCACAGCCGCCAAATGAAATAAAGAAAGTGCAGTCTTTTGTTTTATGGTTCTTCTTTAGTATTCAAATTTAAAGCTTATAAAGGTAGACTGCTATCGAGCATAAAAAATGGCGCCGCAGCTAATTATTTGATTAAATTAAATTGCATTTTAACAAAGCTTTCATAGATTAAGAAATTTACAGTGTAGATAACTAAAACAAAAAGGAAAAGCGATTTCTGCTTTTTTAACTTAAGTGAGGCGCATTTTCTTGAGTATTTTCAGGCAGCCATTTTTAGGATATTAATCTCTAATTCCTGTGTTTTGCCAGCTGATATAAATTTTTTTTCTTCGGCAAAATTGAAAATGGTACAATAAATGTTTGTGTCTTATATATAAATGGCAATATTAAATGAGCAGCAGCATTTGGTTTATTTCATTTTAATCCTAGGTACGTGACGGCCAACAGCGAAAGTGACTAATATCGAGTTTATAATCGTAAAGCATTGTGAAAATCTTCTTGCAGAAAGATCAAGTCATTATCGTTGCAATTTTAATTTGTTTCAAATTCATATAGATATTTTTTTTTATATATTTTTGTGCTTTTGTAGCTTTAAGTTCAAATTGAGCTTTTAAGTGCAGAATAAACTCTATTGTAATGTGTATACCTATGCGCTCAAAAGTATGCCTTACAATCAGCCAACATATCGTTACCGTTACTATGTGCCTCCTTAAAGTATGCAGTGAGTTATTTTACTTGCTATACAAGTGAATGACATTGTAAGGTATGCTTTGTTTTTTTTATTTGTTGTTTTTGTGAGCTAATAGTAATTAATACAATTTTTTATTATTGCGTAATCGTCTGTAGACACATGTCTGCAAGGTGTCTACCGCGTATCAAAATGACGTAATAAAGTGTTTTTTTTTTACGTGATGCATTCAAAAGACCTACAATGTCTACTTACAAATGTGTAGAGGTAAGTTATGTATACATATGTATAAATATGCAAGAATAAAGTATTACTGATAAAATATACTGGCGTTGAAATTTTATTTGTTTATTTGTCATGTCAGTGGGTACGTGTTAAGGTCGATACGAAATGTTGTTTTCGATTTTATTTGTTTCATTGTATTGTTATCTTGCACTTCTGCCGAGTTCTGTTTTATTTGCTTGATTTATTTATTAAGATATCTGAGTTTATTTTTACAATTAATTGAGGATAAAAAAAAAAAACAAATATTTTTCTGCTGGTGTTTTTTTTTTTTTGTTTTTGTCTTTTATATGTATGTATATAACCTATAGGCAGTGACTTTTTTACATTGAAACAATTTATCAACAAAATATGCTACATGACTTGCATCGCTTAATTTTCTGAATTTGCTTATGATTGGCAAAAACAAAATGAAATTATTTTATTGTGAATAATAATAATTCAAGTATGCTTAAATAAAATAAAACAGACGCACTCGGCCTAAGGTTACGCACCGATGTGCTAATGTGCCAAAAAATAATTGAAAATGGCAAATGCGTTCATTTGTTTATTTGCTGTGTAATAACTAAAGTGCCGGAAGTAAGTATACGCACTGTCTTGCTGACCGTCAGAACGGCTGTATGTGAAATTTCGCCCATGTTGTTGTTGTTGTTGTTATTGCTGTTTTCGTTATTATTGTTAGTCACCATCATTAAATAATGTGTAATTGTTTTGTTTTTTGTTTGTTTTTGCAGTAGCATGCGTATGCACACATACACACATGCATATATATATATGTATATATATATATATAGTATATATACATGTACATACACATATACATGCATAAATATGTACTTCGATCACCGATGGTCAAGGTTAACGGATTTTAATTAATTTTCTTTATATTTTTATTTATTTTTTTTATATGTAATGAAATTGTTTTTGTTGCAGTTGTTGTGTCAACTTTTTATTTTTCACGCTCACGTTCACTATCGATTTCATTTGTTCGTATTTTCTAGAGGCTCACGAATACTCGAATACATCGCATGCACTCGATCGCTCTCTCGCGCAGTCTATGCAATGCGGATCGCGCCTATACAAGTTTGTTCGCAATGCTTCGAGACATTTTTAGATCGTCAAGGATAACAATTTGCGATAGGATGCCAAAACTGATGCTAGCTTTAAGGTCAGCATTTGTATTGCGTTGTGCTGTGCTGTGCTGTACTGTGTTTTTCTGTTTTGATATATTTTATTTTTTTTTGTATACAGTATTTTAATTGAATTTTGATTTTTAATGATTAAACCTAAACAATGTTTGGAAGTAACCCCTTACAAAATTGTTGTGCCTAAATAATATTGTATATATTTGCAAAAATCATAATACTCAAATGTACGCATATTTTTTTTAACAATACGACTATAAATGAAAAAAGTCCTTGAAAACATTATTACTCTGAATTAACTATTTATATATACTTGTACGATTATTGGGGAACTTTAAAACACTTTTTTCAGAAATAAGTTTAATATTCTAGGAACAGTTTAGAAATAGAAATAATAAGTAGAAAGTTGTAATTTTTCTGTTAAGCATAATTTTTTAACAATATGAAATTTTATTTGCATCTTTTTATTGGCTTTCTTCTTATTATAATGTGAACCTGCCAATTCAAAAATATTATTTATTGGATTTCTTACTGAATACGACGTTTTTCCAAAATCTAACTTTTGTTAGTTTTTATGTGCAAAACTCTTGTTGTTAAAATAGTTTTTAAAGAAAAGTATAAAGTATTTTTTTTTTATAAATTTCATGATTTCATAGTTTATTATTTTAATTTTCATTTGGCATTATCATTAGGCGTTTCCTTAGGTCTTGAAGTGCTTTGTTGCATTGAATACTTAGTAGCATTGAAAAGCGAAACAGACAATGCTGCGCATGCGCCACAAGCAGTTCATTGAACACGGGCCACTACTCAGACCGCGGGGCGCGAAGTGGGGAGTACCCGCACGGTACGGTGAGTCACAGGCAAGCAGAGCAGTTGGCTGGTCGCTACTTGCATTTTGGATTATATGATTGTTGTTGTTTTTGTTGTTGTTGTCGTTGTTGGTAGTGTCGTTTTTGTAACTGGTGCCCATACACGTTTTGTTGTTATGTCATCTCACCCAAAAATGATTTATTTATTAAGTGGCAATCAAAGCAATGACACAGACGCAGGCAAAGTAAAATTAAAAGAAAAAATCAAAAACAAAAACAATAACGAAAACAAAATTAAATCAAACAAATTAAAAAACCACATTTCAACAAAAATGCAATCGCGTGGCTCACTTGATTTGCATTAAACGGAAATTTATGGAAAAGTTTTGTTTTTGTTGTTAACACTTTTTTTTTTTATTTCGCTTTCATTTCACGTAAAATACTCGAATGGTTTAAAAATAAAACTGTGCCCGCTCAACACGATTCACAATGACCTTTGCCAAGAGTTAAAACTTAAAAGTACGTATTTTGTTTTTATACACATTTAATGAAGTAAATTTCAGAACCAGTTTGATGAAGCGACCGATGCTGCATATACTGCACGACTCATGATGTACGTATTTTAAATTATTTTTATCTTATTTGTTTTTTTTTTTACATTTTTTTTTTGGACGCACATAAATTTTTATTACAAATTCGATTTGGCTTAATTTAAATTGGAAGAAAACAAGCAATCAGAATGATTATTATAATAAAATGCAATTTTTATGTTATAAAATTTTTGGCATAAAATCTTTCCAGGAAATATTTTCTTTATTTGCTTCTTGCCTTTTTTTTTTATTTTTATAATTTTTATATGGTATATACTTACTTATATTGTATGTATATTGGCTACAAAATGTTTAACTGCTCAGAAATATCTTAGAAATTTCAAGATCATTCTTATTTAGTCAATTATACCGTAGGTTATTTATTTAACCTAACGCGAGAAAATTCTTTATTATTTATGCAAATTAATTCGATGAAGATGCAGAAAAAGTCAAAGCTCAATAATTTTGGTAGCGATTGCTTTAATTTGAAATACTCTCAGCAATTGTGGCGTAAAGATTCGTTGGCTTCACGTTGTCTACAAAATATAATAAAGGATATTGCAGCTAATAAATAACAATATATCAGTGCTTTGGAGAATTGATATTGCCCAGAGTTGCAGTTTTTCGATTTTGATTACTGAAAGTGGCCATGCCTTATCATTTCACTTCGTTTCGAAACATGCATATGGCATTTGCATTTGATGTTGAGTATTTATAGTATTATAGTTTAAGTAAATTGCTACAACTAAAAGCCTTACAGCTAAATCGAGTCGAATGCGAGAGATCATGTAGGGTTAGACTGGTATGTATGCATATTATGCTATTTTGGCGTTACGTAAGCGTACGCACAATTTCCCGTTGCCTGCTATATTAAATAAATAACAAACAACCAAACAAAAAAAAAAAAACAAAAAAAAAATCCAAAAGATTGCTTATGGACTCCATAACTTTTGGCAGGCAAACGCGAAGGCGCACAGACACGATCGAGAGTGAAAAATGCGCCCCAATTAGTTTGGCTTGTTCAAAGACTGTCATTACACAGTAGAAAGCAATTTAAAGTGTGGCATTTGCAATCCCGGCTGCCTGTTGCCTGTTGCCTGTTGCCGGTTGCCGTGACGTTATCGCGCACTCGCTGCTGGCCAAATCGATTGTGCGACGCATGCATGGCAATAAGTAAAGCACCAATAGCGTAAAGTTGAGGAAAAAAACACTGCAAGTTGTGGGCGTTGTTGCTATTTCTTGGCTATTAAAATGCGTTTGCAAAAAGTGAAAAAAAAAAATGCGAGCTTAAATTTTATTAAAACTATAAACAAAATTACAAAAAAAAAAAAAATAAAAAAAAAAATAAAAAAAAAAAAATTGTAAAAAAAGACTAAAATCGATTTAATACATATCGCAAAACACCTTGGAAGTCACGATAAAGATACTCGAAACATAAACTGAACAGTAGTGCAAATAATCAAAGATAAAAATTTAAAAAAAAAAAAAAAAACAATTTGGAAAAAAAAAATATGAACTACACTGTTAAGCGTTGCGGTTTTCAGCAATTATGGCTCGCAGGCATGCGCATGCGCATGCGTCACTTCTGTCGATAAGCGGTGGGCGGCTGCGTTTGCGCTTGCGCTTGTAAGGCTAACGAATGTCTGTCTGATTTCAAGCATAAAAATTATAAATGTACATTTTGCGTTTGTAAATCAGTAAAGGCAAAAATGAACAATAACGCAAAAAAAAAAAAGAAAAAAACAAAAATCCCAACAAATGGCACTTTCACATAGAAGCGAACGCGTACTCGATCGATATTACCTCATAAGCGCACAGAGTAGGAGGCCGCCGCACATTTGAAAAGTGAATTTGTTGACCCAGTTGACGGCCAACTACATACGAACATACGACACGCACATAAGTAAGCAGCTACTCTACGTAGCCAGTGTTGTGCATAGACGCAAACGTGTTTGCACATGTGCATGTGTCATTTGGCTGTTGCTTGGCTTGCTTTGGCTACTTTGGCTACTTTGGCTGTTTGGTTCTTTGCGAAGTGCGCTCGCGGCCTCGCAGACAGGCAGCAGGTAGGCTGGGAGGCAGTGTTTTTTTTTTTTTAATTTTTTTGGCTATTCGGCAGTGCGAATTGCGCAAGTGTTGCGTGGCAAATGGTTTCGCAAAAAAAGGCCGATACCGCCGCATAGACGACCGACAATCGACGACTGACGACCGATGGCAGGCGGCCGGCGGCAGGCGGTGGAAGAGGGACGGCGCTACAAGTGCAGCGTGACTGCGCCAATGTGGGTTAAGTAAGCCGCTAAGGTTGTTGCTTACGGTAACACCTAATGATTATGTACGACGCTCGTTTGGGCTCGTGTATGCTCGTGTATAATATGAATGAATATACACGAGTTCGTGTAGATGTGTACGCACTTAAGTATTTGGTTTGCTGAAGTGCCTTTTTGGCTGTAAAGCAATTAAAATTCAAGTTCAAGCAAAAATCAAATAAATAATGTTTTTTTTTTTTGTTTGTTTTTTTTTTTTTGTTATGTTTGTAGTATATAGTATATGAACGTTTATTTCATCTCAATATATTTCATTTTTTTAATTACATGTATTTATACAATTATTAAAGCTACTAATTACACAATATGTATTAATTAATAATTTTGCGGAAGAAGTACATAAATATGCGCGCATATGTAAAGGATTTACATTAAATAGAAACTTAAGTAACTAGAAAAGTTAATGTTGGCACCTTATTTATTATATATTGTGTTTAATTATAATTTTCTATTTATATAACTAAGTATGTTCATGTAATGAAGCTTACAAATTTATTGATAGTACATTTTTCGCAGTGTTAGTTTTACTTATATTTGCAAATTTCCATGCTTAATTTTGTGTTAAAAAAAAAAAAAAAAAAAAAATAAAACAATATTTCATTTCCGCCTGCAAAAATTGGGTTTGGGCTTCCTTATAAAGTTTAAAGAAAAAAATTAACAAAAACAGAATATACAATATGACAATAATGTTAGCTTAAAAACTTGTAATAATATTAATTACGTAACCATTTTTGATTTTCTATAATAACTGTTGCAGCATAAATAAGTACTACAAGCCAAATATAAAGTTTATATCGTAGATAATCAACAAATCATATGATTTTTCATTATTAAAAAGAAATAACATTTAACTGAAAATATTGCATTTTATTTCTTAAATAAATACGATAAAATGAAACTAACAGTTTTCAAAAAAATAATTTTATCTGACATGCAGAGGAACTCCGTCACTACTAAAGTTTATCAAAAAAATATTATAAAAGTTCATTAGTTCTTTCAAAGGTTTCTCTACCTTTTTTTTTTTTTAAAGTTAAATCAATCTTAAAGTATTCCTGCTAAGGATGTGTGCCATTTGTTTCTCCTAAATAATGCAGCATACTCAGTTTGTGTTGATAAATATATATATATATATTCTTCTTTAACTACTCATAGTTTTTATTTTCTAACAAATTATCTTTAGCTGTTAGAAGTTTATAAACAAAATAAAAAAATTGTTCTTAATGTACATATGTTTTTGTATCAAAATAGAAACCATGCACTACATAAAAACTAAAATCATTTATATTCAATCCGCTGCTACACTTGTTTTTATCATCATATTATAAATATACTTCAAGAATAACATAACTTTTAATTTTCATTAATAAAATATCATTTGTTTTTATATTTGTAAAACATCTGCTACGATTATCGATGGTGTCGATTGTGATACGAGTATTCACAAAACACATGTTGTCGTTTAGATGCATATCTTTGCTTATTCATTTAATTACCTTGCCTACAGGTTTTGTGGAACATTGCGTCAACCATAAAGGCAAGTGCCCAGGCATTGAATCAAATGGCCATCATGTAGCAAATGACGGCAAATAAAAATTTTGCTTTTGTTGCAGAGATTTTCATTTAAAGCGTTCAGCCAATAAGTTAATTAGCTTTCATTGCTTATTTTCAAACATAAGAACCTTTCTTAATGATCTTGAAAGGATATTGTAAAAACAAAAATCGCTTAGCGAATTATTCAAATTGGGTAAATACTTTTGAATTGCTTAACTTATGTGATCATTTATTTGATGTATGGTTAATAAATTTTAAATATTTTTTAAATACTTCTGCAACTTTTGCATTCTATATAAGTTTCGTTTAATCCTATAAAATATTAATAAGCCATGGCCAATAAAGTCCAATTAATGAAGTTTCACATAATGTTTTGTAATATAATGATTTGCCGTTTAAAATTCTGCTTGTTAAAATTGTAACCATATGAACTGCATAATTGTAATTACAACGTTTAATTATATTTCACAACAAATTATATTTTTCTAAATCTGTATAATTGCTTCCTTAACTTAGTATTTAAATGTAAAAAAAAAATACAAAAAATAAAAACAAAAAATAAGAATATATAAAATCGCTTTTGAAAATTCAAAACGTATGCACAATGAAAATCACATTTTCTTGCTGCCAGCTGCCTGCTCTGCCCTTTAGCCTATAAGAGTAACGATATCCCAAAGTGCTCGCAAGGATTCAACTTTAATTAAGCGGTATGAGGCTTTGCCTGTTGCTCAGGGCAACTACGCAAAGCAATTCAAAAGAAAGGCAGCCTGCCGAACCAACTTTTGGCTCTTTTCAAGTTGCCCCCAGTAGTTAGGTGCGCACATAACACGACTTCACTGTACTGTGTTTTGTTAACTTGCATGCGAATTCTTACTTGCAATTTCAGCTTTCACTTTCTTTGAAAATAAACACAAATAACTTTGCATGGCAGTGCTGCATTCTTACGTGTGAATATACGATTATGCATATTATAATAAAACTCGTCCGAGTTGTGTTGCTTTCAAATTTTGCGATAATTCACACAACTAGACAACACGTTAACATTAAATTGTCAATTGTACATGTGCTGTTGTTTGTTAATTTAGTTCAAACTTTATTTTATGTGCGAACATTTCAAAATGAATTTTATATGCCATAATAAATTCTTATTATTATTATTTAACATAATACATGAGTAACACTTAAATAAAATGCAATATTTTCATTTACAGAAAAAAAAAAAAAAAAAAACAATTAAAACTAAATCTTATATTACTAAGTTTCATTCAAATTGCTAAAAGCTTTAAGACACTTGTTCGTAAAGGTATCTTTCCTAAGCACGACAGGATGTGTCGAAATGATTTCAACTTTCAGTTGTAACTTTTACTAATAAATTGTTTTTGTTTTTCAATTGAGTGCAAAATTGACAAACTTGAGTATTTCGCTTGGGAATTCTGCGCGGCCTGATTGTGTTGCCTATATAGGGATACAAGAAGTGAACTAGCAGGACGATCCTAGCGATCGCCTGTGTGGAAGCTTGGGGAGCACAATCGTGGACAGCATCACAGTGTACAGCCATTAAGTTATGCACAAGTTACATATTTAAAAATAGTTAACAAAAGATTTCTTGCTCAACGCTACCTTACCCATGCGGCCGACTCGATCCGATCCGATCCGACCTGGCATTGCCCGCTTAATTTACAGGCGACACCGTTTGGCCGAATTTGCGTGCACGCGTGCCGAAGCCTTTGCTGCCATCGGGACCCATGGGTGTGCGCACCAAACTCTCGGCGGCGCGTTGTGCAAACGAGCCGGAACGGGAACGCGGCGAACCGTCCAGGAAGCTGCCGGTTCGCGACCGCGGCTGGCCGTCATAGTCGCTGCCATGCTTATAGCCGCTCAGGAAGCTGCCAGTGCGCGAACGCGGCGAGCCTTCGTATCCCTCGGAGCCGAAGGAGCAACGGCGATCATAGCCAGAGTCCGTTGAGATGCGGCGACCGCTGATGTAGTGCGCATTGTCGTAGGCCGCCAGCTTCTGGCTAAGCTGGAAGTTGTTGGAGTAGCGGCGTGGAAAGACATTGTAGCCACCGCCGCCGCCGCCGACCAGATTGTCGGGCTCATAGGGCAGACTGGTCTGCTGGTCCAGCGTCGGCTTGCACTCCAGATTGAAATCGTTCGAGCGGCGGCGATAGAAGCCATGGCCGCTGCCATTGTCGCTGGCATTGGAGAATGTGCGCTCGAACTGCATGGAGCCGTTGGAGAAGCGACGCTCGCTGCAGCTGCCGTTCGAGCAGACCGACGTCTTGCGGTACACCTCGTTCTGGGCAAAGTCGGACACACGACGTGAGCACGGGCAGCTCTCAGAGCAATTGGAGTCGCGACGCTGTGGCGCATGCTCGGAGCAATTCGATGGTCGACGAGTCGTCTCGCCCAGGCTGCTCGGGTAGTTCGAGTTCGAGTCCGAGCAGTTCGACAAGCGACGCTGCAAGTTGCTCACCCCAGTGTTGTTGTTGCTCTGACTATTGTTGCTGTGGCTGTTGTTGTTGTTGTTGCTGTTGCTGTTCGGATTGTTGCTGCTGCTATTGGCTGGCGTCGTGGCTGCAGCATTTGGCGTGTCAGCCAAGCCGGCAGCGGTGGCCGCCGTATTGGCCGAGAGCGTCGATGTGTTGCTGTAGCGTCTGGGCGAATAGGCGTAGAAGCTCATGTTGCCAGCTGATGGCGAGCCCACCGTGGGACTGCCGCCCTCGTAGCCAATGCTGCCACGCGACTGATAATGCTGAAACGGATGCATATGCTCGCTGCCGCCGCCATAGCTGCCACGCGGCGAGCCGCTGCCCAGATGGCTGTGCGGCTGATAGTGACTATAGTGCGAGCTGCCGCCGGCGTAGTGATGATGATGGTGACCGTGGTGGCTCGGCTGCGGCTGCATGTCGCTGGCCAGGGCTCTGGTATGGTAGTCGGAGTTGTTGCGCTTCAGCTTGAAACGCAGATCGACGTCGTGCTGCTGCGTGACGCCGCTGAAGCTGCCGCCGCGTGTGCGCTCGTAGCTGCTGTCGTTGTAGTAGCGTCCGTAATTCTCGACCATGCGAGCCACGGGCGCGGCCACCTGGATGACGGCCTTCTTGCCGGTCTTCTTCTTGGGCGCGACCATCTCGTAGACCTGGAAGGGGCCTGTCAGATGCTTAGCTTCGCGTGCCGACGACGATTCAATGTATTCGACAAGTGCGCACTCCTTCTGCTGCATCTCGGGGTATTTGTTCATGAACTGGCGCACATCCACCGGAATGGCCATGCCGGGCTTGAGTATGCGTATTAGCGCAATTTCGCCGCATTTCGAGAATATATCAGAGACCTTTTCGATGGACAGCTTATCGAGCGGCAGATCGCAGGCAACAATCGTGCGCGAGGGCATCGTTTCGTCGAAATTGGGCAACGGCTCCAGGCGACGCACCTTGGTGCCCACATCGTTGAGTTCGATTTTCTGCGATTTGCGGCGCACGGCATTGCCGACGACCTTCCATTCCTTGGTTAGCTGGCGCACGCGCTTGAAGCTGGAGACCAACTTGAGGCTAACGAAGCCCTCCTTGTTGCGGCGCACGTGCTTCAGCAGGAAGGCATCCTTGAGTATGCTCTCGTCCGAGAAGTAATACTCCACCGCTTCGGTGATCTCGGCGGCGAGCTCCTCGCTGGGCACCAGTGCGGCATCCAGTGTGTCAATCTCGTTGATCTGTTCGCTTTGCTCATCCGTCTCTTCGGACTTTGCCGTTGGCTTCTCCGCATCCAGCGCCGACTCGGCGCTCTTCTTCATTGTCAGAAATGAGCGATGCACGCGCCGGGGCTCCGCCACTGGCGAGTTGGCTGGTGCCACAGCGGGCGGTGGCGAGGCGTCGAGCTCATATTTGAAATTCGGATGCAGGTAGATGTTGTCCATGTGTAGTAGCGGCTGTTGTTGTTGTTGTTGTTGCTGCTGTTGTGGATGTTGTTGTTGTGGTGGTGACTGTTGTTGTTGCTGCTGCTGCTGCTGCTGGCTATGATGATGATGCTTGCGCAAATTAGCCTCGCTAAGCACAGCCGCCATCTGTTCCGGTCGCTCCAAGGGCGAACCGAGATCCACATCATGCAGCATATGATTATCTACAGCCAAGGGCTTTAGCTCATCATCCTCCTCCTGCGATTCCTCCGAATCGCCAATCGACGAGCCCATGCCCACATCAATCAGTTTATCATCGGTGGATGAGGTCATTGGCGAAGCACTCATACTCATCGCCGGCGACATGGGCGGCGCCGTGGGCGTGGGCACATCGTACAATTCATGATCACATTCACTGCCGCTGCTGGTCGTGCCGATGGCGCCCTCATCGCTGCCGAATTGCGAATCCATCGACTGCGACTGTGCAGCGGTCTGCTGCAGCAAGGCTTGCGCAGAGCGTTTGGCATGGAAACGCAACAGTTTCGATGGCAACGACGTGGACAGCGGCACCACGGCCTGCGAGCTGCAACACGGCAACTCAATGCTCTCAGCCATAGCCGTGCTCACGGCTGCCGTGGCTGTCTGCTGCTGCTCCTTTGCATCGGCCACCGGCACAGCTGTCAGTGTGGCTGGTGTGCTGTTCAAGCTGTGCTCGCGCAATTCCCGTGTCACCGTTTCCGTAACCACAGTCGTCACTACAAATGTGTGACCATCAGCGATATGCGGCGCCTTGACTTCGTAGCTCTTCGTTGAGTTCTCAGCCATGCTGGCGCCTGCTTTTTCGTCGCTCATTTTTGTTTTACTTTCTCTTGTTCTTCTCTGTTTTGTATAATATTCGCCTGCTCAATTAAGGCGAATTACTGCTGCTGTTGCTGCTTGTCTTGTGTCGTCTTTGTTACTATGCCAGCCAGCCAATTGCTGTTCTCTTTGCTGTTGAGTGCGACGCAGGCACTTCTTTGTGATAATTCGTGCACTCCACCAGAAGTGTTAATAACTGAACAGTTATTTTGTATGAGTGTTTTTTGTTTTTGGTATTATCTTGCCTATGCTTTTTTTTCTTTGTAGCTTTTAGATTTTCTTTTTCAAGTGCTTTGGTTTCGCGGTCTGGCAGTCTGGCGGTCTGTCCGTCTGTCTGAGTTGGTTACGCGCGAATGCGCTAATCTCGTGGTTTAGTCTGGCGATTTTTTTCGTTTTTTTCTTGTATTTTTTTTGTTTTCTTCTTCTTTTCGTAAATTCGCTGCGCCGCTAGGAGTGAATGTTGTGTTTTGTTGTTGTTGTTGTTGTAGCTATTGCCGTTGTGGCGGCTGCGCGTTGGTCTTCAATTTCACTTTCACTTTCAAGTGCACACAAAGCATTGAAAACTGCCGACTGTGTATTTGGAGTCTGCGCACAAATTAATGTTACTTTGCAACCCTAGGCGCACTATTTTGCCTGCTGCGGTTGCGATTGCGGTTGCTGTTGATGCTGCTGCTGCTGCTGCTGCTACGGCTGCGAATGCTGCTGCTGCGCTCGCTGTTGTTGTTTGCTTTTGGTAGCCGCTGTGAGCGATTGCGGTTGGCGTTGCGCAGGCTGCTGCGTCTAACGAATTTTGTTTGGGTTTTTTTTTTTACACTTACTTTTTTTTTAATGGTGCTGTTGTTGTTGTTGTTGCTGTTGCTGTTTTAACTTTTATTTAATCCGATTTTTTTCGATTACGTTCATTGAACGCCGTCAACTGCAGCAGTTTTATGAGTATTTTGTTACTGCTTTTTAATACGTGGATTTTGAAATTTCGTTTATTGTTGAACGTTTTTGTTTTTAACTTGACTTTGTTGTTATTGTTGTTGTTGTTGTTTCGGTCAAGTCGACGTGTCTGGAATTGCTGCTTAATTTGACGTATTATTATCGAAACTACCTTTCTTGCTACCTTGGGCTCCCTTTTGTTGTAACAGTCTTTCTGTAATATTATGCACCTTTTGCTTTCAATCGTTATTTCTTTTTGTTTTAATTTTATTGCACATTATTATGTGAGGCGCTTAATTTTCTAGACCGCACATACGCAAACGTTTGACATTATTAGATAATCGCGTGTCCCCAAAAAAAAATTAAGTTTATGTATTTTTCTCTTTTATTTCGTATTGTTTCTTGTAACAATTGTTTTTAATGCTACGTGTGTACAATTTTTCTTTTTTTCTTTGTTGAGTTTTTAACAATTTTGTTGCACTTAGTTGGCAACACTTTATAGGCAAACACAAAATTTCCGTTAAATAAAAAAAAAAAAAAAGTACGAAAATATTTAAATTATTAATAAAATATTCTTTTCTTTATGTTTTCAATTTAACAATTTCACGTTCACGGGTTTATTGCTTAATTAAGGCATATAACAGATTTTTTTATTTATAATATTGTTTTGTTTTTTGCTTGAAAACTTTTTTTAGCGCGAGTTCATGCAACGCTGCAACACGGAGATAGACTGAAATTGCAAATTGATTTGATGTCGGTTAAATACCCTCTGCTTTCGTTTATTTCATTTTTGTTGTTTAACGTTACAGCGACAGCAGCAATAACAGCAAAACAGCAACGGCCGCGACGACGACGTCAGCGGCAGCAACAGTAACGTCGGTCGCGACGCAGACGCGGTTGTAGCCGGTGTCGACGGATTTGTTGTTGCTCAGCTGTTATTGTTGTTGCAAACTGAGCGTAAAACGTATACGCAAAACGAAAAAACTTTGAGTATATGTGTATACATATACACACATACGTACATATGCATGTGAATATATATATATATGTACATATAAACGCGTGTACAAGTTTTGTTATGAATTTTAACGTTACGTTTTTTGCGCTTAGGCGTATACGACAGCAAATGCAAGTGCGAATAAATAAGCCTACAAACTAAGAACAACAACAAAAGGCACCTGTTATTGCTAGCGAACTAGGCACTTGCTAAAACAATTATGTGATGCATAAGTACCACCCTGTGCAATTGCTTTTTGTATTAAAATCTTAATGATTTCTTAAAACTGAATAATAAAAATAATGCAACTTATTATTGAAAACTATTCGACTTGAGTTAATTTTATTTTTATGCAGGGTAGTAAAGTTTACCTGTATAACGTAAGCTCGTTGCGTTTTGTCTGTTAGCATTGTTGTTGTTTCTGTTGTTGGCTTGTATCACTTGACTGACAATGCAGCGCAGCAGCCAACTGAGCGCTCAGCATGCGTTGCTGCATTTACGTTGTTGTTGTTAAGCTCTTAGTTTTAATTTTGTTAACATTTGATTTATACACGTACATCATGCGTTATATGTACATATGTATGTATGTATGCACATAGCTGTCAAAGCCAAAGCAGCAACAACTTTAGCTTTGATACAATAAAAGCAACAAAAACTTATCACAATAAATGTGTGTGCGAAGTGCTTCCGATGTAAGTGCTCAATGCTCACTTACATTGAGTCAACCTTGGATTTGAATATTCGCGCACACGCGCAAAATGAGCAGGCAATTGGCCCTTGTGTGCTTTTGAGAGTAACAGCTCATAACAGATTCGCCTGAGAAAGCGTCTACGCACTTATTGCGAGAGTGCAAGAGAGCGAGAGAATTGTCAATGCTGGTTAAACTATCGACACATACATACTCAGACAACCGATCGCACTGTCACCCACTCTCAATTGCATGCATACTCTCTTTTTTCGCAATTAGATTAATGCATTGCCGTTGTTTTTGTTTGTTTACTTTTTTGTTTTTTTTTTTTTTATTTTGTTCGTTTAGTTCCGTTCAATGAAATTTTTGAGCCTTGAGTTTAGAAAAAAAAACATTGTTTTTTTTTATAGGAACAAGGAAATTCGAATTTGAGGGTTATACATATCAAACACACATGACAGACGACAACAAATAATTGCTCATAGAATATGCATTGCACTAAGCACTTATTGTGCACATGCAGCATGCATTTGCTAGTTCGCAGTTGCCAGTTTTTCTATTCAATTTATTTTTTTTTTTTAAATGTTATTTATAATTTTTTCAATTGTTTCGTGTCGCTTCGCTTGTGATGTTGTCGAAAGTGCACATGCGAGATGTGCCCGCAATATACAAAAATGATATATGCACCATAAATGACAATTCGCATGGCAAGTGCAAGTTCAAGCGCAATAAAGGCAAACAAAGTCATCATCTTCATCGCCAATGCGATCATTGTTGACAGGGTTCATTGGCAAAGCATAATTGCGTTGTCTGCTGAGTCGGCCAGCTGGGCTTTTGGGTTGACACGTAATCACAAGTCGTGTTTGGTAGGAACAATGTCTAATCCTCTTAGCAAAGCGTCGTCGCAACTAACCGTGTGTGTAGTTGACTAATTTGCACCATATGCATTTACATATATGTTTGTATGTATGTGTGTAGGCATGTTTGTATGTTACATTGCTGGTTATTTGTTCTTTATGCAAGAATGTGTTTCGATGTCGTATTTCAGTTGCATCAGTGCTTGGTGGCTTTCTTTTGGCTTAATTTGGTATTTTTCTTTTGCTTTTGACTCAAGTCTCTTATTTATTGTTTGCAAAAGAATACACGCTGATGTTGCCTCCATGTACATCATGCAATTTAAATGTGTCAAATATTTATAATCCAATTACGACCTTGATGTAACCATAAAGTGGCTTCCGTTAGATATTCACTTACATATACTCGTATGCACATTCTTTTACTATTTTATTTTGATTCCTTTTACACTTCTTACATGACTAGCTGACATTCTGCCAACCGGTAAATAGTTTGTGTAAAAGTATTACATTTGAGATTCCGAGTGCTGCAGTCGTTTTGCTTAAACGGTTTAAAAACGTGGCTTAACAAGACGTATACTCAATATTATAACTAACATTCAGCTGACACCATAAGTAAGTTAGAAAATTACAACAAAAATTAAGTATTTAAGAACAATTATAAAATAAACAGATTCTAAAGAAATAATTTTGAATGCTTATGGATTACCCTACGTATACGTGATATGAATATACATATACATCAAGTTGAAAGCTATAATTAGAATAAGTAAATAAATAAACAGTTGAAACAAAAACCTGAAAGGACAAATAAAAGCAAACTGATTCATAACTTACCTTATATTTTCCTCAGTTTATGAGTCAAAGTGAGTTCATAGCCAAATAGTTTATAATAGAAAACGAAATTAAAAAACTTCTTTGAATTGATGCTGCTTTCAGTTAATATGCCTCAATCCAAATTGTACAGATTGTCTGTGAACCAATTCTAGTTTCTTCCTCTTTTTCAAAATTAATTTTCCCAAAATCGAAATGTACAGGGATTTGATTTTCGAACAACTGTGACTTTAAAAATAATCCCTAATATACCTTCTATATATAAAAATAAATTAATTCAAAAGGGCAAATAGTCCATTTATTTGCATATATACGAAATTAGCCTATACTTTAGATAATGGGAATTCGCAAGTTTTTTTTTTACTAAAACAGAAAATGTAATCTAATTAAATAGTGTAATAGTATTAATGTATCCCAACTTTGAGTAATGCATTAAAAAAAAGAAACGCTTTAAAATGAACTTGAAAAGATTTTTGCTACTTTATGGACAGACAGTCATAGACAAAAACTTATGAATTATAAACTGATTGATAAGGCTGTCGCCAGCAATTTGACCAATATACAGTATTATGAACAATTGCACAAGTAGCAAAAGCGAATGAAACTTCAAATTGGCATAAATCGACTTCAAATGTAATTTAAAGTTGAAATACAATTTATATTGCCAAAAAAAGAATAGAGAAAAAAAAAAGCATTTATTTTTTTTTTGTGTTTGCCAAAACACAATAACAAACAAAAAAAAAAAAAAAACAGAAAAAAAAACAATAACCTTGCTGTGAGACATAGTAACACACACTCCTTGGCAACAACAACAACAGCAGCGTCAGCAACAACAATAACAACAACCATGAAAAAAAGTTAAATTATTTATTAGTAGTTATGAAATTGTAGATTTGTTATTTACTTTTAAAGCTGCCATTTTTTGTTTAACTCGCTTTTGTTCAAAATGATTTTGTTGTTGGAATATGTTTTTTATGTTTTTTTGTCTTTTTACTTGATTTTGTTTTTTTTTTTTTTTTGCAGCCTCTCAAGGCGTGTCAATCAAATGGCGAACAATGCGCAAATTAAAGTAGGAAGTGGATTGTGCGCGAATTGAGGTAGGTTAGTGGCGAACAGGCATATACACACACACACACTATACATGCATAAGCATGCCTGTATATGCTGTGGTACCTTTATAAAAAAAAAGAAAAATCATTTCTTTAGATAAATCAATATATGTACCATAAAACCATGGTAGACCATGCGTACGCCAGGTACAGCGTTTACTTTCATGTAAATGCATATGTATGCATGTGTGTGCGAACATACTTGCATACATATGCATGTAAAAAGTGTGTGTGCATGTATGAGTGAAATGTTAGCTACACTTTAAATGTGCGTCGCTCACGCATTTGTGAGCCAAATCAAGTTTCTCGAGCGCCTGCGCGACAATCAAACAAAAGAAAAAAATAAATTTAAAAAAAAAAGTAAAATAAATAAATAACAAAAAAAAAACAAAAAACCAAAAACAAAACAAAAAGAAACACATTGAACAGCAGAAAACATCTTGAAGTATAAGTTGCTGAGTATTGTTGGGAATTTTTTTTCAAATATATATTTTTTCTCATTTTTATTTATTTGATTTTTGAGTTCAAAAAGATTTTCATTTTGTTGTTTTATTTTTTTTTTTATTTCTTTTTCTTTTTTTTGTTTTTTTTTTCGTGATCTATTTATCTATTTCAATGGAAGGTCAAACAGCTGATCTGCTTATAATTATACACGAATGTTGCGCTGATTGGTTTTGCTTTGGCTTGACAACAACAATTAAGGCGACGGTTAAACGCGTGTGCCAAAAATGGTTTTTGGGAATTTTTACTTTTAATCCATATGAAAGCAATTTTTATTTTTATTTTAACAAATTAAAATTATTGCAATATATTTTCAATATATGCTTGGCTCGAAATATACTAATTATTTGCTTACAGTAAGTCCCCATTTTTTTTTTTTTAATTTTATATTTCCCTTAAAAAATTTGCAAGATTTTTGTCTTTCATTAAAATCTTGAATCATCGTGACGTTTAAAAAATAGCAAAAAAAAAAAGAAGTTGTTCAAAAATATACACAATAACAAACAAAATTCCCAACCCTATTCAGTTAGAATTATGACGATTGATTTATGTGCCTCACCTCAAGTTCAATGCTGTAGTTAAACGCAATTTTAATTAATTTTAAGGTTGATTTTTTATTTATTTTCAAACTGCTTAGAATCGTTGTAGAAAAACAAAGAAAACAATAATAAAATAGACATTTTTATACGTGTACAACCGCCGAATAAACAAACTATTGAATGGTTTCACAAAATGACTACTTAGTAAATGCTCCGCGTACGCAGCTACGCGTTTTTCGGGTTTTGTTTGATTTGAGTCACTCAGCCAATTAGCAGAGACCATAATTTATAAGTGTAAGTATATGTTTCTAGGAAAAAGTTTGTATATATCCAAACTTAAGCGTCTGCACCACATACATGGTTTCGAAGATATGACGATTTTACTTTTATGGTCTGACAATACACATTTTGACGATTTTTTATTCATATGAAGATACCCAAACTGTTTCATTGGCATCACGTGGTTTAAATAATATGCTGCATTTGGCTGTTCTCTTCTGCTCAATTGCCTAAGCCTAGAATTGAAAGGTCCTAGTCTATAAAGTACAAACAGGATTATGCATACAAACATGCATGCAATAGAGTAGATATCGCTTAACTGCAACCTCAATTAATCATTATCGTTTAATTGCAGCTCGTTTGCCAATCTTAGAAAACCATTTTACTAATGTCTTCTTTAGCTGTTACAAATGTCTGCTTCCGTTAAATAAAAATTGTAGTTTTATCGTGGCTGATCACTGTTCGCTTTTGGCAAGTCACAACTGCCAATTGGAGCTAATTAAATATCTCATTGAGATCCTTAATTGCATTCTGTCTTAATGTCAAGGCATTTAGGGATAAAACACAAGCGTAAACCCCTAATGTGGAGCAAATTAATGGTGTATTTTTTTTTTTTGGTTTCCTGCAGCTCGTGTAGATTATTTAACATGAGGTACGATTACATAACTGCCACAAGCAAATTTCGAAATTAGGTCATGAGAACACTATAAGCGATTAATAATTCAGAACGTTGTGCGCACAGTCGATGAAACAGGTTCAACATGCGAACCAAGGGCAACCTTCGCAGCCGCCTGCATAACCCTTTTTGTGTTTTTTTTTTTTCGTTTTTGCATTCCTTTTTTTCTTTTTTGGCAACTTGATTTTGTGTTGCATTCACCTGCGCCAAAGTGGATTTGTCAGTTTCATGTTGCAAGTGCCGCTTAAAGCGCAAAGCAAGCGAAAAAGGGCAGCACTTGAATCCAGTCTCGTGCTGTGTGCTGTGTGCTGTGGCTCCAAAAGGTCGGCACTTCATTAATGATGCGCACATACATATGTCAGTTGGAAAAGGAACCAAGGAACCACAATACACAATTGCATTGTGATATTGCCGCACAAATTTCAGGCAACCTTGAACGCCTGGCGAAAAAGAAAAAAACCAAAAAAGCCAAAAGCAAAACCAGAGCCACAGCCAGAGACAAAAGCAGCCAAATAATGACGTACAAGTGGGAAGCGATTGTTTTCAACACTTGCGTCTTTGCGGCTTAAAGACGTGTACGAGTGTAGATGCCGCAAACAAAAACGCAAACGCAAAGGCAAACTTTACATGGCAACCAATGCCAAAAAATCAAATAAAAAATAAATCAAAAAAAAAAAAAAGCAGAAACAGAAACAAAAAATAAGAGAAAAAAAGGAGAAAAGAAAATATCGAAAAAGAAGCAACGTCGTACACTGGTTCGTCAGGTTCGTTTACTGCCGCTGCGGCTGCAGGTAGTTGGCAACTTCGAGTTGCCAAAAAGCTACAAAATCAAAAAAAGAAAAAAATAAAAAAAATATTAAAAAAGAAAAAAAAAAAAAGCCAGTCGACAGCCGTTGCGGGTTTACTGATCGCAATTGACCTCCGAAATCATTTTTGTAAATGCATGCTATGTATTTGTATTTTGAATTTATTTATTTATTTGTTTCTTCTTGTTTCTGCTGCTTTTCTGTTGTTGTTGTTTTTGTTTTTTTCTTTCGTGAATTTTTTTTTTTTTTTTCTTATTAATGTTTTTTACGCGCTTCCTTTTTTTATACGTATATGGTACAATATACATACATATATACATACATAGTAAGTAAGTATGTATATTTTAGCCACTGCATGACATGCACGCATGCGCATTTAATCAAGTCCCGCCGCTGCCTCGTTGGCCAGTTGCGCATGAATAGCATGCAATTAAATGCTGAAAAATGGCAAGTTGCTGCAGACGTGTGCGTTTGCTTAACTTGGCCGATGGGGCCAGGCTGACCGCGCGAGTGAGACATTTAGCATGCATAGGTCGCATCCGAAGTGGGCTGGCTTCTAGAGTTGGGAAGCTCTTTGCGGCCAATGGACATAATTACACGGCATTCATGTCGTGTTCAATGTGAAACAACATGAAAACAAACAACAGCCAAATGCAAACAACAAATACACAAAAAAAAAAAAAATAAATAAAATTAAAAAGAAAAATCGAAAAACGCGACAGAATTGGGTTAAATATGCCAGTATTACAATAAAAGCAACAGCAACAACAATCAGAACAGCAACAACAACAACAACAACGACGATGTAGACGACGACGACGACGACAGCAACGACAACTGCAACATATAGCAATCGGTTAGAACGCACAAAACAACACAACAATCGATCGGATTTGTAGGCCTATGCAGGCAGGCAGGCAGGCAGCCACCTTGCTGCTGGGCGCAGTGCTGGGCTGGGCTGGGCTGGGCTGAGCCGCTCAACTGGTCCGGTCTGTTCTGCTCTGACGGTGAACATAATGAAAATTTGGGCACACAGATTCGCACGCGCGCACAGCTCAAATAGTTGTGCAATTAAAATCGCATTTGAGCCGCCGCCGGCAGTGCAGACGATGAATTGGCTGGCTACGTGCCTTGCCACTGCCACGGCGACTGCGACGGCGACTGCGACTGCGATGGCGACTGAGTGAGTAAGAGGGTGCCAGTGAATGGCAGCACTCAAGTCATGCCATGCCATGCCATGCCACGCCATGCCACGCAAGCCAAGCCAAGCCAAGCCAGACCGAATCGAGTCGACTTGAGCCGCGTCGGGTCGGGTCGGCGCACATGCGTCGTGCAGCGTTGTTGGCCGCGTGCATGCGTGTGTAATAAACGTTTCATGAATTGAATTCATTGCAACGCATTGATCGCAAATCTTTGCCATTTCGCGTGTGGGTTGCAGTTTTTGGTATTTGCTATTTGCTGTTTGCTTGCATGCGAATTTTCGCTTTATACGCTTCTATTCATATTCATTTTTTAACTTTTGAAATCAACATTAAATTTTTGAAATAGTTTTAGGCACAACTATTTCAAATAAGCATTACAGGAAACTTAACAAAACGAGTTTTAGCCAAAACCAATCGAAATTCCACTGTTCCACTGCACTTCTAGACTTGTGCGTTCCACGCAGTTCTTCAACATTAGGCCGTGAATCTTTGCTTGACGATAGGCATACATACGAGTAAGTGCAATTATTTTCTAACTGCTGACATTGTGCATCAATTGTAACATTGCGATCATGAGATCATTCTTAAGTTTCTTTTCTCGACTTCACCAGCCGTTTAAAAATACTATATTTAGCAGCGATACCCGAGTCACACCATTTGTTACTTTTAACAAAATCAATTAATCTATATTTTGATTATAAACTAGAAAGGCAGGGCTATAACCGACTATAGAAAACCCTGTACCCAATCCAAAACAAAAAAAAATTTTTTTTTTAGTAAAAGCCCCTTTTTGGCTGATCGTTCCTATGACAGCTATATGTTATAGGACGAATATCGAAAAAAAAAAATTAACTTGTTATGCCTATGGATGTGAGAGAGTCTTCGTGCAAAATTTGGTGGTTGTCGGTCTTACCGTTTCCGAGATCCGTTTGTTCATACGGACGGACATAGAAACAGACAGACAGACGGACATGGCTAGATTGACTCGCCTTTTGATGCTGATCAAGAATATATATACTTTATGGGGTCTGCCAAGCCTCCTTCTGCCTGTTACATACATTTGCACAACTTTAATATACCCTTTACCATTTTTTGGTACAGTGTATAAAAAGAAAATAACTTTTACCTTAATTACGAAAATTTTTATTAAATATATTTCGAGAAGTAGACTGCACTATTCACAGCTTCATTTACTAAGCTTTAAAGAAATACTCTATGCATATATTACCCCATAATGATATGCATGAATAAGGTTAAATCATGTAGAGGGGCACTGTAAATGAATATTTATTTTTAAACAAGCAGACGGACGATTCCAGGCAACAGCTGCCAGAAATACGCGTAAAGTTCGCTGACTGTTGGAAAACCCAACTCCCCACAAGCTGTTCAAAACGAAGACATCATTTGGCAAAAGCTGAGTAAATTGAACCCAGCATTGAAAAATTGCATCATACACGACATCGATCGATATCCGTTTTCTAAATATGATTTTTTTGTGCATGAGGTATGAAAACTTGGCCCCGTTTGCCTTGACGTTCTTTCTTCGATTGGCAAAATTCGTGCGCACTTGCGTTAATGATCTTCAAAGCTTAAATGCAAGTTAATCATGCGGCTCCGACGCCGAAAAGTTGAGTGCACGCAACTAATGGACGCGTTTCGCGAGCGACTCCGGAGCGTTTCTGCCCGTGTTAGCAGCAGCAGTGGGCAAGTGTCAGCGAGTCTGCATACATATGCACATGCATGCACATACATGATTAAAAGTATGCGATACATACATGGTACATACTTTGCTCCCAAGCTCAGTCAAGTTCTCATAGAATTTTCGTATGCGTGCCAATTGACGCATAGTTTGCTGTTTGTTGTTTGTTGTTTTGCAATTGTTTTTGTTGTTATCGTTTAATAATCGCGATAGCGGCAAGCAAACAAAAAATCTGCATAAAACAAGCTTTACCTTGAAAAAACCTAAGCATGCTAGCGAATGAAACAACAACATAAATTGCGAATTATATACAAATGTGCTTAGGCCTAATATAAATATATGTATATATATATATATATATATGTATATATGTATATGTATGTGTATGTATATATTTAAAAAAGGAATATTTAAAAGGCAAGTATGCCACTCACTTTTATGCATATGTGTGTTGCTGTGTGCTGACTATGCAGCTTGCAAATAATAATATTTATTGCAAAAAATTGTTGTAAATACATAAAAATACACATATTTGACAACAAAAAGTGAAATAAAGGATAAAATCACTTAATATAAATTAAATCATCATGTTATTGTGTTTTAATGCCAAGTAAGCACTTTTGATTATTTCTGTGGCTGCTTTGGCAGCTTTGCAGCGTTTAACCATGACGAAAATAAACTCAATATTTATTTTGACAAACAATTTAGCATCTCACATGAGGCATGTACATACATATGTATAATATTTAATTCTAAATGAACACGTGTGCTTTGTGTTCATTTAAAATATATTTTACATATATATGTATGTACATTGTATGTTTATTATGTTGTTCTGTAGTCGATAATGTTGCAAGTCTGGCTGCCCAAGCGATTCAATCAACTTTCATAAGGTAATTTATTTTTGGATCTGTACGCTCATTCACAAGTTTGCTCGTTTGATTATTTGGCATTCACTACAATGCCAAGGTGATTGCATTTTTAATTAATTTATCGACTATCAATTGGCGAGCAATGCGACAATGTTTGACTCCGAATATTTAAAGCAACAACAAATCGCTGTTGTTGTGCTTTTGCATATACATATGCGAAACAACTTGACGTCTAAGGTTTTCAACTACTTAAGTAACTAAATATGTAAGTAACTAACAGTTCAAAAACTTTAGCCACATCGAAAGTAAAAGCCGTGCAACGTTCGCCTTTTAGCCACATAAGCACATCACTTCTCATTGCATCGGCTGCATTGTCTGGTGCGTATGCGTATTTCACCAACTTAACCACAAAACAAAAAAAAAAAAAATAGCAACAATACTTGTTTTTTTTTTTTTTTAGATGAACGAAAAGAAAATTTGTTTAAATTATACGCCCACATGGTGCGCGTAAATTAATTGCTATTTAGTTCATTAACAAAAACCGTGAAGGTTGCACAGCACTGTTTGCATATGTGCAAATGTATAAGCGCACGCAGAGTCATACAAAAGCCAAAGAGACATGCAAGCAAATATAAAAAATAGAATAAGAGAATTATCAGCAAAATCATTGAACTCGCTCTACTTTTTGACAAATTGCACGCGATACTTAATGCTAAGCAAATGTATTCGCTTTTTTATTTATTTTTCTTTTCGTTCGCTTTTATTGTCTCTCACAGTGGGCGTGCGTAAGTTTGCACCCAGATATGATAGCTTCAAAGCACTGTGCACAATCACTTCGAAATAAATATACAACTAAGAACCATTGGCTTGGCTTCGAAGAAAATTTAAAATTGATTTTCGATTGGAATAACTTTAACACAAGAGTATGTTTAGCTATATCTATTAATTTAATAAAATTAAAGATGCAATTTTTAACTAAATTTAGACGGACAGTATTTTACTTGGCGGATTTTTATGAAATTTGGCATAGTGATAAGCCATTACTCCCTGGTGCAGGTTATAGCACTCTTCCTAAAATTTTAATGTTATCCCGATATTTAGCAAAATCTAAAGCTCATGTTTTTAATCAGAAAATTCTAATTACTTATTAGACAAAGAATTAAGCCTGTTTTCTCTTTTTTTCCCATGCGTTTATTCGGTTTGACAAATGAAGATGGTTGACACAAGAAATTTTTTTTCTTTGAGATTTTTTGTATTCTATGTAATATATGTAAATGAAAACCGAATAATTCGAATAACCATAAGCAAACTGAAGAAAGCCAATAATAGTAAAAAAAAAAAAACAAAAAGTTGTGCACAGATGCCAACAACACGCGGTGTTCCCAAGCGGTCCCCCATCTAAGTACTAACCGCGCCCGACGTTGCTTAATTTCGGTGATCAGACGAGAACCGATGTATTCAACGTGGTATGGTCGTTGACAAATCACATCGAACTAACACTGAGTTTTATGCGCTATAGGCTTCTAATAGCAATGCCTTATTTGCTAAGCAAAAAACAAACAACTTCAATAAAATATATAAAAATATCGGATCTGCTTAAAGCGAACGAATTTATTAATTTCCTAAAAATAATATTTTTATTAAATTAATTTATTAAAATCACGTTTATACTTATAATAAATTATCAGTCAATGCGATCTTAGCTAATGCCTCAGGAAAATGAGTCACTGATTTATGATATTTTTACGTCTAAGCGACTGTTAAAAAGATTTTTTTTAAGATTTATAAAAACTAATCTATAATCAGGCAGAAATCTGTATTCTTAATAACGCATGTACTGACATTATGTCACAGCGTCCGGATTGGCCATAATGACTTTCTTAACACTTGCAGCTTATTAATTAGCAAAACATTATTCTTTAATGGGTAACAATATAAAAATAATAACAACAACAACAACAAGATCTATAGCGACCTTAATTGTTGTGACGCTAGACTATCTCACAAAGCTGTCGACCTTGTCCTTAGTATAAACGGCACTAGCTTTTTTTTTTATTTTTAAAACAAACCTGTCTAGAAAGTCGTCATGTAAGTCATGGAGAAAATAATATTAATGCAAAATAAAGAAAAAAATTATGTTTGCTACTAAAAATACTTGTACAAACATACTTACATATATATATGTATGTCGAACTGTGCTAATCTTTTATTTATAGTCGACATATTCTAAAAAATATAATAGTCAATTCAGAAATAGCAACAATCGACCTTTATTTTAATACGAGAAGATACACAAATAAAAAAAAAAATAAAAAAAAAAAATGGAAAAACAATAAATAACCGTTAAGTTTACTGTTAGATTGTTGTAATTGCCGTTTTATTATGCACAATTAGAAATAAACAATTGCCAAGCACGAGAACAAAACGGAAATATATGCAAAGAAATTTAAAACGCGCTGCATTCAAACCTGCCCCGCCCACACCTCGCGTGTGGAGCACATTGGAGTGAGCGAAAACGCATGAACAGTTGCCGAGACAGGAAGTCGACTTTTGTTATAAAATTCAAGTGCACAGATAACTTATGAACACAACAACGCATTCGCATTCGCATTCGCATTTGCAGTCTGTCGCTGGTTCCGTTTGTTAGGTGAATTCAGTGTCACTTAATCTCGGAACACTAAAACCCAAGCGTCACATGCCGTACGATGATGATAAGACTTTACCAAACAGAATGAGTTGTTGTCTGCACATGCGAATAGTTCTGAATTCAACCATTGTTTGCTCATATTTTAGTAATTTCTAACACAGCAACCGACTTTTTGAAATTGCACATATTTAGTTGCTTTGAAGATTTGCTGAGTCCATCATCAGCCAACGGCGCGGTGCAGCACATCATGAATGCGACTCATTAACCGGTTTGTTTTTATGCTTCCACGCTCTGGGTTGGGACTAAAAACTCCACTTGCCACTTTTTGTGAAATATTTTAAAGGTTCTTTTTAAAAAAGTAACAGTTTAGAATTGATTTTATTATTTTTGGATATTTCTCAGTTGGAATCATTTTTTGTTTTTATACTTTTGAAGTCCAAAACCTGTAAAAAATTTAATGCAGTCATGATGGTGCAAAGTACAATTTATAATAAATAAATTAAAATATGGATTTTATGCTTTGCCAGCAGCGTTAATAAATAGATCAGTACTTAAAATTAGTCATAGGTATACAAAATACTTCTGTTTGGTTGCCTGAACTGGAAGCGATTCATTGAAAGCCTCCCAAAGTCAAGCTCAGTGGCAGCGGGCGTTGTACGCCTACGCCGGCACATTGTTGTGGCTACTTGGTAGCGCCGCCTGCACGTCGGTCTCTACGTTAAGACAACGACAGCGGCTGCTACATCTTCAGCTGCTTCTTGGCCTGTTGCTTTTCCTGCTTGCGTTCGCGTTGGTGCAGAAACTCGCGTCGTATTTCGCTCGAGCGCATTTCCAGTATGCAGTTGAGTTTATTCCGTATTTGGTTGGCCGTGTGCACGTCCGTCTCGAAGTCGTAATGCTTGAAGCGTATGTTCAGGTGTTGCTGGCTGGGTATACTGCTGCCAGCAAACAAGCCGAATGGTGATGCATAGGAAGGATAGTGTCCGGGACTGTTCGGTGAGTGTCCGGCGCCTGCTGTCACGCATACACTGCTGGTTGAGCCATGACCCGGACTTGAACTTATTGGCACCGAGGTGCATGATGTGCTGCCAGTCGAAGAGGATGAGTTCGATTTGAGCCAAATGCGCAGCGTTGCCTTGAGCTGGCGTTGCTCGGTGATTTCGCAAAATGCTACAGATTCGATGGGCGTTGTAACGGCTTTTTTCTGCGACCAGAACTTGGGATTTTTGTGCTGATCGATTTCGATGCGTTCGCCGGACACGCCTAAAGTGACTTCGTATTTGAAGAAACGCTTGTCGATTATGCTCAATTTGAAGGTACGGTACATGGGTGCTTCAATCATTTCATTATGGTTAAGTATACGTTCTTCGCACTCGTCGAGCTTTTCATGACTGCCGATGCCTGTGATGCTGCCGCCGCCAGTGTCGGCAATGCTGCCATTAAATTCGATGCCCTTTAACGCACGCACTGCGGCTTCCGCCAGATTTGCTTTATCTTCTTCCGAAGTCATTGACTTCGTTGCTAAGTTGCTGTGATAGTCTACGCTCGTCACCGATGGCAGTGGACGACGCTCCGCTAACGTTAGATGCGAGAAACCAAATTTAGAACATGGCTCGCGATTGTCTAGAGGTGGAAAATCATCCATGTCGTCATTATCCTCGGTCATATAGAGCGCATAGTGTCTCACGGACTTCAACTTGACATCCGGAAACTGTATAGTGGCCAAGTAACAGACCAGGCCGATGACTTCGATTATTTTGGCGCTGGCGATGACACAAACTTTAATTGGATAGTTACGTTCACGTTCAGGTAGCATGTGGATGAACACATTAATGCGTTTAGTCTGTATGCCAAGCTGTGATGTGCCGTCGAAGCGTGCATATTCCATGAACTTGTTCTGAGCCTGCAGAAGGCTGGTGGCAAGCTGTTGTGATAATTTACTGACAACACCTGCGTCGGGCAATTCATCACCATCAAACTTTTGTGTTTGACCTGAGTTTGTTGCTTTGCTGGGTACTTGCTTGCGCACAAAGAAGTCGGGCCGTTCTGGCGGTTGCACTTCCTCATTGTAGTTGACGTGTTTGATGCGTGCTGCTTTACGCTTTGCTATGTCGAGCTTCTCGAGTTTCTGTGCTGTGTTTGAGCGAAAGCGATACGCGCCCAGCTCCGGATACATTTGTATGTCAAAAGACTGTGTGGACGTATCAACATCTTCCTCATCGCTCAGGTCCAGTCCAGGGTAGCAGAAAAAGTCGAGTTCCTGCAAGGCAGTGTCCAGTGATTTCGGCGGCTTGGCGTTTTTCATCGCGGAAGTAGTGTAGTTCCCTGTCAGACGAGGTTTACTTTGCAGCTGTTGGCTGCACGTCTCTTTGGCGGCAGTTCTAAGTTTCTTTAGAAAATGTTTGGGCAAGTCATCGCTAAGCATCACCGTTTCGCACATACCCGTGTCATCGGTGGATATAAACGAGTTGCGAATGTGTGATAACAGCCAATGCTGATTCGAATAAGTAGCCATAGCAAAATATTTCTTTTGCTGGCTACTTTCATGCGATAAGTAACAATACTTTCAAATTATTTGTGTGTTTATCTCTTCTGCCGAGCGCACACAAACGCTCCCTGCGCTTCCGGAGGTTGGTGCTTCGACTTGTGGCTGAGTTAGAAGAATCTACCTTCATATGCCAGAACTGCGCTTTTGATAATTTCCTTGAAATATTGTTTTATACTTGTTTTGACTTGTTGACTAAATATTTACACTTATTATTTAATCAACATTGCAACTAAACACTATCTGTGCATTACGTACAAGTTAGAAGAGACGAGAACTAGTGCGTGAGTGAGAAACAGTGGTTCCGTACTTTGCAAACTCTATTCCTCAACTTCAGTATTGAAAAACGAGTTTTCCTTTGTTGTGAGTCATAAGATGAAGTATACTTTTACGGTGCAACAGTGTTGAAAATTTACTAACACTTAATTGCCGCATTTGTAACAATAAACACTGCTTGCATCCCTGACAGACTCTTTTTTAAAATAATTTTAATATGATTAGAACATTTTTTTCGAATCTCCATTTGAATTTTTTATGCAAGTGTTATGAAATTTTACATTAAAGCAACACTGCAATTGCATAACGTTGTAAATCATATTTTTAGGACATGCGAGGGTACAGTTAACGCATCCAATTCTTATGTACATATGTTACCAATGTAATGTAGATATTTTTTGCTTCCATTAATGTGAAGCAAGCAAGATGACAACTCAAGGTTTCTTTTTTTTTTTTTTATTATTATTTATTAGGTGTTAATCAGCATATCATATTGTGCTATATATGTATATAGATTTCTTCAATAATAGTTTTATTGGAGAAAACCTCAAAATTAAATTAAATAGCTACTTTACAGACAAACTCGGCATAATATTTGCGGTGCAATGAAGATAAACCAGAAAAAAGCTGAGCGTTATCAAGATGAAGTGTTTTCATAAGATTTGTTGATTTGCAAATCGTGTGAGGCGCACAGAAAAAACGGTAAATATCATGTGAGCGAAGAAGAGCGCATTGCAATATGCAGTCATGCCTCTCTCTCTGTCTCTCCAGTGAGCCAGCCAAAGTGAAAGAGTACACTATTGTGTCTCATTGCTGCATGCATCTGCTGTTAACCGTCAGTAACAGCGGAAATATTAGTAAAAATTATGAAATCAATATAAAACAATTTGCATTAGTATTACATTAGCTATTAATCCAATATTGGACTGAAATAAATGCTCAAAGGATAAACCAATGTTAAGTGTGAGCGTGATAAATATATGAATTTCAATATGCAGCCCTGTTTTGTTCAAAGTTGGCAACACCAATTGAGCCACCATATGGTTTCCTGCTGTCATTTTTCATTATCTATACCACGTTGGTGTGAGTGAGAAAGGCTGACTACTAACGTGTCAATGGCATGGTTTCCAAACAGTGTTCCCTTCTGCAAAAATAAATTACACTCAAAAGTCGCTCTCTGGATTTTGGCTTGAAGACATATATTTGTTTTTGTTTTGGTCCGAAAATTATGACAGTGACACATTTGTGAGAGTATCTCAGAGAGCCCCTCTCTGAGTAACGGAGAGCGGCTAGCTTGTAAAGTGAGAGTGCCACAATGCGCCAGAGTGAGAAAGAACTGCTACCATATGATTTCCTGCTGTCATTTTTCCTCAGACAGACGCGAAAATTTTATTGAGTTACAATTTGGATTTTGGGTGCGTTTTAACTTTTTAAGTGTGAAGTTAGTTTTAGTTATTAAAGTAATTTTGCAATTAAAGCAATCTGTTACATAATTAGATGCTGGAGTGCCCACCAAAATGTCCGCCATGACAGAGGAATTCGAAGATGTCGTCATTAATCAATTCAGCTGCAAACGCTGTGATCGAGTAAGTCTTATCACAAATAATTTTTGCTGCGTTAGCTAATAATACGTGCAACTTTCATAAATATTTCTACACAGACATTTAAGAGCAAGCGTGATCAGCAATTGCATCGGCAAGAAATGCATAGCAATCACAACAAGGCGACCTATGAGTGCAAACTTTGCTCGAAGAGTTTCTGCAATAGCGGAAATCTGGATCGCCACTTGAAGGTGCACAACGATGTTCGCCCCTTCGTTTGTAGCATTTGCCAAAAGGCATTCGCTCAAGCCGTCAATTTGCAGCGACACTATGCTGTGCATAGCGGTGAGCGTCCCTATCAGTGCAATTTTTGCAATAAGGTAAGCTGCACTTTCCAAATTCACTATGCTGTACTTACTTTCGTTCGTTTGCAGTCATTTACACAGCAAAGCAACATGAAACGCCACAAAATGATACACACTGGCGAGAAACCATTCCGTTGCCAACGTTGCGGCCGTTACTTCTCGCAGCTTGTTAATCTGAAGAAGCACAAACTGGGTCATCTAAATGAAAAGCCCTTCCAGTGCAACATCTGCGAAAAAGGCTTCACCCAGTTGACTAACTTTAAACGCCATTTGCAGGGTCACGTCAAGGAGGGTATCGATCTCGACTTACAAGCGGCCATACAAACTGCTTCAGCCATTGCTCGCGAACGTATGGATGCTGAGCAAAAACCGTAAGTCACACAATGTATAATATTTTGCACAACTTTAATTCTTTGTCCATTGCAGTTGCTTTGAATGCGTGGTCTGCCGATCAATCTTTGATTACTTTTCTGAATATGAGAAACATGAAGCCAAATGCCATGGCGATGCTGAGCGTTTACAGTTGCAGGTTGAGCAGCAAACAATGCCGCGCATGCATGATGAATATTTGCCAATCAAGTTTGCTGTGCCCGATCTGGATACTCATGAGATAATCATTGAGACCACCCACTAAACTATCCGATTTTACAAATCTAGCAACACAATACCAATTTGAAGGTTTGGAAGCATTGTTTAACTTACAGGCGTTGTATACAACATTCAAGTCGAGTTCTATATAATTATCAAATAAACACATTTTATTAAGCGTACACACTAAGAAACACACGTATTCATAAAAATACTTTTAAATTACAGCCAGGGTACAATTTTGATGAGGCATTTACTTTACCTTCCAAAATTATTGTCACATTGTTAAGTATTTTGCTACGCTTTTCAAACGAATTCTTCATTTGTTGTTGCTTGTAAGATAATTGAATTCTAGTATGAAATTTAAGGCTTTGGCTTTTTACGATTTCTTAATTTGTGGTATTCAGCTAGAAGCTGAAAATATGCTCCCAAAATCACTTTATAAATTTTTTTTCACAGCTTCATGCAGCCGTGGATTATGAATCTAAATTAAAAGAACTAAATTTCCAAAGTGCACCAAACTTATTCATTAACTTCTACTCTTAGTCGGCATGCTATTGTTGAGATAAAGTCGAAACATAATATTGGTTTTTGTTTGCAATGTGAGGACTTTTATTCCCGCATATTAAGTGCAAATTCGACTGTAATTATAACCTTGGAATATTAGCTTTCGTATCTATATGCAATTGGCAAAGAACTGACTCACCTGCATATGTTTTAACCCGCATTCTTTAGTGTAATTTTGTTAGTGCAAATCTTTTTATTTCTTTCGCCTCTCATTTTTATGTTAAATCGGTTGCTAAAAACCTAAACTATTGAATTTACTTCAAAGTTTAATGATACTTAATAAAGAATGTAATATAGTATTTGTTTCATTGCCGGCTGAAGGATTTCTTTTCTTCAACAAATTTCACTTTCGGGGACTTTTGAAGTACTTTCCCCACGCTTGTAAATGGAGATTAGGATGTTCACATTTCGAAAGGCTTAAAACATATGGATTGAGTTAATATAGAACTAACGCTGCGCATTCCATGAAAATTTCATTGTAGTTTGGCGACAACAAATTTTCAACTACTTCCAAAAAAAAAAATACATTAGACGTTCGTTTATAGCATATGGCGTTGTGCATATTAAGTGTATAATTATTGTATTGGAAAAAACCTGAGATAGCAGATAAAACGCAGTTAAGTACAAAAATAGTTGAATTTCAATTCTGAAAACTGTTCTGCAGTTGTGTAATATTTGCATTCGTATTTCGCCAAAGAGTAGCGATCAAATATCTTTAAATATTTGAATCAGAGGGTACAATCATTCGCTACGCCTCCTTAGGTTGAGCTTGACGCTGCGGAGTCTGGCTGAAACAAGGACTTGTCTTTTCAGACCAACGCTTAATAATTACCTATACCCTACATTAACAATTTTTCGGTTATTTGAACGTATATATCAAAAAAATAAAAAAAAACGACAACCGATAAAAAAATGCAAATGATCACATTTCATTGAAATCAGTTGCAATAAAAATCAATAAACCACCACCTGCCTATGTCCAAAGTGTCGATTTCATTACTACGTTGTTTATTATTGTTTATTTTTACGCGCTACTCGTAGTAGTGCGAAGGCAAAACATATTTCACATGTAAATAGCACCAGCTAGTGGCACTGAGTGAGTGAAAAAGAAATATTTCGTGCTGTGCAAACTATTTACTTACACCAACACTAAAGCAGTACTAAACAACGTAACATTCCGTGTTGTGGCACAAGTGGCACGTTAGCTCCATACAAATTTTCAGGCCTGCATGTGGTCACAACATCTGCGGATAAGGTGACAACCCCAAGGCACAAAAGCACAAATCGACATGTGTATATATGTGCTTACTAAAATATACATATGCATAATAATGAAGTTCGCATGTAATGAAGCGAACCAATGCACTTAACATTGTATGTGCATGCACATACGTGCATACATATATATGTAAAAAATAAAATATTTCGTGAAATTTTTTATATAGTTGATAAAAAAACGAAACTAAAAGCTACTGGCTCACTACCTGCATCAGCAGTAGTTCCAATACACGACGAAGTTCCAGAGTCAGAAAAATCACCGACCGATTTTAGCCTGTTTATTTATTGCGTCAATAAAAGGACGTTAATTCTTAGAAAGAAGATTTTACACTTTACAATGCTTAGTATTAAATGGTGATTTATAAATGGTGGGCGTTGTTAAAAAAAGAATTATATTGTAAGAAGGGCCATTGCTTTCGTTTCTTTGGAATTTTAAAAGGAAAAAACATTTGGAAATGCTTAAATTTAATTGACTTAATCGTTTGTAAGCCAAAGCTAGCTGTGTGTAAGCAGTTTTTTGTTTGCTACCTTGTCTTGCCATTTACGTTAGCCCATAAAAGTACAATATTTTGGCAAATATTCGATTACTTTGTGAATTTTACTCGTTCGTGGCTTTTGGCTCAACAGGCAACTAATAAACTAAGATACATTGTATGCGTGTTAATACGCATATAAAAGATTACACCCCATTTATGATGATTTTATTACCATGTGATAATGATAATACTTTTATCATAAAAAATACCGTCTTGGTTTTTGTGTGTGGCTTCACTCATGCAAGTGAAGAATATTTTTCCTTGCATATTTCATTTTTCGTCTAAACATTTCAAACTTCCTTAAAAGTTGTGCCACGTGCGGAGAAAGAAAAACATTGCCAAGTTACAAAATATTTTTTATATGATTTTTATGCAGCGCCACATGCATTAAACCCATTTTTTTTGCCCGAAATGTTTGTGTCATAAATCTGACAGGAGAAACAAACATTAGTTGATTGTTCGACACACAATCAGAAAAAAAAGTTTACGAACATGCTCCTTTCAGTCTCAGTAAGTAAGTAGAAAGAAAATGATTTTTTGTTAGAGTAGCTGAGCAACCAAAATGATATCTCATATCTCGTGAAGGTAGCGACTAGAAAAGTAGAACTTAGAAATATACAGTGAGTCACTTGTGTACATAGTTACGACTTTGGAGTTCGTAAAAGCGATTTTGGTAACTGTGTGAGAGGAAAATAGCGGAAAAGGACATGACAATGTTGGTAAGAAGTATGCATCAAAGTTTGCTAACAAGTTGATTTGCAAAAAGAGTTTGGCTGTGTTCCTTGATATAAATATATTATATGTATATACAATCCTAATCTAAGCTGAAGCAAGAGTGAACGTAAACTTTTTTAGCTAAATGTGTGTTACCTAATGCTTTTTGTTTGGTTTTTGTTTTCATTTGTTATTTTTTATAAATGGTTTTTCAATGTAAACACTTTTCAGTTTACAATTTCATATAACTATATATTGGGCGAAAGACTTGTCACTTCTCCTGGCATGTAAACTTCACAACTTTTCTCTGAGCCGGCAGCGGTTGACGGAAGACGAAGTATTGACATTAATAAAAATCTATGGGTCGTTGTAGCACTTAGAAGAGAAAGAAGTGGCATACATCTGAACAAAAAATGTAGAGCATTTGGCTGGAATAATCAAGGCTGAACTGCAGCGATTTATATATTGTCTATACAAGTTCTATTCAAAGTATACGAGCTTGTCAGCTTGTTCGTCGAGGATCAACAGATTATGTTTTAAATGTAGTGTGTAAAGAATCCTATATTTGAATATACATTCTCTGATTATTCATATAAAAAATATATACATATGTATATTAGAAAACAACAGGTGGCTTTACACTTTACTATAACTTTACTTTAACGGGTGACTGGCTACTTTTTAATTATACTTTTTTTGAAGGAAATCATAGGTATACTCAAAGACCAACAGCATAATTGCGCCACCGGGTCCTAGTCGCATAATTTTTGGAACTAGACCCTTGTAGAGTGCGCGAAAGCCTTCTTCCCTATATACGATAAATATGGTCTGAGTTGCTGTGCGATACTTGATCACTCCTGGTTTTGGTTGCGGGCCCTGTATACGGGATTTGGCAACATCGAAGGGTATGTTGAAAAAGCAGGCAAGTGTACCCGCTGTGAAGCCAATGAGTACTTTGTGGAAAAACTCCAATGTGCTGTCCTGATAAGTGGGCACGTAGTTTTTCACGCTGTGGTAGAAGCCAAAGTAGACCATGTTAAAACACCCGTTGCGTGCCATAGTCGCTGTAAGGCCCTTGTTGAGGCCACGCAGACCAAAGCCGTCTTTGGCTACAATAGCGCGTGCCACCTGCCACGTAGTCGCTTGTGTGCCCATCTTTCGCCGATCGGCCTGCTGCACCACCTTGATCACCTCGAAGGGATTCACTTCCAGTGCTTCAATAAGGCCGGCAGAGAGGCCAGCAAGGGAATACGTTAATGGTGTTGGTGCCGCTGCACCAAAGAGAAAAATCGGTTTAACTTGCTCAAAAACCAAAAATTTGATGGCGCGCTTTGGCGTCTCGGCGATAACGGACGGCAGCAGTCCCTTCCAAAAGGATAAAAATCCCTCATGGCGGTACATTTGCACAAAACAATCGAAAACTCCAGCGTACAATGTACGATTGGTCTGGCCGGCAATTGCGAGGGGCAATGATTGCAGTTGCATTCGCGTCTTGCAGACATCCAAGGGTTGCATGATGCAGACTTCCATAAAACCAGCTGAACCGCCAGCAACGATCTGCATGGCAACGCGCTTCAATGGCGCCAATTCATTTACCTGTGGACTTGGTACTGTCACAGCCGTTGCAGTAATTGCTGAGGTGGTCGACATTTTTCTTTTCAATTTTCAGCACAAAAGCACAAACAAAAAAAGTCACTTGGCAGTAAAATCAATTATGTGTGAATATAAAAACAAAAAAATAAAAACGATCAATATAGAAAAGCACAAGTGATACATACTAGATGCCTAACAATTATCACTTTTTCTCGACATTTATGCTGAAACGTGTATTTGCGGTCATCGTCGTTATCTTTGTCTAATCTCTGTCTAATCATATTAGATAAAACAGTTTTTCATACAGTTAATGCAGTGTTTTATGTTTTAAATGTAGTGTGCAAGCAGTGTACAAAATTCGACGATATTGAAGCGTTATATAAGGGGGCGTAGCCACGCCCACATATATTTTGAATTATTTTTTATTTAATAGCCAGTGATAATTAATTTTTAGCAAAAATTTTATCATAAAATCATTTCATCACATTACTAATATTTAAGTCCATATACAATACAAAAACTAACAAATATACAAAATCGTATTTCTTGTATTTGCTGGTGTGTGTTCGATTGACGGCTAATAAGTGCAGTTGTTAACACGTTTCAAGCTGCCAACGGCTGGGGACAGATGCTTAATTAGCAACTATTGTTTGTGCTTTGCTGTTGTTTCACACTTCCGTTGCTATTGACATTCACGGTTCCCGGAGCATTTGAGTTGACTGCTCTATCTGCACCGGCAGCGCTCACGCACGTATCAGGATAATTGATTTTGCTTGCTAAACTAAAAGTCGAGTGGTTTTCAGTGGCTATTCGCAGGCAATAGCTACTGTGAATATGAGAATGGCTGCAATATCATAGAATTTTCGCTTTTGTGATTATCTGTATGTAAGTTCGTTCGGTTCTGAAGCATAATCGCGATTCCAAATATGCCTGAGACACGATTGTTCTTAGTTTTAGTATAACTTATAGCGGAACAGCAATGACATATCATTGTGTTGGTTTTTTATTTTTTTTTTTTAATTTTTAATATTTAAAAGAATTATTATGTAACTTTTAATTAAAAAAAAAAAAAAAAATGCAACAAACATGACGATCTATGACAGGAAATTAAAAACCATACAAACTTTTCTGTAGATAAGAAATCCATTAGTGAAGAGTGTAGGGTGAGGTAAGCTATTTTGTAAAATTACGCCACTTTGTAAGAAAAGCCGAGAAAATATTTGAGATTAAGTAATGCTTTCTTTTAAACTTTTTAATCATCAAAAGTGGCAAGTAAAAACAAAAAACAATTTCATTTGCAATATAAAAATTCTTTTCCCTCACTTTTGTTTTTATTTCCGCTGATGTTTTGCAAAGCTTTATGCGACTAATCAGATAAAAAAAAAATGTTGAGCTTCTCTCATTTCCATTTGACACACATACTTATTTTAAGTAGAATGTTTTTTTTCTTCAATAATAAACACAAATAAAGAAAATTGAAGATGATTAACATTGCATGTATTTACATGCCATACACATGTGAGCGTGAAAACATCTGTGCACACGAAAGTGGGAACACTTCATTACGGTGGCTTGTCCTTGTGTTCCTCTTTCACACGTTGAATTCATGTGTACTGTGCGCTTGATTGTTATAAAGGAAAAGTTTTTAAATGCTTTTCACGCTGATAATGTCCTGCCATGCAGCGCATTAAAATGATTTTAAAAAGCTAAAGTCACGACTTAAAACTCACTAATCATGTTAAAGCAGCAGAATGCTCAGCGGATTTGGGTTTAAGCTTTCACGTTAGCCTAACTAACTAAAGAAAGTATTTTTTAGCTAATGGCATGTATGGCATATTTAATTATAGAATGCATGCATTCTACTTGTATGTGGAGGAGTCTGCTTTGCAAATCAATATTTATAAAGTCAGCGTAATTGCACTACAAGCTATGATAAACATGTTTGCGTAGCTCAATTCCTGTCAGCAGAGCACATAAATATTCAGCATAATAACAGCCAAGCACGCAGCGCTTTATGCTGCTGAAAAGGTAGCAATGCCAGTTCTATGCAATTGTCTTTGTGTTCTGTGTATTCAATGGCTTGTGCTTTGCTGTTGCCATATTTTTCCGTCTAGTCATGAATGATGGGCTGCTGCAGGTAAACAATTTGCTATCTTACTATGCCATAACTCAAGATCCAATTAAATTGTTTACATATGTGTACAATTGAAGTGCTGAGTTAACTGAAAATCTCATTAATTTTGCTCTTCTGCATTTTTGCATGCAATAACCGAAAAAATAACAAAAAAGAAAAAAAGAAAAGTAAACAAATAATAAGGATTTGCTAAATTTAAATAGAAATAGAACTTCAATTGCAGCATTTGGGTGGGTATTAACCAAGCCATGCCACCCAATGATGCGAACCGCAACAAATCGAAGTGTAAAAATCTTTCGTCGAACACATTACTTGGCCATAAGCAACCGCAAATGTGCCATTGAAGACACAACTTGTGGCTGCAAGGGAAATTTCGTCGTAAATGCCATTTCCAAACAGTTACACCACTCGACAGACTCAAGCATATGTGGTCACACACGCTTACGACTCTTGGTGTTCTTTGAAGTGCATAAAAGGGATATCCGATTGCGCTCATGTACATATGGTATGTATGTATGTAAGGACATGAACTGGAATACGTAACACAAAACATCAAATTGTGGGCATATGTAGTGGGAGACTAATGTAAAGTATTCAACAACGGTATGTGCCGCATTACTGTCTGTAACTTATATTAGAGTAGTATGCCAAAAATTAAAGTAGCACAGTCGAATTTAGTTTTAGTTAAGTATTTAAAAAACAAGTAAACAAACAAAAAACCAAAAAAAGATATGTGACAATCGTTTAAGTAAGCGAAATTACCCCCAAAATGTTTACGTTGACATTTTGTAAAAAATGTGCTATAAAAATTTAGTCACGCTTTGCTTAAGCCATTACAGAAATTTATACGCTTAGGACATTTAAAAATAATCCAGCTACAGCTTCAGCGTCAGCATCAGCATCAGCTTCTACTGTTGCAAGCAAAAGAAACGCAAGAACAAACAAAATAAATAAAAAAGTAAGCCATTAACGATTCATGACATGTGAACATGTTCTTGGAAGCTGTGTGCGAGTGTGTGCGTGTGTGTTCTAGTGTCTCGCTGCCTAAGTGCTGAGCGTGTGTGTGTGCGAGCGTGCGTAGTTGCCTGCGTTGTCCTTTTCAGCGTACATACTACGACGATACACGCGATACATGCGAGTCATTACTGCTTTGCAGGAGTGTACAAATATTTTCGAGACTTACAGGCGGCTTTCATTAAAAAATAAATTTGACAAATAATTCCACTTAAGGAAGTTATTTATGTAAGTGAATTGTCTCGCTTGTGCCCAATTATGCCAACAAATATTAGCTGCAGTCCTGGCGCAGTGTACGCCACATCATGCGGCTGAAACTGAATGCCCATATGGACTCAAGGGGTGCAACCCGAAATTGCAAATTCTCTGCCATTTTCCATAATTTAATGCATTCGGTTTCGGTTTTGCATAATGAACTTGAGCGTTTTACATATGCAAGCACTTTCAGTAATGGGCTAGCAGCAAATTGAAATTGATGACACTTGTTGCCACAAAATCACATTTCCACTAGAAGTAGGAACATAGTTTTGAAATTTCCTTTAGCATATTTCTATTTGCCAATAAATTTTAATTATTGTCTAGTGTTTATATTATACGCATATATGTGTATATATAATGATAAACTAAAATTGAATAAATATTTGATTACAAAAAAAAGAACAAAAACACAGAATCACGAAAGTTATCAGCAGCAGTTATGCAAAACCGTAAATGGCTATTTTGGCGCACGATTTAAATTCAAATATGCACAAAAGTTGCACATCAAGTTTTAGCATTTAAAATTGCAAGTGAACGATTAAAGAGGCGATGATGTGCACTTTGCCAAAGGACTGCATGCATTTTGCATCAGTGTGCACAGTGTGAAGCAGAAGATAAGTTGATGGCATATGACCCAAGCGCTTTCTGCTGCAAATGGATTTTCATGGTTGCTAATGCAAAATGCAAATGTAAATTAATTTGAATCCTTACAAACTAAGCGCACAAAGGAAATTTGAATAAAGTCAAAAGACTTAAAAAAAACATGTCTATCAGAAAATTACTCGGCATGGCTGCAGATTTCATGAAGGTTGAAGTTCGTTTGGCGAAATTTAATAAAGCAACTGAGCAACTGACTTGCCTGCCTCATCATAAGTGCGCATACAATTAATTAATCATCTTTGAATTTGCAATTCGTTGTTGCAAAGAGGCAACATTAACAAAGATATTTCATCATCTGAGAGACAAAGCCATAGCAACGCTTAGAATGCAAAAATCATTTGAGGCATTAGACATAATTGAATTGAATGAGGCGAACCGACAATGAACCGACACCGAACCGACACCGACCTGTAGAAAATCAGAGAATCAGCAGCGCCCACATATGCACACACTTGGGCTCGTGCAGACAGGTAAATCTAGTCTTCAAAAGCGCTTTGTGTGTTCATTTTGGTTGCCTTGCATTTATGGCACATGACGCCTCCACTCGAGCTCTGCTTCATCATATATGCATGATTAGTGACAGACATTATTGATATAATAATTGAGTTATGTAAAAAATTGTATGCTTGGTTTCATTTTATGAATTTAATGCTTCGTAGGCTGCTGTAGGTGCTTACGTGACAACAATAAATGGCAAAAATTCTAACAAGCTGATAAACAGTGAATTACAAAGAGCGAGGTAGAGAGAGAGGGATGAATGCTGGCGGAAACTTAAATAAATTACTAAGAAATGAGAACATACAAATTTTACATTATGCTATCGTGCGCAAAAGAAAAAAAACTTCTGTTTGACTACTCAGCCTTTGGGGACTCTGGAACTGTGCTGTCAAGTTCGCTTACTCTGGGAAAACCAAAGGACTCCAACACTAACTGATATCCTCAATAATTTGGCTTCTCGCTTTTCCTGTCTTAAACTGCTGTTATATTCTTTTAAGTAATCCGTTATTATACAAACACACATACATACATATGTATGAGCAGCTGTCGATTTCTTTTTCGATATTTACAAACATTAAATTGAAGTGAAACTTTTCAAGTACAGTGTTGCCTTCTCAACAATGTATGCTAGCAGGCAATGCTTGTGTTCTGCTTAAAGTTTAACCCAAAATATGCATAACAGTTTATTTGGCAAAGCCTTAAACATTAAATTTAACCGACCGTAAGATTTTGAGTGACGTAAAGCTCTTGGCGCTGCCTGGGCAAAAATAATTTAAGTAAATGCTCGCCATTAGCATTTTTATGATAAAAAAGTAATATTTTCTTATTCTGTATTTTTATAACGCATTAAATATTTAAAAGCTCAATCTTAGTTTGACAAATAGACAAAACAGAACATTTTGGCAGCTTCAAAGCAAACGAATTTGTAATGGCAGTCTTTGAAGTTCATTCAATCGTTGTTGACTTACATAAATAAGTATAACCCATGATTTTCTATTAAAAAGTAAAACTATACGTAATATTTTCAAATTAAGTCTATTTCATGTCATGTGTTCGCAAAAATTAAATAAATGTAAGCAATTTGCACACATGCGATAAGATCAAAATGTCATGTAAATATGCGCATATTGTATCAGTTTAGTTAGCCAGCACTTTGTCAATTGCAAATTAAAAACATATAATAAAAATAAAGCCAAGCATATTTCATTTAACTGATATTGCATATTAACATCGAAGCAATAGACAGTTATGACATCATGCAGTTAGTGACACCGTGCTGGAACTTTGATGATTTTGTACTCTTGTTGACTTATCCAGTGAATCTGCTTTGTTTATAGCTGAAGATAATGCAGTTTAATTTAAAATATTTGCATAAATACTTACTTATTATATCTTTAAATTTACTACGCTTGCAACATACCTTCACGAAAAAACTATATACATACAAAATGTATGAACTTGTCCGAACACCAATTTGGCTGTTGGTGCGAAAAGTTATGAATTTTAATGATGGCAAAAAATTAAGCTTATAACTAAGCATATCATGTTAGCTATGAAGCGCAGTGCACCAGAATGAAATAGACGGATTTTCGTGTTATGGGAACTCTATTTGTTTTCAATAACACTAAAAGCAGTAACCGAGCGGCCACATTGAGACTTTATCCGCAGTATGCGGCATTTTTCTTTGAAGTTTGAAAAGAAGTATTTCAACGAAGTTACTTCGGAAAAAGTATACTTCATACTTTTTCCGCAGACGAAGTATTTTTCATACTTCATACTTTTTTCCAAAATGTAAACATGCATGGTACCGCGCGCAACGACAAACAACAAAAAAACTATAGTATACTTCGATTTCTTTTCACACTTCATTCTTACGGAGCGGTATGCGCTGTAGTTTTTTTGTTGTTTGTCGTTGCGCGCGGTACCATGCATGTTTACATTTTGGAAAAAAGTATGAAGTATGAAAAATACTTCGTCTGCGGAAAAAGTATGAAGTATACTTTTTCCGAAGTAACTTCGTTGAAATACTTCTTTTCAAACTTCAAAGAAAAATGCCGCATACTGCGGATAAAGTCTCAATGTGGCCGCTCGGTAATTCTTGCATTCTTTCTCTATTTTCCTCCTCCTCTTGAACTTTGTTTGTTTACAGTATGTGAAAAGTTTTATAAACTTATTTTAATAATGCTGCTTTCTTTTGCAAAACTAACTGAACATTTTTTGTCTAGATGGCTGCAAATATGAAAATTGCGACAGTATGGTTACTCTTTACACGCTAATACATGGCGAAATGCAAAATCAATCAACATTTAGCTTCCAACACTTGAATAATAATAATAATTGTCAGACTTGACTGACATGTGTGTAAATCTTCTATCAAAAAATGGCTAATTGTCAAATAAAGCGCTGCCTGGCGGACGCAAAAACGGCTGCTTTAGTTATTTCATTGAACAAAATGACTGCCAATTTTATTAAAACAATATTTGAAGTCAGCGACCTATGCATGTATGTATATTTAATTTACAATGTGGTTTTACAGTATAACGTTAGCAAAAATAATTTGCAGTAGCAATTTTCTATGGCTATAACAGGAAAGGTAAACGGTATTTTTAAAGCCAAACTTAACCTGCATAATTGCAAAATCGACGAAAAAGAGTTTTACGCTGTGCGGGTTATTGGAAAAGCCAATAGCAACTTCTGCCAGAATTCGTAGTGAATAATTCAAAAGCAATTTAAATAAATGTCATTTAAGTTGGTCCTTTGTGCATTCGCCTTAAACAAAGGCGAAAAAGCAGCGGCGAACATAAGTTGTTCATTATTGGCGACGCTAAATTTTTGTTATCGCGTCGTACTTTTTGAACTTGTTCGCTTGTTCGTACGTAGCGTAGCGTGTGTCCATTTATTTTTTCATTGGCCTCAGCGTTGTTTGTTGCTGGTTCGTTGGTTATTTTGTTTGCCTTAACGAAAATGCGATACGTGGCTGGTTTGTACTTTTGTCATAACTTAGCACATAACTGCTGACATAGTACCCAAAAGTCATTACCTGTAATTACGTTCTATAATTTTCTGTCTGTGCGGGTCGCGAACAAAGAGTTTCATGTTTATGACTTACTTAAACTGAATCTGAATCTAAAAAGTATAATAGAAAAGAATTCGCTCCCAAAATATAAACGGAAAAATAATGTTTATGTTCGATTGTTAAATTCAAATTCTTACTGCTGTTTTTTTTCGTTTAAATTTTTGTTTTTTTTTTTTTAATTTTAGCGTTTGGGAAATATGTTGAATAATTAAGATTATAGGCAAGTAAGTCTTAATTGAATAAGGTAGACGCTGACCCAAATTCAAGCGTTTGTTTGTATCTTAGACATCGAAATTGCCAGTCGCACACAATCACGGCAATGTCACGACCCATAAGACAAAAGCATCACGCTGCCTTATTCCTGACGCTTGTAGATGTTTATTTTTGCCATGCGAGCCACTCTGCTCTGTCACTTTTGCAGTCGTTCCTCATCAGTCATGATTGGACTGCTCCACTTGCTGACTAGCTGCAAAATCAGAGTTTTTTTTTTAAAAAAGTTAATTAGTTTTCTTCTAATTTCTCCGCTTTTGATGCTTTAGTTTCATATGATTTCCTATTTTAATATTCACATAAATAACAACCTTTTCCATGCGATTGTTTTGTATTATACGTAAATGCTGGAGTCTGAGTCCTGTGCGGTCTAAGGTTACCTCTTAAATTGCTGTGCTTACATTATTGTGTGCAACATTAAAGTGCTCGATTTGCAGAAAAAGGCTCAATTTCTAAATGAAATTAAATATACACTGACAGGCTGTAATTGCAAAACAAAATATGATATGCCTAAGTTCACAGTTTGAGGCTTTAAGAAAAATAAAATGCTAAAATATTAAATATTAACTGAAAAAGAAAGGATGACTTAAAGTCATTCGGTGAAAATTTAAATATAAGAGATTTTTTAAAATTGATGCAAACAAAAACAATGGCTGATTTAATTTGTTTTAAATTATCACGAGTTAACTGTACAAGCAATTATTTGAGATATATATATTTATAAAAATGCATATATGCATGTACTTATGTTAATAATTATATATGTATGTACTTGTACATCAATGCATATGTGCCATAAAAGCTGCCAAACCATTCTTCATAACACTAACAAAAACTTTAACAACATTTTGTTTTCAGCGGTAGGATTCAGCATAATGATGATCAGCTGAATGCTGCGGAAGTCAAAAGAAAGGTTATTAATTATTTAAATTTGTTAAGCGAATTTCTTTGTGCTTGGTGCTCTGCTGGTTGCTCTAATGGAGAATACGTTGACAGCACAGTTTTGCTGTCCGATCGAATTTCCTGTAAAAGTTCAATTTTTAATCTCACTAAACAAATTTATGCCAAAAGTTATTCAATCATGAGTGCTCTGACGGCCATTCCAAACTTATTACAAGGTATGCCACTCATTATTGATTTTTAAAATGAAATCAAACATTTTCCTTTATTTTCTTTTCTTAGACTTAAATGATTTGCATTTTTTATGAATCCATGAGCTTATGTAATGTGTCACAGCCAAGTAGCAAGCGCACAAGGCAAATTAAGAAAACAAAAAAAAAAGGAAAAATAAATTGAACCAAATCAAATACAATACGTTTAACATCTAAGCATATGCAAACATACATACACACACACACACACATACACATACACACACATACATATTCGTACATTAAAATGCCTGCTGTTGAACTTTGATGTAGTTGCTGTGGTTATTGTCAAGCGGCTGTCATTGTAAACATTTTGACTTTTATTAATTAGAAACGCCATTAAAATTGTACGAATTCGACTTTGAGAACGTTGACAGGAGTCGCACGTATCAAAGCTGTTGACTTCAAGGCTGTGTTCTTGCCTGCTTCTGTTTTTTTGTTTTTTTTTTTTTTTTGATTCCTATTATTTATTGTCGTTGGAATTGTAATCTAATTACAATTGAGTATTCGTGACATACAGTGTGTTGTTGTTGTCGTTATTGTTGTTGTTGTTATTTTGGTTGCTGCTTTGCATTAAATTTAATTTTTTCGCATTATTAAAACAGAATTTACTCGCACTTCCCGTCGTTTGCTATTTTTGTCTACACGTAATTTGCATAAATAAATTTTGTAGAAGAATTGTTTGAAAGTGAATTTAAAGCTGAGCTGGCTTTGCTTGGCTTCATTTATATTTAACTGTAATTTCTAACGTGCTTCCAATAACGATCATCGTAAGCACGAATCGCTGCTTGATGTGCAAACGTATTTACTGAAAAAAAAATAAAAAAAAAACTAGAAAGGCAGGGCTATAGTCGGGCGTAACCGACTATAGAAAACCCTGTACCCAATCCAAAACTGAATATTTTTTTTATGTTGCTTTAATATTTTGTATTCATTATGTAAGGATATCTCAAGAAAAAAATATTTTTTTTTTTCAGCAAAAACCCTTTTTCGGCTGATCGTTCCTATGGCAGCTATATGTTATAGTAAACCGATATTTATAATATTCAGAAATATGATTGGATATTACTTAGAATTATTGAATCCAAAATTTGGTAACGATATCTTTATAAACAAAAAAGTTTTTCTCAGTAAATGTTGTTTTTCGGCCGATCGTTCCTATGACAGCTATATGATATAGTAAACCGATATACATAATTTTTATGTATGTGATTGGGCATTAGCTAAAACTATTAAATCCAAAATTTGGAAGAGATATCTTGAAAAACAAAAGGGTTTTTGTTACTAAATGTGGGTTTTCACCCGATCGTTCCTATGGCAGCTATATGTTATAGATCGAATATCGAAAAAAAAAATTGGGAGAGTCTCCGTGCAAAATTTGATGGTTGTAGGTCTTACCGTTTCCGAGATGCTTGCGTTCATACGGACAGACAGACAGACAGACATGGCTAGATCGACTCGCCTTTCGATGCTGATCAAGAATATATATACTTTGTGGGGTCTGCCACGCCTCCTTCTACCTGTTACATACATTTGCACAACTTTAATATGCCCTTTACCATTTTTTGGTACAGGGTATCATAAACATATAATAAGCAAGGGAGACATTTAGTCAAAGTGTAAATGGTTTACATGCAGGAAATCTACCTTACCGGAAGTTGCAGGCAATATTTTTTCACTACACAGGTCCATTGTGTGCAACCGCTTAAGATTATGTGGATACATTACAACTTGAGCATAAAAATAAAAAAAAATCACACACACAGGACATGGAAAAAGAAAAAAAAAAAAAACAAAACAAAAAAAGAAAAAGCACAACATAAAAAGCAAAAAACCTAAAACGTGTACAAAATCTATTTCACAGTGCAAAAAAAGAAGTAGAAGAAAAAGATTAGCTTGGAAAGTCTACAACTTGGTATGCTTTGCGAACTGATGTTGACGCTCGAGTAATGTAGCGGCTCGTTTTTACGCTTTTTCATGCAATCAATGGCAAGTTAAACGCTTGTTAGCCACATTTATCAAGTGAAAAGCGCAAAGCAGGCGCACCAGGCGCGAAGCACTCAGGCCAAGACGGTTAACGGCAGACGTCGGCGAATGCTAACGCAATTTATATGAACACGCTCGCACCTCGCCACTGAAGCTACGCGGTGAGCACGAGCATGTGATCAATTGCGCACAGCTTGCTGCTTTATTTGATTTTATTTGATTTGATTCGATTTGAGTCGGGCGCATGCATGTATCCCCCGGTATACAACTAACATAAGCACAGCAGATCGAAGTTTAAATTCAACATTTGCAAACCGGAAAGAAAGTCATTTAAAATATAAACGCCGGATTGCATAAAGCAACCGACTTCTGCGTTGGCTTATGTGGCGCCACAGCGGCGAGCTGCCGAGGCCTGGGCTAAGTAACCAACTTCGGCATATTTAAATCATACTTTGTCATTTGCAGACCATTATATGCGAATGTAATGCCAGCTTCAAAGCGAACTCAGCCAGGACTTTACGTTCGTGTGCTCCCTGACATATAACGTTTTTGATGACTTTTATAATGTGACAACTAAAATGTAAGCCAATTTAGTTTAACGATTTGTTGACAGAGCTACACAAATTACAAAAAAATATCGCCAAGAATACTCGTATATGGTTTCTAAAGTAATATAAGGACACGTCACTTTGATTTACGAGAAGCCGAGCCTGAAAATGGTAATAATTGAGATTTGCATGCTGGTCATTATGTAACAATGTATATAAATAGTACTGTGTATAAGCGAAAAACTGTCAGTTCTACTTTTATGTCGGTAACTGTACATGCGCGCATATCACACATACATACATGCATACTTATTTTTTCGGAAATCTCCATGGACTGTGGCAATGTTGGATTCGCAGCATTTTTGGTAAATTTCGTTTGTCATTTTGTGTTAGCGTGCTTTTTGACAGGCGGCCTCAACGGTTCCTTCGCATGCTTACCGTCGGAGTTTACTCAGCTTCAAATACTGCAAATAAATTCGAAGCACTCGAATCGCTAGGGAGTACAACATTGAGATGGGTTAACATGACTCTTTAATTTCAGATTGTCAGTGGGTTTCGCTTGTCAAAGGATATGTAGTCTGTAAGAAAGTTTATGTACAACCTGTTTTCATGAAACAACTCAATCAAAAGTGTCCTTTTTGAAAATAAATTGACTTCAAATGGTTCAACTTAAGTGCGGGCCTGCTTAATTGCATTTTCCGCATAAATGCAAGACATGTTGTGTCTTTCTTAGTAAATGGATCTCTTAAATGCAAACCGCTTAAATGCAAGTTCTGCATAATTGGAATCATTTGAGAATTAAATTTCATACAACTCTGATTGCATAAATTTACATTTGGCTTTTGACTTCATCAATCACTCGTGCGTGATTTTACAAAAATATTTTACTTTGAATAATAATTGATTTTAGTAAATTTTAGCCAATAAAATGAACAAAACGTTACAGCTTTAAGACACAAAACAGAATAAATAAAAGATTATAATAATGGAGTGCCTCAAACGGAACTAATTGAAAAATACAAAATCCCTTGTATATGCAGTCTCTGCGCGCTTTTGAATCTTGCAGTAGCAGAACGCCGCGCACAGTTGTGGTCATCTCTACACTAAGCACTACACAAATGAAAATCAGATAAATTTCAAATAAAAATAAAAACAGCTACCTTGATGATTCGAAATTTATTTTTATACCCTGTACCAAAAAATGGTTAAGGGTATGTTAAAATTGTGCAAAAGTATGTAACAGTCAGTAGGAGGCGTGGCAGACCCTATAAGGTATTTATATTCTTGATCAGCATCGAAAGGCGAATCGATCTACTCATGTCCGTCTGTCTGTCTGTTTGTATGAAAGCACGGATCTCGGAAACGATTTGACCTACATCCACCAGATTTGCCACGAAGATTCTCCTAATCCTGTAATAATGAGTTTATTTTGTTTTTTCGTTATTTCACCTATACCATATAGCTGCCATGGGAATTGTCGACCAAATAACCGTATTTACTACCTAAAACCCTTTTAGTTTTCAAGATATCATTACCAAATTTCGGATTTAATAGTTCTAGATAATGTCCAAAAAATGTGTATATTGATTCATTATATCATATAGCTGCCATAGGAACGATCGACTGAAAAACAACATTTATTGAGAAAAACTTTTTTGTTTATTAAGATATCTTTATTAAATTTTGGGGTTTACAAATTTTGTCATTTACTTGAATATGATAAATATTGGGTTACTATAACATATAGCTTACATAGGGACGATTGGCAGAAAAATGATTTTTTACATTTTAAACTGGGCACAGGTTGTTCTATAAGTCGAATTGTCGGTTGTCACCGTTCAAGTGTTGAACTGCAAACATTTCATATTGTATGTCTAGACAAGCTAAAACCGACACAGCAACGCCAATTCCAAGGCGCATTTAATGCACATTTCAAAAAAATAACTTCGAAAATCCATGGGAACAAATTGAAGAAATCATAACGACGCGTTATACCCAAACAAAACACAAATGAATTGGACACAAAATAATCAAATGCAGGAATGCTACAAATTTTAAATCATTTAATTCGGTTTCTTCTGCTATTTGATGTTGACCAGACAAAAAGCAAAAAGAATAAAAGAAAAGTAAAACAGGAACAATCATAAACAGTGTCCGTCGGTTTGGTTTCAAGTGTCAGAAACTAAAAATAAGAACAAGAAGAGCAAAAAGCAACACAACAAGAATGATGCCAGCGTATTTGGAGCATTGTGAAATTTTAAAATAAATTTTCAAATTAAAAGTAGCTCAGTTGGCGAGGGACTTGGGGATGCTGGGAATAGACTGGACCCATTCCAGCAGCAGGCGAATGACAAACAGCAGTCGAATGGAACACACTCGGAGACAGTGTGCAGGCATACAAGGAAGCAAGTGAATAAAACAACAAAAAAAACAGTCAAGGAGATGTGCATTGTGCCAGGGGGCGGGGTATGAGTGCCAAGTAAGTTTCAGTAGTTCGTTCTGTGTTGTGCAAAATTGAAATTTAAACAAATTCACGTTCATATCTAATATGATAATAAATTATTGCTCAAAGCAAACTGCTAAGCTGAAGATATTATTTAAATTCCAATGAAATTTTTGAACTAATCAAAACAATTGGTTTGCATAATTTACTCAGTTGCTATTTGAAATCAAAACAATCGCTTTGTGTTTTTGGCTTACTAATGTGAATATTGTTATTGAGCTAATATGAAAAGAAATGTCACTACAAATTCCAAATATTCGTAGATCAATTGTACCGAACCGAAATCAAAAGTAATTGCTTAGAAAGTATTGCAAATGCCAAGCCAACTATGGGTCTCCTACAAATGGCCAATGAAGCCCCGGCCAAGCTAAATTTAACTGGGCAGCCATAACATTTTATGCTGCATATACGTCTATTGATGTGACTTTGAAATATAAAAGAGCATTAACTTCATCTCTGCAGGATGACAAAGTTCTTGAACCAATACACGAATTGTTTTAAATTAAGCTTTTGAAAAAGGGTTCTCAAACTTATTCAATTATTTGTTTTGTTATCTTATAATCTCTTGTTGAAGGATATGTTTTATATACTTTACCTAACTAATATTTGAAATCTACAAGAAACTGAAGAACTGAAATTTGCTGCTCCCTATTTACAAAATGGTTTGAATTATTCAACGACATAAATAATATGTTAATGCCAACCCGTAATATCTGAATTCAACTTAAAAGAAAATTATGCTTAAGAAATTAACGGTGACGTTGGAAAAACAGTGTTTGCCGTATGCTTGAGTTTTCCCTCTATTTATTTGCCATGCATTTTCCCATCGCACTTGGTTAGTAATCGGGTAAGAATTAAGTGCAAGTAAAAAACCTCATTGTACAATCGATGTAACGCTGCACTGTAATCATTTTAATTATCTTTAAATACCAGAGTATTCTCATATACAATCATTTGATATACAATATCGAATTTTTTCAGAATGTAATACTTACTAATTAGAAGAAATTCAAAATTCATTTTGACTCTCATAAATAATTAATACTTTAATCATAAAATGGAAAATACTAAACGTAGTAAATACTTCATTTGTCTTAATTCTCAGTTTTAACAAGCGAAGAGTTAAATTACAAAATAACAATACAATTTCGGTGTCTGTGCAAACTCTTGGCTACCTCTGCCAGGCAATCTTCGCACAGAATCCGCCACTTCACATCGCCTTTCACGTGGCACGAACAAAACTAAGACAGTATTGTATTTGAAGTGAACTTTTTTTTCTGCGCATAAAAATGGCTTCAGTGTAAAGCTGAAAACTGAAAACAAAAGAAAACAAATTTTTGAACAATTGATTTTTTTTTTTTTTTTCATATTCCATTCCGTTCCATCTTTTTCTGAGTTAAAGTTATTACACTTGAGGCATTGTGAGGTGAAATGCTAAAGTAAAAGTTTATAAAAAGAGCTCACAACAAAAAAAAAAAAAAGAAAAATAAATAACAAGAAGAAGAAGCATGTTTTCACTATAGGAATAAACTCTGAAATAGCTAAGTGAACAAGTCTCAGTCAAGTGTATACGAGTGTGTACATTTATAGACGGTATACTGCCAACGAAAATTGGCAAACAGAAAATATATATATTTCATTTTTTGTTACCGTTGAAACCATCGAGACCCACTGTCAGCAGTGAAGCAATACTCGCATACATAAATCAAAATAAGAATGTGATTTCGATGTTTGGCATTTGATTTGCCAAGCTTAACTTGGGTAATGAAACCTCACTTCGTCACTCGCTCACTCGTAGCGCCGCCGGGTGTGGAATGAGGGGAACTTAGTGCATATTTTGAGTTGAACAATTATCAGATCAGATATTCTAGGTGAAAATATAAAGCTCTGGGTAGCATAACATTTGAATACTTACTATTGATGCCAACCGAAGGACTCTTTGAAATAAGGCTAAGAATCAGCACAAAAAATTAACATAACATAACACAACAAAAATGTATTGCCAAAAGCAACAAAAAGGAGAATATGCTAAGAAAAAAAAAATATTTATCAAGTTGTAATTTGATTATTTGCTTGGTCAATAGACATGCCTGCCTGACTGTCTGCCTGATTTGGCACATATCAATGTCCAAATCTTATTCAAGGGCTACCTCTTGATTTCCTCACAGCGAAAGTGCAATGCGTTGTCAACGTCAACGAAGAAGAAGAAGCGACTGTTGCGCTCAAAATGCCTGCTTCGAAATTAGCCTCAAACAGTGGTCATACCTTATTGAGTTTAATGTCAATTATTTGCCAAAGCAGTGGCAACGTTTTCAATGGCAAATATTTGTCTTTTGTTCTTGGCATTATTCGAAAGGACACATTTTCTATCAATGGCATCTTGTTATAATTAAAATAAATATTGCAAAGTTAGTCAGTGCATAAGCAGCCATTGACGACGACACACATCCTGCCACATCCTGCTGCATGCTCTCACATCCTAATGCTTGCAATTTAGACACATCCTTCCTTTATGACTGCAACAAATGCCCCAAGCATGAAGCTTGTGTAACTAATCTGCCTACGCTGTGCTAAGCTCCTATGCATGCCTGCTGTGTACATTTCTCACCGAAATACATATTTGATATCTTAAGCAGACAATACTCACGTACACATTTACATGCACACACGCACACACACACGTATATACATAATGACGATGTCATTTCACATTCAGTGTTTGCTGTTTGCTATTTGCTGGCTGCCGTCTGCTGTCTACTGTCTGCCCTTTGTTGCCTTTCAGGTGTCACATGCACTCAGTTTACAAAGTGTCATCATTTATGATGCAGGAGTGCTTTTCGTATCTCAAATTGTACGTTTCGCCTTTAGGGTGGGTCGTTCGTGCTTCACAATTATAATTGTTTGCTGCTGTGGCTAATTAAAAGGCATCACCCATTATCCTTCGTTATAGTCATATGCCCAATAGCAAACCAACAAATTTTTGTTTTTGTTTTCTTTTTTTTTTTTCTCTATTTTTTGCCTGGATTACCGGATCTTCAACAGTTGAATGCATATTTATTGTTGCATAATTAATGCGAAAAATGAAAATATTTACATTAACAAATTAAATAATTGTAGGCTGGCGAGGAAGTGTTTGCGCCATGCAAAACTTTTACAATAAAAATCTGCTCACTTATTTTATTATTCAATTAGCGTGTTTGCCGAAACAGGAAACAATTTATCGCAGTTTTATTATATTTGTCATTAAGGTAATTAAAGTTAATCAGCATGTACATACAATTGAAACTATTATCGTTTTCAATCTCAGCACATATTCATGACTTCTTTGAATTAATTACTTTTGTAATGTTTTTATTTCTATTATATAGTGGCATTTTTCCTTACGCTTAGAAGTTCTACAATTGTTTTATTGCGTATATCAAATTGTATTATTCACTACACATTTATATATAATTATAATAGACATTTATGTGTGCGCACGGTTCTAGAAGTCATTAGTTTTGAGGTAAAGTCGAGTATACTTTCATTACTGTTGAAGTTAGTGAAACCTTTTCCCATTTATATTATTACAAAATTAATAATACATAACATACATTTACCCAACCGTGACATTGGCAATTTTTAAATAATAATATTTTACTTGGGTTGCCTTTTGAATGCCTGTAATTTTTTTAAATATTCTGCTATATAAGCTTTATATTTATTTTATTAACATATTTTTAAATGTTAATTTAGTAACGGGAATATTCAGTTATTCAGATTGGTATCATTTAATAAATTGTAAAACAGAATTGCGCTTTGATATACATGAGCAGTCTGTTGTTCAGTACAATTTAAAGCAAAAAATAAAATAAATAATAATTTTGCTGTCAAGCTTCCTTATTTTAATTAAGAAAAGCAAAATAAAAAAAAAAAAAAATAAGAGCAACAGAATTTATACATTCAGTTGAATGTGACGCAGTTGCATTGCGAAATTAAACTCCGTCTAGCTGAGCAACAAAAATGCCAACTTCTTGATAAACTTTGTTAAAGTAAGAATTACTTTATAATTCCGTGTTACTGCAGATTGAGATTGACTGACCATTTTAACTGCATTGCAAGACGCAAGTGTTGAATTCATTTAGCAGAAACCTCAAAGTTCTAAGAAACCTTTTGCTGTTTCATCAGCCAGGGATGCTGCAAATCCCTAAACAAAACGTATTCGAATATCCGCACATAATTGTCTGCGGGCAAGTTGAACCTTAAGTAATGTACATATGTGTAAAGAACGCTTCCGCTTTGTGTATTTTTCGTTTTTATTTTTTATTTTTTACTTATATTGGTCCCCGCCTACTGTTTGTTGTTGTTCATGTTGCTTATGCTAGCTCAGCTTAATGTAAAGTATCAAATGAATATGCAAATAAGTTGCGGCATTAAAGCGCTTGGAAAATGGCGACGTAAAATATTCAAATTTACCTTTCATTAAGTCACGAAAACGACAACGTAGCACAATTCCGAAATGAAACGAAGTGATTTGCCATATGAGCGCATAACGTACCAAACAACTTCCCTCCCCCCCTTCGATTGTTCAGCATGAAAGCCATATTGTGTCTAAGCCACTTTAAGCTAAGCGTTAAATGTTTGTAGACCTTTTGCAGTTGAAAATTTCAACGCATATTAATTGGTATTCAACACACAGAAAATCATGCCAAAAAAAAAGAGAAAAAAAAGACAAAAATAACAACAACAACAACAACGCAAAAAAAAAGGGGCGAAAACCCGACACTGAATAACCGAAGAAGCTTTGTTAGACACAAATAAATGCCGACTGGTTAACCAAACGTTTATTGGATAGACACGCGCGGGCGAGCAGAGAACGCCAACGCAATTCCATGGTTTACCAGCAACAACAACAACAACAACAATAACAATAGCAACAATAGCAGCAACAACATGAATTAGAGTAACAGTGGCAACGGAACAATGTGCGAAACTGCCACAAAGGATTCACATTCACAAGCGTAGGCCGGGCCAAGCTGCCAATTTGTTGCTGCGAGCAAAGTACACGAGTCAGCAGCGCTCTGCAAAAAAGTTGAAAGCTAATTAGCTGCCGCTGCGGAACTGTACAATGGTGCGTATGCGTATTTTTGCGTATTCTTTTTTTTTTTTTAACATGTGCGTTTTGTTGGCTGCGGCTGCTCGCTTCGATTTTGAGCTCATCTAGCTAACGAAAATTAAGCTATTTTGTAATTATAATATTAACATCGATTCTTGACACGAACATTTTAAGGCTGTTGGGAAATTCTATGCACTTTGTTTTTTGGCATCGATTTTGATAACTGAAAACTCTGTATTTATGTATCGCATATGCAGTCATTATGCCTTATAACGATTTGAAAGTGACTTTTAAGAGTTTTGAACAAATTCCAAAAAATATATTAAGACCGATCGATGTCGAAAATATCGTGAAGCGCATACAAAATGCACAAAAGAAATTATATATGTATTTTATATCCGGTAGCAAAATATGGTAAAGGGAATATAAAAGTTGTATGTAACAAGCAGAAAGAGGCGTGGCAGCCCCACAAAGTATATTTATTCATGATTAACATCGAAGGGCGAGTCGATCTAGCTATGTTCGTCTGTCTGTCTGTCCGTCCGTCTGTATGGTCAAACTCATCTCGGAAACGGTTAGACCTACAACCAATAAATTTGGTACGAAGACTCTCCTAATCCATAGGTGTTAAATTTTTTTTTCGATATTCAACTTATGACATATAAATAGCTGCCATAAGAACGATCGGCCGAAAAATAATATTTTATAGTTCAAGGTAATTTCCAATCGCATATCTCAATATTATGTATATTGCTTCACTGTATCATATAGCTGCCAAAGGAACTATCTTTCGAAAAACTATACTTACTGAGAAAAACCCTTTTATTTTTTAAGATATCGTTTGGGATTTTGGATTTAATAGTTCTAGGTAATTTCCAATCACAAATCTTAATATTATGTATATCGGTTTATTATAACATATAGCTGCCATAGGAGCTACTTGATCGAAAAATGTGTTTTATTAAAAAAACTTTTTTTTTCTTGAGATATCGTTACATAACGAATACAAAATATTAAAACAAAAAAGATTTTATTGAATTTTTTATTGGGTACAGTACAGTGGGTGCGCCTAACTGTCTAGTTTTAAAACGAAGTATACATAAAGCGAATAGCATTAAGTATCAAAGGCGTTTAATTTCTATATAATTTTGTTTCTAGAATTCAAAGTCGCTAAACCTCGTACATCTTGCAATGGATAATGGAATTTTCAGATTTAGAAATTCTACTGTATTTTTTTTACAACAAATACATTTGATGTAGATGATACGAAAGAACTCAAAAGTTTCGTGCTTGACGTGCTTTTAAATTATTTTGGAAAATAATTCTAAATTTGTACAATATTGAACTTTTGCTTATATACATACATACATATATATATATAAGATATAAATGCCATATAAACGTGCAAAGTGAATTTTCGATATGAGCTCATTTGTTGAACGTGCTCACCTTAATTTAAGCGAGGCGAGGCGAGGCGTGACGAGGCGTGTTGAGGCGTCTTGTAGCTGTTGCGGTTGACAGAAATTGTCTCAAATTAGCTTAAATATTAACTTAAAGTCGCTTCCTTTCATGCTCGTGCGACAACAGGGAAAGCATTTTTCTTGTGCTTCTCGCGTTAACAACAAAGCACTTCCACTTTCTTACACTCGCTCGGCGCGCTTCGCTGCCATTTGCGAGCTGATTCCCATAGCTGTGCTAATGCATGGCAGTCGCATGGACGGACGGACAGGCGGGCGGGCGGGCGGTTGAGCGAGCGAGTGGCAGTTGCGCGAAATGTATGAATAAATTGCACTCGTTAGCTGCAGTGCGCTGCATTCTATGCATGCATTTGCTTATAGTCGCAAACTCGCATTCATACGCTAATGCAAAAATTATGCTTGCTTATGCTTGCCATGCAAATGTGCCACGCAGCATCAATGCGTTGCCACAACACGCCCCGCCATGCCATGCCATGCCACATGCAACACATGCAACGCTGTCGCGCTGAGCGCTTAAAGGTTTCGATTAACCCTCGTAACTTAAAGTGAGTGCTGCATTAAAATGTGAGCTTAGTGTCAGTCTACATTGAAATCAAACTTTATATACACTTGGCTCATATAAACCGCAAAATCTTCATATGCATTAAAATCACATACACATACACACACACACACAGAGAGAGAGAGAGAAGTAGCCTGGCCTGTATGCGACCTTATTGAATCTGAAACTATTTAATTATGCGCAATCAAATTGCACTGCAATGTGCCACTGTCTATATGAATATTACTGTTCCCTACTTATATAAATACACACACACACACACATACACATACATATGTACACACATCCGCACCTAGGCAGCAGCATGTAGTCGTGCTGTCAGTGGGTCACTGCTAAGCATTGTGTAATTGAGCGGTAACGACAAACGTTAGCATTATTATTTATAATGAGCCAAGCAGAAGCTTTGCATGCAAAATATTAAGTAAGCGACATCATTAACACCTAATTAGTATAATTAAGACTAGTTTAACACAACAAGTTGCGCATAGTACTTTGTGCTTTTCTGCGTATAATTAAATAATGCCAAAAAAAAAAACAGAAACTAAATCCTTTATAAACATAAATACTCTTTTATACATTTTTCCCATAGCAACCTTTAGGAATATTGTGACAAGGCATGTAAGTTCCGTATGTCCTGCTGCGGCATTTGAGTTGTACTTTTTCGCTCCGAGCCAGAATTTGGTCAGTCCGCTTCAATACCAATTTGCTGCTATGACGCAAATAATTCTTATCATGCATGTTAAATGAGTATTTTGATGAACATATGAACAAATGTCATATATTAAATTATACAGCGATCTCTGGCTGCTTCACAGCAGATCCTGTGTTTCGTTATGTACTATGTTGCAGCATAAGGGAGATAAGTTGAGCTACTGTCTGTAAGCTCATGCCCATCTGCCTGCTCACGGATATGAAAGTGCTTACCAGGGTCCAGATGAGAAAACACTGAAGAACATTTAGTCATTTTGATCCTTGCAAACCGACAAGTTCAGCAAAAGATCCAAGTTCACCAGATTCTATTAAATGCTAGAGAGTTTTTATTAACTCTTACCCAACAAAAATAAAAGCAAATCCTATTTAAAGTCGTTGAACGGTTTCTATTAGCATAGCAAAAGCTGGCTGACGGTGAGTGTTCGCTTCAAAGCGCTGAAATCAATCAACATCATAACTCAATGGTCATTAGAAAGAAATTAAATTTATTGCACAAAACATTGTTCGCTCAGTATGCGTTTATAGATCAATTGCTTTGCGATTTAAGAAAAAAGTGCCAACGTCAATAAGTTCAGTTTGATTAATTGTTTTATTTTTCTTGGCAACTCGACACATGTGTTCGCTTTAATTATCAAACAAACAACAATTCCCGTTGATCCTATTAAAAGCGAACGTTGGCCTACTGCAGCGCATGTACATGCGTGTGTGTGTGTGTGTGTATGTGTGTGTGTGTACAAAGCCTAATTAATTTGTGCTGAAGGCGCGCGCAATATGCCAATCGGGGAAACTTGCAAAGTGTTACAAACATAATTAGCACAGCAGCTAATCGTGCCGCCATAGCGAGGAGCAAATCATTATGAACGTGTGGGAATTTTACACAATTCAATCAGAAGTTTTTGAAAAAAATATTTCCATCATGTTAGGCATCACTCGGACGATACAGCGCACATTGCATATATGTCACAGCATAGAGAATTTTTGCACTATGTGCAGCACACACACACACACACACGCACGCACACTCACTCCCATACATGTATACATACATACAAATGTACATGTGTGTGCATGCCTGGCTATATGAAGAGTGTAAGTTAAATATGTGCTGGCAGCAATTTTATTGAAAAATCTCGCGTATACGTTTTATTATTAATTTATTTTTCCATGTTACATGCGAGTTTTGTATGCGCACAGTTCAGTGTCAGATGTGCCAACGTTGCGGTATTTCCTTCTTAGCGTCAACAATGGAACATTCTGAATGTTGTGATTGTGACAACATTAAAAACGCATGTGCGCAGTCTGAATGCCAGGTACATATGTACATACATATACATATATAGAGTATCATGGAATATTTTGCTGTCGAAGAGCCAATAAAATTATAATTATAACAATAAATTGGACAAAAATATAAACAAAACAAAAAAAAGGAATATAAATTAAAGAATTATACGCAATAGTATGAAAACAGATAATTTATTTAATTCAAATGAGTTAAATTTATGCAAGAGAAAAAAAAAAAAAAACAAATACTCAATCATTGCAATAATATTTGGCAGGCATCTTTAAACAAATCTGAAATTCGATTTTTAGATTTAATGAAAACATATGTCAGATCAAGTTGCTACAATGGCTATGCCAGCCATTAATGATAATACATAATTAAAGAAAAATATGTATATTCAAATTCAAATTCAATAACAATAGCAACAACAACAACAACAATATCGTACAATAACGCTAACAAAAATTGTAATAACAATCAGAGGCAAGAACCACAATTGAAAAATTTTAATTAACCAAATTGTTTAGCCTGCAAATTGTTGGCATACGCAAAAAAACGCTTTGGTTTGTATAAGCCTCAAATTGGCTTAATTAAAACTTGCAAATGTTGCTGCTTTTTTAATGCTGTTGTCAGGCAAACACTCGCAAACTCGTAAACAGGCTGACAGACAGACAGACGGAAAGACAGGCAGACCGACAGAAGGACACCCTTTATGCATATTTCTCTTCATAGACTTTGGCATTTCGGAGTGTACTTCTATTCTTGTTAGTTGCTCTTGCTTTTGTTAATTAACACATTTGAGGCTTCCGCATCATTTGTTTTCTTTTCTTTTCTTTTCTTTTCATTGCTTTTCTTTTCTTTGCTTTTGATATTTTTAACTTTTTCGTTGGTTTTTTTTTTATTATTTTTTTTTGCGCGCGACTGCGTTGAAGGCATTTTTAAGGACGAGCAACGTTAAGGTCACGATAACATGACCCAACTGTATTTTTATTTTATATTCAACGCGCATTTCAAAATGCGTAACCCAACCGAAAGATGGGCCAAGCATTCTCCGGCATACTTTCGTGGTCAGCGCTGCGCTTCCGCTGCCGCCTGCTCTGAAAACGGCTGCAATCAGTGCCAAGGATGGGCAACAGATTCCGCCAGACTGCTGTGGGCGGTGGGCCTTAATAATAAATCTAAAGGCTTTTAGCGCAAATGCACACATAAGCATACGCATTGCATGCATGCGACGGTCTTTGCTTTTGATATATAATAATATTTAGAACTTTTGGCATTTTGCATTTATGCAAAATGTTCGCAGCAACATGCTAATTTAATCAGCTTAAAAATGGACAAAGTAATTAATGCGAGCTTTTGATGCTGGCACAAAAACCATAATCAAATTGTATGATGCGTAATTTCTCATATGAAAATAAGCACATGTGCATGCTCACGCTTATGGCATACTATGTACGTACTAGGCACGAAGCAACTTATGCACGCACGACACACTGCCACTCAACGTCGCTTCATTTGACGTCCATTTAACTGTGAATCACGATTTCATACATACATATACACATGTACACATGGGCCGGCAACGAGCTGCCTTTGACGCCGTAGTTTGCTAATGGACTAACCAAGCCATGTCGGTGTCCATGTCCATGTCCGTGTCAGTGTCAGTCAGTAGTCATGGCAGGATACTGCAATTTTTCATATATTAGCGGTAAATGTAAGCCAAATTTTATCAAACCTATTTAAATATGCCATTTCAGTTGCCTACGCAACCTTCCGACACGTGACCTCTGTCATGTTCAATCATAACGCATTCGATAATTGAATCGCTTCGAAAATTAAGTTCGTCTGCAGCGCAAAAATTGTAAAATTTAATAAACTTAAATGATACACATGCATTTATTTATATATACAATTATGCAGCAATCTTTACTCAAATATTTAAAATATTTTCAGCATTTACGAAAATTATGTCATTACCCATTAATCAAATCGTATTAAATCTTTGAATAAAAAAAAGTAAAAATCAGCAAAACGAAGACAAAAGTCAATGACGCATGTCAAATGCTGATCACGCCTGTGTCAACTGTGCAGCAAATTTTATTAACCGCCTGAATTAGTGATCAGAAAGTTGCGACATCAAAAGAGACTCAGTGCCTTGCATGAGAAATTGAAGAGCAACAGCAATTTAAAAAACAAAAAAAAAATACACATAAGATGCGCAATACAAATTTTGTTATGACATCAGAGCATACCGTGAAAAGATATATGGCATCAGAGTAGAATTAATGAGTGGAAACCTTAAAATATTACATGCAAATGCAAAGTTAATTTTGAATCACAAAAGACAATACAAAAGTACTTAAACAATTGTAGAGAATGCAATATTAAAAGGTAAGCGTAAAACTCAGAGATATTCTTGGCGTGATTTCTGATTATACGCTTTTTTTTTTTTTTTGTAAAGGTCGGATTAGTTTAATGCCATGAAGCTGCTAACACTTTCATTTGAAACTTTTAATTAATTAATGTGACTGCTGGGTGCGTCTTCGTGAGTATTTCGCAAGTTTGGCCGATTTGACAACTACAGTGGAATTCATAGTTAATTTAAGTGCGGCATTCATCTCTTAAGCCACAAATGCCTCATACTTTAATCTGGCCGATTTAAATGCCAAGTTGGCGCAACGTCTTCGCTGGGATGCGCTGCCATGTGCCAGGCAGGCCGCACCACAGAGAAACATACATACGCATGTATGTATAAATATATATATATATGTACGTGGATGCCACTGTGGGGCTACATAATAGCTAATTAAATTCTTGCTCAAGGTAGAAATCCTGTCTTTGTTATTTTTAGACAAATTAAAACAAAACTTGTTTTGGGACATATACCTTGGGGTATTCGGTCGGCCGTTGCTTTGATTTAAAATTAAAGAGGCAACTCGTGCAGAAAAATATTTTGGCAAAACTTTGCGCTCCTTGCTAATGTGTATTCATCAAAAATAGTCTACACTGCTAACTTACTTCGAACTTCGGTTGCATGTTCACTTGTGTGTGTACATCTTATCCACACACTACATGGGCGGCACGTGGCGTGTGAGTGATATTCAATAATGCGAATATATGTGTATTTTCGACACTTTGCACACGCCACGATGCCAAGTGCACAAGGCAACAAAGTAAGGATATTAAGAAATATACTACAGCCACAAGTATAAACAGGTAACTAACCTCGATAATACTTGCCAACAATGATTCATTTTTAATGCCCAGCACGTTTACCTGGTATATTTACGGAAGGCTTAAGTATCGTAATTGCAGCTGCTCCGTATCCTGTGTCGAACACGTTCCTGCCATGTAATACAATATTGCAAGCGTCTTCTGCTGACACTTTCTATCTCGACAACGCAGCGACGCATTTGCAGAACCATTTTTTTGTTTTTTTTTTTTTCTTTATTTTTGTTATCTTCGTCGCAGTTGCTGCCTCATAGCCAGCGGTCGAAGTAAAATTTTTACTCGCTGACCAAGTTGATTCCGATGGCTGCCTCTGCCTCTGCAGCTGCTCAGTGTCAGCAACTGCGACACTGCAGCTAAATCAATGATGTTTGACAAGTTCTTCCGAGCACATGGAATTTTATACTTTCAGCACTCGCGCTTACGCTTTATGTCTTGCCTTGTGTTGTGTTGTGTCGTGTTATGTTGTGTTGAGTTGCGGCACTTGCTGTTCTGTTTATTATTTGATAAAACTTTTACATAATAAAAATGAGGAATGCCAGCTGGCAATTTTTAAACTCAACCAAAAGAAAACAAAACAACATATGATTTATTTATTCATACTTATACGAATACATTGTACTGAAAAGCGCTCGCAAAAGCCAATTTGATAAAGTAGTGCAGATAAGCATTTAAGAATAAATTGGTTTGGCTTTTAGTATTTATACTTTTGTAAGCAAAATTCACTTTTTTTTTTTTGACATCGTAAACTTCAACTTTATAATTGAATATTAGCTGAATATTTTTTTTAGCTTACCATTATTGTTCATTTTTTTTCGTAAATTTTGTTTGCACAATTTTATTTATTTAATAATTTTTATTTTTATCATTCATTTTGCGTGTATATGATTTGTTTTTTTAATTTATTTATTTTCAATTATTTCGCAACCGTATAAATGTTAAAATATGGTAAAGATTCGATTTTTAAATCAAATAAGCAACACATTTGATTTGTAACATGAGTCACGATTTCAATTGATGCTGTTGATATTCATAATAAGCGAATATTTTTTGTTAACATTTTTCGGCAGCAGCCGTGCAAATACGATATTCAATTGAATAAATCCGCTAAAGCAGTTTTTCATTGCCTACTTTTCTGCTGAAATGTTTCAAAGTGAAATTGTGAACGAATCCGCTGCATTGGCTTTTACACAATCAAACCATTTGCTGTATTTGGCTAAAAATCCAAAAGAATATTTGAATTTCATATCTATATAAATAAATATATGCATACATACATATATTTACATATACATACATATGTATGTATGTATGTATAAACATATCTATAAATGTAAATGTATAGTATAAATATGTATGCATGTGTGTGCATATATGTAAATACCTGACCTTTGTAATTTGATGATGTTGTTGTTCTTGACACTTCTTGGCCCTTTCGCAGTTTGCTTCGTTTCCTTTTTCTTTGTATTCAAGTCGTTTTTGTTTCCTCTTAGTGTCTCTGCTTTCGTTGCGCATCAAAGGACATGCGTAAAATGAAATAAATGGCGTTGCCGACTTGATGCTGATGGACTGCAACCCAGCGATGTGTGTTTGCTTTATAAGACAAACACACGTTATTCCCTTCTAATAGTCTTCGTTTGCCTTTTCCTACGCATGTGGTGAACATGTGAACTTTTTTGCAGTTTCCTAAGTTTTTATTGAACTTGGGTGCTGGTCATATGCGTAAACATTCATGCATGCGTGCATGTATTTTTCTATTTAATATTTTTGTTTATGTAAAACTTTTGATGTAACTAAATTGAGTTATGAACTGAGCGAATTGCAAAAGTTTGATTTTTATGCAACGAAGTTTTTCTTCGCAGTATGTACATATTTGTGGGAAAATGAGAAATGGAAAAATAAAACCTTAAGACAGTTTGAGTTTAACAAGAAACATTAAAATTTGTGCGTGTTTTTTATATATAGTTTAGTATGTGAGAGCGTCACTTAGACAATTGCGTTGCAATCAAAAACAAATTTTATTTCATACAAATAATTGCAATACATTAAACGTTTTATACTTTGATTGTAAAATTTTGATAATAGATAACTATTAAATTATTACGGTGGCTTTATTGTAAATTTTTTAATTTATTTATTTTTTTTTTTTTGTTTTTATTTACTAAGTAGTATTATAGTTAAAACTTAAGTCTATTGGTGGGGGGTGTGCGAAGCATTGGCAGCGTAGGCCTTCAGCTTTTGATTGCTAATTGTTTTCGATTCAATAAACTAACCTGTTGCAGTTATTAAGTATTTCACAACAGTTGAGGGCATGTTTTTGAAAACTTTATTGAGAATGTCAACTGTTTTTGATCAATTCCCATTTATACGGTGAATGTTCAATTCAAGTGCACATCGCTGTAACTGGCCACGTGTGTTTACGGAATATGTGTGAATGTCAAATTAACTGAAATTGCATATAAGGGAATACAGAAATATGAAAATCTCTGCTTCCGACTTTATTTAATATTGTATATAAAGTAAACTATATAATTATTTAGGCATCATTAGTTTTTCACAAATGAACTAACTTAAATGCACATTGCGGATAGCCGCAGTTAAGTTCTTACTGCGAATTAAGTGTAGCTAAGTAAATTTTACTGTAACATAAGTTTACATTAAACTTTGAAATGTTTCATTTACATGCTCATATGCCATTATATTCGGTTAATGACAACACATTAAAGTTCAGGCAGCCAAATTAATATCCCCAACGTATTAGTTAACAAAAAAAACCGAATTAATAATCGCTGCCGGCATCATCCGTTGAGCAAACGGCAAAGAACCTCAGACCATGGCTATACGCAGCAACGAAAGTGGCTTCGGCTTCTGCTTCAGCAGCAGAACATAAAGGCAACGGCTGCCGGCATCTATTGCCCAGCTTTGTCGGCTTGTGTCGGATCATATTTCATTTTGGTTTGAAAGTTTTGCAACAAATACTCGTTTATCCTTTATCGTTAAAGAAAATTCAAGCCAATCGTTGTGTCCGTTGTGGGGCTTTTAATTTTCGCGTGCCTTCTACACTTGTTGTTGCTGTTGTTGTAAAGGTTTTCCATTGGCTGGCATTTAGCAAAGAATTGTGCGAAATTTAAGGAAAAAGAAAAATGCAACCTGTTTTCTGTAATTTCCGGTGAAGAAAGTTGTATAAGACCCTTTCCTTTGAATTCACGTGCTTTTTTCGGCACCTCTACTTGCCCCCTTGTCGACCTGTCGCATTTTGGAAGAAAAATCAACAAGTGTTGACAATGCGAAACAGGAAGCGGCAACAGAAAGTTTGCCATTGTTGAAAAAAAAAAAAAAAAACGAGGCAAAAAAGAAAATTCACTCCGACAAGGCCAGCAAAGTACCTTTTGCCAATTTTTGTGTTATTGTTGTGGGTTTTCGGTTGAATATTTTCGTATCTCTTCTTTTTTTGTTTTTTTTTTTTCTTTTTTTTTTTTTTTTGTTAACTTATCATTTTGTTTGTTGTTTATGTCAACTTTTTTCGAAGTTTAGTTTCTTATTTCTCGTACCATTTCGCTGGTTCGCTTCTGCTTTTGCTTTTGCTTTTGGTTTTACTTCAACATAAGTTTTTGCTTGGTTTAACTTGAGTTTTGTGCGCACGTAGCAGATTTTCTTCTTTCCACGCAAGTGCCCATTAATTTTTTTTAATTCAACATTAAATGCTTGAATTAATGGCTTTATTTCGCTAAGTGTTTTTGTACCAATTGCTTCATTTGTTCTGTGTATTCGATTATCGATCAATACGTCAAATCATCGTTTGCTTGATTTGAGCACACGTCATTGTGGCAGCTCAAGCGTAAACCAAAAGACGGCATAAATTTCAACAAAATGGCGCTACTACATATACTTATACATATATGTATGTATATGAAAAAAAAAGTAATATGAAAGAAAAGTAAGAAAAAACATGTTGGCAGCTTAAAAAGGCTAAATCAATTATACCAACACGAAAAGAAAATCCTAAGCTATCAGCTTTGAATATTTTTGCACAATGCTAAATGACAGTTCGCACAGCATAAAGTGGCCAGCGTTAGTTGGCTTTTTTTGCAATTTCATTTGAAGAATTTTTGCTTTTTCTCTTTAACAGTAAAGGGCCATGCAAGTTAAAGTGAGACTGATAAAAAATAAAGCTTTTAGCGTTGACAATTTACCTTTGCCGCATGCTAATTTAATTGAAAACGAGACCAAAGAGCATTTAGCGGATATGTTGAATAAAGGCCATTTTAATTAAACATTCAATTTCATTAAACAGCAACAAAAGCGGAAGTCGCAGTTTTATTCTAATTTGCATTTATTTTTTTTCGTAATTTCTATTTGCCTTCTTTTTTTTTTTTTTTTGTTGCTTTCTTTTTTTTTTTATTTTAATTTGGTTCATGTGCACATTACTTATGTATGCCAAAGGACAGGAAACGCACATCCGCTAAGCAATAAAATGCGATAGTCCAACATCAAAGCAAAATGCCATAATCCATTTCGCGTAAAAGTGTCACTTCAAATTCCGGCACGGTCCACTGGCGGCATATGGCTGAAGGCATTCATTGACTTATACTCGCTTGGCTGTAGCAGCTCAGTATGAGCATATGAGACGATTTGGTTATTATTGTTCATAAATGTATTTAATTAAAAACAGAAATTTCCAATTATTTGTCTGTAATCTGAAATCCATTGCTCTGCCTTTGTTGCATTGGTTAATACGGTTAGCAACATTTTGGGTATATTTTTGTCACATTGTATGCTGCAAATATTGTCATTCTAATCTAATTGAAGCAGTCCAACCCAATCTAAAAGTATTCAATTCAAATGTAACAAGCCCAGCATTCTATTTTCCCGTTGAAGCGTCTAAACGAGATAAAAATAGAAGGCCTGCATATGTTTTCGCTTAATGTTTGCTTAGCTGTTCACAAACCGCAAAAAGGTCGCGATGACAGAAAGCAATTCGACATTCCTTCAACACATCAACAAATAAATGAAAGCATAGAAGGAAGCAAGGCTTTATTTAACGTTGAGAAAAGTCACCTCATATACATACGTAAACACGTATACATACATACATACATACATACATACATACACACATACATAAATATGCCATTGGTCATTTACGGATGAACAGTCAATAGCTTTTTAAGTAAACTAAACGATTGACGGAACTCATATAAATTTTGTTTGCGGTTCATACACGTTTCAAGGGAATTAAAGCAGAAATGAATGCAGCGCAGCCTATCCGAATTTGTTATGTATGCTGACACCCAACGCAAACAAAAAGAGTCGCAGTCAATTTCAGTATTTCATTTGAAATGGTAAATCGCAATAATTTATGCTTATCGAATTTTTCCACTTTAAATTACTTTTATGTATAATTTAAAATAAATATTATTATTTTTATTTTACGTGTAAAGTCAATTTTTTTCTCTTTAAATTTTTATATATATAATCAGTTGCAAAACTTATGCCGTCATTTTCTTTAGTTCATTAATTAATTTTGCTTCAATTTGGTTTTTCTTTTGACATTTAATATGTCTATATGCTGAACTATTGGTTGTAATCCATTTGTATCATGTCACGAAATTTTTGAATTGTTATTAATACATTTTAAACTGACAATTTTAAACACAAGTTTTACCGCAGTCAGTAGAGCAATCGGTCTGGCAATCAAGCGGTCGCGATTCGAAAAAATTTTTATTTTATTTTTTTATTCGATACGTAATTCGAACGTTTACGTTCATATTTCCAATTTTTTTTTTTTAAATTGCATTTGAAAATGAAAAAATAAATATCCATATTTCTGCCTGAAATTTTCTTTAGACTTTTAAATACTACACTATCATAGAATGATTTTTATATGATTTAATTTATGACATATTAAATGATTCAATGTTTTTAACCCGAAGAATAAAACCGTAAGCTTTCTTTTAAATATCATCGAAGTCTCAGCTATTGCCGGACTTTAATAATTTACTAAAATAAGACTCCGATCTTTTTTAAAATTTTCATGTCTTACTTCAAACAACATATTCATTAATCTTACAAAATATTTACGATGTATGTAACGTGCAGAGCAGCCCATTGACAGCCAAGAGAATCGTCATGGTAAATGTACAAAATTTGGGAAGTCATTATTTACCTATGCACAGAGAAGGTTTTTATTAAAGTGCCTTAATGCAAGCACACAAAAAACCATAATGAATCTGCCGTGTGCAGCAAATTTGCTTGTTTCTTAAAACTTTCAACACGAGTTTGTTCATGTAAACCGACGCTGAAATGAGCAAAAATGAAAAAGCATATGAACTGTGCAGTTCATAAGTTAAAGTTGCGTGAAACTAAAAATGCCTGCAACATAGGCAGCTTTGATTTTCTTTTTTTTTTAAACAACTGCATTTCATAGTAAAACAAAAATTAATTTCCAAAATCCAGTAGTGTGAAGAAATAATTGAATAAACAACGTTTGGGTAGATTTGAAAAATATATTTCAGTTCAAGCAAGTTACGTTGAATATCTTCCCTATAATACCGCATAAATGCTTAATGAACTTTTCATGCTGTTGCCTTCTGCATCGACATTTTTAAAAACAGCAGAAGCAGCAGCAGCATCCGACGGATTTGCTTCAAATCAAACTGACAGAGTTTCATTAGATATTCTTTTGTGTTTTGCTCACGCCATTAGCAACCGTCAAAAGTGCTGTAGGAGGGGTTGGGAGGTTGGGCAAAAAATTTTAAACAAACCACCAACTGACAATAGCAGAATCTAAAGCAACAACAACAACAACAGCAACCCCATGTGAACTGCCCTAGCAGCAGCAAGTTGCACGGAGCTGAGCTGAATGCTGCCAAGAGCAGTTGCTGCAGTTGGCGTCGCTGGCATCACTGGCATCGTTGGCGTCGCTTTGACTGCTATTGACACTTTTTTAAGTGAGTTATGCCATATGCTTTATGGTCTATGCCACGAGGACGAGGACGAGGACGAGGATGAACAAACGAACAGCAAAAGGCATTGAAAATGTGAATTGTAATAAAAATCAATCATAATGTTTTTAATTGGCAACGTAAATTTTCAATTAAGCTTTGAAAAAATAAGCAATTTTTATATTTCGTGGTAATTTTCAAGGTTGCTGTATCTGTGTGTGTGTGTGTGTGCGTGTCTTTGGTGTCTTGTATGCAGACAGCGAATAAACAAATCTATTTATTGGCATGTTTACTTCTTTTACTATTCACGACATATTACAGAGAAAACTCAACTAAAGGACGCACATACGGCACAAAAGTCGGCTGATGCTGAGTGTTCGCTTAAGAGAGCTTTCCCTGTACATATGCACATGCAGTTGCTCATTAAAGTTTCCGTAGAAATGCGTTTGGCACATTTCTATTCCCTGGTGCCCAAGTGTAGACCGTTTCATTAAAATTGTTTATATTAGTTTTCATGGGTAAGAATTATAAAATTTTCTTTTTTTCATATTTACAATTTTTTATTTTTTATTTCATCTATTTTATATGTTCCTATAATAATTATTTGGTAATAAGTCAAGGCAAAATTTTCAGCGAGTAATCAACTGAACTAAGCAAACTTGGCAATTGTGAATAGTTTTTTTTTAAAAAGCTACTCTGTTCTGCCAACGATTGTGTGAATGGTTTTAGAACAATAATACGCAAACTCAGACACAGACCCACTTGATAGTCAGACAGGCATGGCAATTGTGCGAATGCCTTTTCGCTGCCGGAGTGTGGCTGGGCTGCGCTGTTCAGTTGGCTGTAGCTATTTCATGCGCTTATGTAAATCCCTGAAGTTGTTGTGTTTGAGTTAACTGTCAGGCGGATTTGTTTCATAAGTGGAATTCCATATTCGACTGCTCGAATACAATACAAAGCCAATTGACAGTTGTTTGCCACTGAAAATTCTGTGCAAACTTGAAGAGCAGCTCACGTGACAATGCGGATGGCAACAGATGCGGGCGGGCGCCTGCTCTGGTGTCTGTGCTGGCTCCTGCTGTCAGCGAAAATGATGCACGCCATGCAAAATTCACAACGGCTGCATCGTGTGCCCCTGCAGCGTTTTCAATCAGCACGCAGTCGATTCGTTGATTTGGGCATCAATTTGTCGCATTTACGTCGCAAATACAGCGTCTACAGTTTCGCCGCCTCCGAGCCGCTGCACAATTACATGGACGCGCAGTACTATGGCAGCATAACAATTGGCACGCCGCCGCAGAGCTTCAAAGTGATTTTCGACACGGGCTCCTCGAATCTGTGGGTGCCCTCGCACAATTGCCAGCACAGTCTGCTCGCCTGTCTCATACACAATAAATACCATGCGAAGCGCTCGACTAGCTACAGCAAGAATGGCGACTCATTTGTCATACGCTACGGCTCGGGCAGCCTCTCGGGCTATCTCTCCACGGACACGGTCACGGTGGCCGGCATTAGCGTCGAAGATCAAACATTCGCCGAGGCGGTCAATATGCCGGGCGCCATATTCACAGCGACCAAATTCGATGGCATCTTCGGTCTGGGCTACCGTGCCATCTCGCAGAACAATGTGAAGCCGCCGTTCTATCGCATGCTGGAGCAGGAATCAATCGACGCGCCGGTATTCTCATTGTACCTCAATCGTGATCTGACGGCCAGCGAGGGCGGCGAGATTATCTTTGGCGGCGTCGATCCGGCCCACTTCAAAGGTGAATTCACATTTGTGCCGGTCACGCGCAAGGCATACTGGCAGGTGCTCATGGATTCGGCGCGCATCAATGACTTGGAATTGTGCGCGTCTGGTTGCCAGGCGATTATCGATACGGGTACTTCTTTTCTGGCGCTGCCCGCGGAGCAGGCGCGCCAAATCAACGAGGCCATCGGCGGTGTGGCCTCCGAGTATGGTCAGTACCTTATCGCCTGCGATAAAATACCAACGCTGCCGGCCATTCTGTTCGTACTGGGCGGCAGGACATTCACACTGCAGAGCGGTGATTATATCTACACGGACATGTTCAAAGAGAAAAACATCTGTGCATCAGCGCTGATTGCTATTGACATACCGGCGCCAATCGGGCCACTCTGGATACTCGGCGACGTGTTCCTTGGCAAATATTACGCGCAATTCGACATGGGCAACAATCGTGTGGGCTTCGCCGACGCTGTGTGAACTTGCTTGCTTACTCAAGCGTCTTATATGAGTTACATATACGTATATATATATTTTATTTTTTTTTTGTTTTTTTCTATTCTCTTATTTATAAGTCAACAGCAAATTTATATTTTATTCCACTGTATTGCAATATTGTGTGTTGAGTAAATGAAAATGTTCAGCGCGATACAGCTTTAAATGTCTTGAATGAGTTTGAACAGAAAATAAAACAATGTTTTGCTTAAAGTTTGTGTTTAATGAATAATTCTGTAACTAGGGGAACTTGTTTCACAAATGTAGCAGTCAGCTGTGGGGTTTGCAGCTCTCTAATTATTCGCAGTGAAAATGAACAAATTTAATGAAATGAATTCAGTTGGCAAAAGCAAACTAAATAAAGCGAAGCGTGTGCACAACAATATGCCAGAATCTAACCTTTGACTTTAGCATAAAAATTGATTATAAAATAAAAAACCTAAATAAAGATGTAACATATATACGATTCTTGTTTTTTTTTTATAATATCTAATTATAATTAATAATTATTTAAAAAGCAATTTCAAGGAAAAACATTTCATAATTGCTTTTTAGATACTCATTTATTTATAATTGAATATCTGCTTTGTTTGAAAAGCCTTTTATGCCGTCCTTTGTGCTCCTTTACACTTGCTCCAAGGCGTATAAATGAGGAAATAGGATAAGAGCGTATCGCATTTAAATGCTAAGCCTTTGACAAGCTACCGGAGCACACTTGTGCTCTGTGATTGTCTCATTTCTTTGCTCGTTTCGATTGTGCATTTATTTATTTTATTTATTTATTCTCTATTTGCTTGCAAAGTCACTTTGTATTATTTATTTCTTTTGTTATCGTTGCTTCTATGCAAGCATCGCCTCAAGTGCTCAGAGCCAGCCTGCTGAAGATTTCTGGGCTGTATGAAGTATTTTTGCCAATGTAGTGACACAAAAAAAAAAAAAGAAAACAAAAAAAAGGAATAACAAAAATAGCAAAAGATAAACGTGCATAGTAAACAAAATAAATAAAACAAAAAAAAAAAAAAAAAAAAAAAAAGAAAAGTAAATCAGAAAACAGAAAACAAAAATGAAACGTTTTAAAAGTAGAAGTAACATCATCCGCTGTGCTTATTATAAATGCGAAAGAATAAACAAGAGCACATCTGCTGCATTTGTAGTGGCCCCTTGGATTTGTGCGAGCGCACAAATACGCTTACGAAATGCTAAAAGAAAATAAACAAGAAAACAGTTATTCAACTCAGTAACCAAACACCTTTTGCGCACTAAGCACTAGCATTAAACAGCCGGCACCCTTTGCACCCCCGATCACACACACCATCATCGACACATCATCCAACGTTGACACATGTCGTATACGCAACGCATGAAAATACTCAAACAGGGCAGCGGGAAGAAATTTCATTTTGTCGATGTGCCGCCTATTTCGACTGAAGTTTTACTCGCAGCGCAGTTGAACCGTTAAAAAGTTATTATTAAGTTTGTAACCGCGTGTATGCGCTTTTTTCCTTCTAATTTGGAGTAATGGCTTCTAAGCCCATGGCACCGTGGTTTGGGACTAAACATAAGCCAGAGCCAATTAATTATTTATTTTCGCATTAAACCGATTTTGAAGATGTGCGCTGCATAGTCATTTGAAGTAAGTAGTATATAAGCCTGAAGTTATCAATTCCGCCCATTGAGTTCAAGTTGCTAACATTTTCGCCAGGCACCCTCCTTTTTACTTAAATATTCCGTTTGAGGGACATCTTGGCCAGCAACTTGCCTTACCTAATCATAATAATATATTTTTTTTGTGCTTTTATTTTATATTATTTTTTTTTTTTTTGTCCTTTCTTAGTCACATTAGAAAACCATTACAAAAAAAAAAAAAACCCCAAAAAAAAAGAAAATGTTGCTTATTCTTCGATTAGACAAAAGTTCGCAAAGAAAATATATTTTTGAATAAAAATGTCTTGTTTTCACGCAAATTGCTTTGTAAGCTTGTCCTGCGCGACCCTACCGACGACTAACAGAGGTGGGGGGCAAATGTTTTTCAATTTTTTATCAGCGAGTCGAGCGATGTCAAAACTTCTCAAACAAATTGTTAACTGTATATTAGAGCATAAAATTTTATTAGTCTCGCCTGTGCGCATGCAGTCAAACCTAATTAATCAAAAACTAGCGACAAAGTCCTTAATAGATTTCCAGCCCATCTACGCTTTGAGATCAGACGCCAGCAGCTGCACAAAGACTGACAGTCACATGAACTACTACAGTGCGGCAAAGCAAAGAGTTAAGTGAGCCAATATTTGATTTGCCTTTACAGTTCTCAAGTGAACTTCAGCACTGCACACATTTTACACAATTTAAATTGTATGTTTTTGTGAGAAAGTTCAAAAGGGAAAAAAGCGGCTTTCGCTGTTTAGTATTCGCACCTTTAAGGATATTGTTTTGTAAATAAGAAAAACCGCTTAAAGACACAACACCTCAGCAAGTTGTAGGGCAGATGTGCGCTGGCGCTTTGAACGTTGCACTAAAGGCACTAAATAGCTGAAATATTTTTGCTCGACTAAATCCATTGCGTAATTTGTGAGGCATGAACAAAGAGGCAATTCAACGGAAAAACCCGCAATACAAAAGCGAACACTTGATTGCGTCTCGTTGCCTCAGTGCTCAGTGAGGCACTTTAAAAACATTGCCTAGCAACTGACACCCGAGCATTGTGTGCCACATTTAAATAAATTTTTACACAGCACATACACACACACACACACACACACATACACACACACACATAGTTGCATATGTATTCCTGTATAACACATAATAAATACGAGAGTCATGGGTAGCAAAAAAATTACGTTTTAATCAAAGGCAAATCAGAATGTACGAAACATTCTGGCGAAAGCGATAATCTATGAAAACATAGCAAATAGCTGAGAGTAATTGACCAAAAATCAAATTTACTAAATTGTTTGTGGCCATTGCCGCGGCTTGGGACAGTTTTGTGGCTACGCAAATGCCCATTGTCCATTGCCCAGACAGGACACAGGACACAGACAGCACACTGCAGCGCGACACAGAGGCAAAGGCAAAGAAGTAGCAAAAGTATATCGCAATATCGCAAAGCTAAATGTCATGCTCAGCGCTTGGATGACAAAAGTACAAAGCTGCAAAGTAACACAAAGTGAGAAAGTGCGAAAGTGACAGAGCCATGGAGTCATGCAGCCATGGCACCATGGAGCCAACGACAGCAGCAACTCCAGCAACAGCAGCAACAGCAGCTTGCTCCGACCAGCAGGCTTAATTTTCCTGATAAGTTTTGCCTTCTTTTTTGTCTTTTTAGTTTCTTTTTTTTCCTTTTTTTTTTTTTTTGTCTTGCTTTTGTACGTCGTCATCATTGACGTAGATAAGCCTCACAGATGCCTGCCTTGGACATTTTTATGCAAATTTTGACGTGGTTTGTATTTTTCTTCTTGCTTTCCTTTTTTGTTTTTTTGTCTTTTTTTGTGTTTGTTTTGCTGCTATTTCGTTTTTTTGTGTTTAGATTGGTTTTATTAAATTTCGGTAATCATTTTGCATTTGGCAATAAGCCTAGTCAAGTAATACCTTACTAAACTCGGCTAATAAGGCAATAAAGATATTAATATGGTCAAAACATCTTTTATTTTGCTTATTTATTTCTATTTCAATATGTACATGCATGCATGTGTGGGAGGAGAATGGCATAATGAGAATTATAATGCATATAATTGATAATAAATATAATAATAGTTTTATGCTTTTAATTATTTTACGATTGATGTTCATTTTAGAAAAAGTTGTAAATTTTGTACGCTTTGCTTACTGCTCAGTGGTCAGTGGATGAATCCATTGACTGTAAAATGGTTTCGTTTAGTAAAAGCAAATGGTTTTTCATGGCACATGCATTAATTAAAGTTGCTAAATGCATTCAACGCTTGCCCCGATAAAACTTTGGTGAGCCGCACATGTAAACGCATGTGCCCAGTCTGTGGGCAATCGCACACCTGCCTGACCGATGCCAATTAGTTTTGCAATATAAATTAATTTATCGTGCACACACACACTGCAAGCCTCAAAACAATGTCAGCATGTGTGCCAGTTTATGCAAGTGTGCAAATTTACACACGTACGTATGTACATATATATTTAAATGACCTTGAGCACGCTCGCCTGAAATTTAAATTAAATTCAAAAAACTTTGCAAGCTTATATGTGTGTGCATGTCAAAGTGCATGTGAACTAACTGTCTGGGATTAATCAAGACAGATTATTCTGCATTTACTGCTTAGCAAACACATGAAATTAAGTGAGAAATACGAGTGACTTAACATGAAAGCCGTTTAAACAGCAAGCTATGCATAATGCATGTAGCACAGTTTATCCAAACGAAAATCTCTAACGAAACTCGACAACAGCAGCAAACTATACATAAGTTTCATATGTATGGGATCCATATGAGGCTAAAGTCAACCAGAGTACATACGAATACCACAAATATTTCGGGAAGGTTAAACCAACTTTATAAAAAATAATAAATATGTTGATACTGGCGAAAAAAACAGCATCTTCTGAACATATTGTAGCCACATAGAAGGAAAACTAGAAAGACAGGGTCTATAGTCGAACGCCCCCGACTATAAAATACCCTGTACCCAATCTAAAATTTAGTACATTTTTTTTTCTTTTTAATATGTTTACTAAATTCCAAATTTGCTAACGATTTCTTTATAAAGAAAAAAGTTTTTCTCAGTAAATCTCGTTTTCCCGATGGTTCCTATGGCCGCTTTATGATATAGTAAACCGATATACACAATATTGAGATATATTATTGGAAATTACCCAGAACTACTAAATCCAAAATTTGGTTACGATGTCTTGAAAAACAAAAGGATTTTTGTTAGTAAATGTGGTTTTGCGGCCTATCGTTCCTATGATAGCTATATGTTATAGGTTGAATATCGAAAAAACAAAATAAACTCGTTATGTCTCTGGATTAGGAGAGTCTTCGCAGCAAATTTGTTGGTTGTAGGTCTAACCGTTTCCGAGATCCGTTTGTTCATATGGACACACATACAGACAGACAGACGGATATGGCTAGATCATGGAATCTGCCACGCCTCTTGCTGCCTGTTACATACATTTGCACAACTCTAATATACCCTTTATCATTTTTTGGTACAGGGTATAATCAGCCTACTCTGTCTAGCCGTTTTCAATTGATGCCATATCAACATATTTGGCATTAATTTTTATATACATATGTATATATACTCGTAGATATAGATTAAAGCCTAATAAGGATTTTTTTATTTTTTAGAATAGAGTATAAAGGAAATAGAACTCTAAACACTTATTAAGGAAACCTATCTAACAGGAGATCAAAGCATTTCTATTTTCAACTAGACAAAACCTTGCAACACTGCCACGCATTCTGACAGTCCACTGTAGTGTTAAAAAATACGCGAAGCCTATCTCAAGTTTTTTCTCAGCAAAAAAAGGCTGTGACAAATGATGGCGGCTAATCTGAGTAATCGAAAATTAAAATGCCTTAAAATAGTATTTGGAATATTAGCATTTAGGCGAAGAAAAAAATAAAAAACAAAGAGTGCCGCCAAAAAAATATTAAGCGGTTCCACAGCAGTTGTGACTCAAGAAAGCTTACAAAAACAATTTCAGATGCAGAAGATCGAGCGATCTTATAGTCAACTAATGTCAGTAAGCAGCTCTAACATGCATAGGAGGCTTTGAATTGAGACAATGAACCAAGCCAGGGAATGCAGAACATCAGTTTTAAAAAGTGTTCAAATTATCGACAGACAGCTGGCAACGGGGACAATGTAACCTGTCATTCAAAAACAGTAAACAGCAAAATACACGAAAAACAACAACAACAAAAACAATAAAAAAAACTAATCTGCGCTAATGTTAAAAGCTTTCGCAATATCAAAAACATAATGATGACTACTGTATCATTTATCAAAGCCAAAAGAGAACCAAGAGAACCAAAAAAATAAGAAATAAAAAAGTACACGACGCCTTTGTCTAGCTGAGGAAACATTAATCTATGAATATTTGTAGTTGAGAGTCAATGCTCGCATTGTTTCTGTGCGTTCTGTTCGCGCGAGCGTTGTGTCAACCGTTTCAAGGACATGCAGTAAAAGCAAACACATGTGCTTGTCCTCAGTCCTGACAGTCTTTTTCGGGCGCTTGCACTCACTTGGTCTACACTCATACGCACACACACACGTATCTGCGTACACTAACACGCCTGTGTTGGCAAATATTTAACTAAAAGCCATTTTCGTTAACAGGTTTAACTGTCAGCTTTCTAATTTTTTACGCTGCCAACAGGCTGTGAGCGAGCACATGCACGCGCTGTCAGCGTTGACAGCCTCAGCCCGACACGCTAAGCCACTTGCAACCCGTTATATAATACGCATGCACATACACACACACACACACATACATATGTATGTATGTATATACATACTTGTATATATATGAACACTCATACGCAGCGTATGGCAGACACTTGTCGTTTGTTGTTGTTGTTTTGCCACATTGTTTGCCGAGTAACGAAGATCGATTTGTACACATCATGGGGCATTGTCAAGCAAATTGTGCGTTAAATACATTTCTGTGGGAAATTTTGCTGAAAGCTGAGTTGTGTTGCGTGTTTAGCTGCGGCAAGTTTAACCGAGCAGCACTTGGCTGGCTCGAATTAAATTGAGTTGCGTGTGTTTATCACAGCCAGGTTTAATTTGTCATTGATGCATTTCGCCTTAGCAGTCAACTTGTTTGCTGCTGCCATTGCTGGCACACTCAAATTTAAATTACAATAATAATTCGTATACGAATTTGAAAGCATATTCCCACGCTATAAAAACTCCAGTGCAGACAATCATTTCGCGTGCGCTGCTGCTTTGTAAAATTTAATTTGTTCGCATTGAAGTACATTGTACATTGTACTTACTTGGCAGATTGAGCACAATTCGCATTTGGCGTCAATAAAATGTCATGTGTTGCAGGTGACGCATTTACGATATCAGTTAAATCACCGTCGAGCATAGGGATTAACGTTTAGCTCAAAATGTCAATTGCACAGCGCACAGCGGCTGCACTCGATTGAGACAGTTCAGCGGCAGACATATGCGATATATATATGCGAGTAATGTTTGACCCAAGTAATTGGCATACATATGTGTCGCAGTTGGCTTAGCCAGATTTCGACTTGACCCCACTTGACTTGGCTCGCTTCGTGACACTTAAAAGCACGATTGATGGCTGCTTAATAAACAACAACAACAACAACAAAAACAACACACACTTAAATATATATGCATATAGTATGTATATATACGAATACACAAAACACATACTTCACCCTTCGATTGCCGGCTGGCAGCTGAAAGCAGAATTGCCGTCATTCAATGTTTTGCATGACAAGCAGCTAAGCTGTCATATACTTCAACTTAAGTTCTCAGCTCGTGACTGCATTTAAAACCATTTTTTATGTTCAGCAGCAGTAATGCTTCGTTTTTATAACTATGTCGAAGGGTTTGACTTCGTTTTAAACACATTTTCAAGCGTTTCAAGCTGCGTTCGTATTGTCCAGCGTTCTTCTGGTTTTTGTTGTTGTTTTTTTTTTCAACTTTTTTTTTTTTTTTATTTGTTTTTTAAGCACAAGCAAATCGTAAAAATTTTTATGAAGCTCTGCTGCATGTAAGAGAACAAAGATCTGCTTCATTTAAAAATGTTTTGCATTTATGGCCAAAACAGAAATAAACCGAAACAAGCAAAAAATCGCCTATTACCATATAAATTCATATTTATTATAAATACGTTTTTTTTTTTTAATTTTGCATGCTTATATGTAATTTGATTTTCGAAATACTTTTTTTCCCTAATTTTCAAGTCGTACTCAGATTTAATTTAATTTAATTTAATAATTAATAAACATAATTTAATAATTTAATGATAAAGCTAGCAAAAGCCATTTGCCAGTTTGTCATAGATTGTGCACTTCTTTATTTCAGTAAATGTGAAATTTAAACGAAATTCGTAATTTATTAATTGAACACTTAAATTTCAGCCATTCGCAGTTATTTCAGTGTTTCTTTCACAATTGTGTGTGTTATTGGCGAAAGGAGAGGCAAGGTTTCATTACTAAAGACATTCATAAAAGGCTTTTGAAAACCCATCATGTATTAGAATTACATGCGCACATGTGTGGGAGTATCGAGACATCAAAGTACTGAAGCGCATAAGCGACGCGTTGGAACCATCAAATGCTATTTACTATGCACAGCCTAAATTCCCTATAGCAAGTTGAGCCTTGCTTACCTACACACGGACGACTTGGGCTACACGAGTTGCCTAAACTCACATGTGTGTGTGTGTGTGTGTGTGTGGGTGTGCATATGCATAAATAAACACATACGGTACTTTAGTTGAGGCCAATATTTTTCTAAGTAGCCAACTCGTGATGTGTGCATTTCACAGTTGAACGCACGGTTTAGTATTCAAGAATCCTGCGCTGGCTGCCAAAAAGCAATTTATATTAACGTCAGTCGTTGACTGCTCTCCTTCATGCCAAGCAGATTCATTTCAATGATGAAACAACACACAACAAACAACAAAACAACACAAAACTAACAACTAACCCAAGTCATCTCTGCTTGGCATTGGCATAAAAAATTCAACCGAATAATTCATTTCATAACACATAAAAACCTGTTTGATGCCTTCCAAACAGTTTTGCTCTTAATTAGAAGAAAAAGTCTGCATGTCTACATTGCAAATATTGTATTTTAGGTTTACAGAAGTCCAAAGCTGCTTCGCATATTTAACTTTTGCTTTTCATGTGTATTCATTTATATATATATATATGTGTGTGTGTATATGTATGTATATGTGTTTGTAAGAATATGTATATGCTACAATAAATTATTCAAACATTTAACATTTATGCAGCACGTCTAAAGAAAAAATATTCACTTGAAATTTTAAGTGCACTACGAATTTGAATTCTTCGCTTGTGCGCTTTGGCATTTCGCTGTGCTGCATAACATACAATAGTTTATGTATGCCATTCGCTCTGTCCTGCTCGCTCGCTCGCATTACTGCACCTTTTTCGCGCATGCAACATTTAGAAGTTGGCGAGTTTTATTGTTGAGTTATGTTTTAAGTTCTTATGCCACTTGAAAACGCTGACGAGCAGCTTTTATGTGTTTGCACGCGACTCAACTCGAGTCAATTTGGCTCAACGCGACTCAAGTCAACTTGACTGCCTGAGTTTTATTGTTTTTGCACACTTTTGCTTTGCTGTCAGACACGTCGTCGGTGGCGCAGAGAAAACATTAAAAAAGTTAAACGTGCAAAATTTATGTCATTTTTTTTTCTGTTTTTTTTTGATTACTTTTAATAAGACAAATAAAATTTATTGTTGCAAAATGCTTAAGAAGTAATTAAATATACCTTCAAAGCGAAATTATAAGTACCTTTAATGATTGTAATTTTTATTTTCTTTTTTGTTGTTTTGTTTTCGTTTTGTTTTTTTTTTTTTTTTTTGTTATTTTGAGGGTCAATTAACTCATTAGGCTTGCTTTATGTACATAATTTACGCTTTTGCCTTATTTTTGGCGCTCCTGTTCTGCAGCAGCCAATTAACGCTCAATTAGCATAAATTTGTGCGCACATGTCAAACTGAACATTTCTGACGTCGCGACTGAACAATGAAAAAGTTTTAATTAAACACGAAATTGAAAATTGAAAACTCTATTTAACTTCAAAGTTAAATAAAATGTAATTTCGAAACAAAAATAATATTGATATACAGATGACAAATTTATACCAGAAAAATGGCGCCAATGGCGAACAAGCATCACCAGAAGCAAATTAAAAAAAAAAAAAAACAAGAAAGGTAGTCTATAGTCGGGCGCACTCGACTACACAATACCCTGTACCTAATACAAATAAATTCAATAAATTTTTTTTTCTTTTAATATTTGTATTAATGATGTTACGATTTCTCAAGATTCTCTTATAAAAGTTATTTTTCGGTTGATCGTTCCTATGGCAGCTATATGTTATAGCAAACCGGGTATATGATTGGATATTACCTAAAATTATTAAATCCAAAATTTTGTAATGATATCTTGTTTTTCCCATTACCGTTTTTTTGGTACAGGGCATAAAAAAGACAAAGCGAACACTTTTGATTTAACTGCAATTTTTGCCAGTTTTATATTTGTGTGTTGTTGTTGTTTTTGTGCTCCATACGTGGGCGCCCATCTGTCTTCGCGTTAGTCGCTTTTGTGTCAACATAGAGCGCAAAAATCATTCAGGCTTGGTTTGCTGGCCCCAATCTAAAACAGAATTTAAATATATCCTACATACATACGACGGCAGCATGGCGAAATGGCTTTCATAAGTCAGGCATTATTCATAGCATACTTTTAGGGAAATTCTTGTTGCGTAATCTAACAAATAAAATAAATTTTGTAATTTTTTTTTAGAGTTTTATTATTTGCTTCTTTGTACATCAATTACATTTAGTTCGAGTTATGCTATCTTGCACATGTATGTAAGTTGCTTGAGTTTGGACATTTATGAAGTGTCTATATTTTATATACATTTAATTTTATTTTTATAGTTTTTTTGTTTTATTTATTTTTTATTTTTATTTTTTTGCTATGGGCTCTTTGTTTAAAGAACTATTTGGATATGGATAAACACATGTAGAGTGCCACGTAAATACATTTAAAACTTTAAACATTTAACATTTATAAATTATGTATCATATATGGATAACTGTATGTTTCTTGCTAAACATTTCATTTACTCTGCCTAGTTTTCGTGTGTGTGTATGTGTGTGTTTTAGTTTTTTTTTTTTAGTTAAATTTAATTTTCTTAATTATTTTAGCTACAAAGACGCATCAACAGTAGAACACAAAAGTGCATTGAAATAATAAGAAAAAAAAAAATTGTGTTTTGGTTGCTTCAAAAGTTCAGTCTCTTAGATTTTGCTTACATTCCAAATACTTTGCTTATTTATTAAGATTCTTCAGCATTAAATATCAAATAGTGTCTTAAGGTCAAAGTACGACAACACACAACTTGGCTGAAATTCGCTTAAACTGAGTTCTCTTCCAGACCTTGCTGCATGTCGGAAAAAATATAAAATATTAAAATTATAAATTTTATGCTTATATTAAAAAACTTACACAACTAAAATAAAACAAAAGAAAACAAAAGAAAACAAAAATACAAATGTCATTAAGCAGCGGAAAATAAAACAAATAAACAAACAGACAAATGGAATAAAGCGAAACACAAAAATATTCCACTTTATGCTCGGAGCATGCTTACCCTCATTAATGGACTTATCGCACGTGGCATGGCGCTGATAGCCATTGTTGTTGTTGTTGTCGTCGGCAGCATGTGCAGCGCACCATTCGAGCCACGCTGCAACACCATCGGCGGATGCTGACCCACCAGTGTAGTCGTTGTGGCCGATGAGACGCACGACTCACGTTTGCCCTTGCCATAGTAGGCGGTTAGTGGTCTATCGTAACAAGAAGAAACACAACACAAGCGCAAGTTTTACTTCAAAATCTTTTTCCTCCCTATTGTTTTTCTGTCTTTATTTTTTTTTTGTTTATTTTTTTTTTTTTTTACATATATATATGCCAAAAATGTCATAGTGCAACTGCAAAATGAAACCACACGAACCAACGTAAATGCTGTGGGGCTAATCTGTGAGCAAAAACAAAAACAAAACTAAAACTAACAACAAAAAAAAAAGAAAAGCTACTAAAACAAAATACATGCATATGAAAAACCTTAACATCAAAACTATCATTACTTGCAGGAACTAAGCAAAAAGCTATTATAATTGCCTTCTGTTTTTTTTATTCCTGCTTTTTTTTTTTTTTGGTTTTAACAAATCTGTGCTAACAGCCTTAAATTTACCACACAATTTGCTTGTACTCTGTTTTTTTATTCTTTACTTTTTATTTTGTCTATGTATATTCGTGTTTTGTTTCATTGGCTTTTGCTGCACATGTGTTGTATATTTCTATAAATGAAAATTGCAAGAAGTCAGCGTAAGGATATGGCAATTAAAATGGTTTTCACTTTGCGTATTCCAACTAATACAAAATAAATGCATGCAAACAGCTGCAATTTGCCTCTGAGCTAATTTCTGCATATTATTGTATATATGCATACTACTATGTAGGTCACTTCGAAACCGCTTTTAGAATTTAAGCCATTTTCCTTTCATATTTTTATGGGTTTTTGTTTTTATTTTTTTTTTATTTTTTTGTATTTATTTTATATTTTGTTTTTTTTGTACTTACCGTGCGCACTCAGCTCTAGGTGAGCCACTTTTGCAGAAACTTTTGCCAGTGTTGCTGCATTTTCATTGAATATATATAAAAAAAATAAATAAGTGAAAAGTGGCATGATAACAAAAAAGCTCAAAAGAAATAAAATGCATGTCAGTGCTGTGCAACTTTGATAAAAGATTTTGAGAAAATGTTTTTAAAATGTTTTGTTTTTTCATAATTTTCATCTTTTAGTTTATTGCTGCTTATTTTTTATATACTTATACCATATACATATTTTATTGATTTTCGTGTTTTCGCTGTGGCAAACGTCAACTTACCGTCTTATCTGATTCGATTGTATGTTGCGGGTATCTCGCCAAGTGGAAACATGATGACGCAATGCATTCCGCACCTCCGAATTTAAAAAGCAATAGAACAGCGACACTGAGAAGCCCTTTAAATTTGAAGACGTCAAAGCAAATAAATTAATTCAAATATTATAAGATAGGAAATTTCTATATTAAATCCGGACTTAAGTTTTCGAAAGCATTGACAGCATATTTTGTATAAATCATTTTCGAAATGCCTTAAAGCCAAGTACTTTTTGATTTACCCTCGTATGCTTTATTGACTAAGCAACATGTACTTCATTTTAATTAGGGATTAAGGATTATATGCATTAACCGAAGTTGTTGCATTATACGAAGGGCCAATTCATCCACATGCTGGCATGCATTTTGTAGTTATAATTCTAATCTCCACAAACTTTTTAAATTTGCTTTAAAAAAGGCGTTTACATTTTAATAATCGCAAATACACTCAAAGAAATATTACAACGTTGGGGCAGCCTACCGACTTACTCATCAAAATAAACTACAGGGGAGCATTTGCTTTCTTTTTTTTTTTTCTTTTTAGTTGCAAAGGAAAGAATGCTAACCTTTTTCTATATATTATATATAATATGTATAAGCATGCTCGGCATGTTTTACATTATTAGTGGGAAGTGCTGTAGTTGTTATTAATTTTGCTAAAGTTTTTAAACATGTTCATATATTAGAAGTTAAACCGTAGAGAATGCTACAAGAGCAGTCTGGTTTAGTGGCACATCGTATTTCTTTGCAAGCCCAAGTCCGTTTCGTACTTAAATCGAGAATATACACACCTGTGTGCTTAGCAGAATGGCGCGCAACACGGCAAACATGTAGCCCATGACGCCGGCTTCACTCGGTCCGGCCAAGACGACCAGATACGTGATGCCAAAGAGTGGGATTAGCACCAGCAGTGCCTTGGCTGCTTTGCGGTACTGCCGTGTCTCGACGGTGTTGGCCGAGCGTAGTTTGGTAATGAGCACCTAAGCAACACTTTTTAACAAGAGCCCACTCAGATGAACACTCCGGCACTTACCCACATGATGCGCAGTAGAAAAATCAAGTTCATAATGAGCACAGCGCAAACCGGGCCCTGAAATATCCAATCGACATTCGTCTCCCGCATCCAGGGGCAATGTAAGTCGTCGAACTGCAAGCAATTAAACGAATACTTTCTTCTTTAAGCCAAACATAATACACGGAAGTGAGCATAGCAAACCGACCTCCTTGCGACTATCGGAAATTGTCAGACTTTTAGCTACCGCCCAGAAGATGACAAACACGGCCGGGCCACCTGTTGGGCAAGCACACAATGTGTAATCCGAAATAATTAGGCGAGCGATGTGTGTGTGCACACACACCACAGGCCGCCGATTGGGTCCGGCAATTAGGCCCGTGCAACTTACCCCAGCCAATTGTTGCGTAGATGTTGAAGCGTATATTATCGCCCGAGAAAGTCTTCACCACCAGTATGTAGAGATAGAGGCCCTCTACCAGCATCCAGAAGAAATTGGTGAGCGTAAAAAAGTGGAACAGGGTGATCAGGACGAGGCAACTGGTCAGGCCGCTGCTTACGGAAATCTTCGATGGGAGAAGGAGGAGACACATTAAATGAGTGGCAGACAAGCCAGACAAGCCAGGCAAGCAAGCAAGCACGCAGGCAGGCAAACAAGTTAATAGGCAAACACACGAACAGACACGACAGACGGACCGATAACATGCAAACTCCTGTGCGGTCAGCTAGCCGCACAGTCGACCCAAACATATTACGCACCTGAACCGAGAGCAAAAGTATCCAAAAAAACGCCGACATAATGTAGGTGAAGAACAGATTTGCGTGTATCGTATTACGCAGGCAACGCAACTCCCTGCCGTGTACGGACGCCCACAAAACGGGCAAATAAACAAAAACGCAAAAACAAAACCAAACGAAAAAAACAAAGAGACAAAGAGGGAAAAAAGTGTAAATAACAAAATACTCGTAAAAAAGGTTAAGTAAATAATTGTTACGCTGGGAATTACACAGTTGTTAAACTATTGTTGTTTTTTTTTTTTGGTTTTTTTGGTTTTTTTTTTCTTTTAGATCAGTTTAGTTAAACGACTAGATTAAGTGAGACTAATTATGAACTCATGTTGACTTACTTAAAATAAGCGAAGACAATTAGCGCCAACGTTAGCGACACAAGGCTAATTGCATAGCCGATGTAGTATATGATGGTGGGCAACTCAATAAATGGCTCGAATTCGTGTATAGTGGCAGGCGCCGAGAGATGCATGCACGCATCGTAGTTCGTGTAACCTTCCCAGGTGCCATTCGCATGGCAATAGCGCGTCGCATTTTCTATCGAAACGCCAACGTCAACGCCAACGCCAGCAGCGACGAAGCCCAAATAGAAGCGAATTCAAAAATGCCAAACAAAGAAAGAGACGCAAACAAAGTACACAAAATGAAATTTACGAACTTGCACGAACAAACAAACGAATGATCGGCCGCACGAACGACGAACGAATGAACGAACGTACGAACAAACGAACGAACGAACGTATAGGCGTCACATACGAATTTGCTTTTGACTTACGTGTGCTGTCGTAGTGTATGCCTTGCAATTCGTTCATGCACTGCAGCACTGCGAGGGTGTCGCGCGGTGTGCGCGGCCAGCATAGTATCGAATCGAATTGCGTGAGACAATAGTCGCTTGTATTGCCAAAGGTGGAAGCATCGATGTATTCCTGCATCATGCACTGCAGCTCTTCGCTTTGATTGATTTCATCTGTTGATGCCGACGCTGCTGAGGCTGCTGCTGCCGCTGCCGCCGACGCTGCTTCTGTTGTTTCTGTTGCTGCAGCATAGTCGAGTGAAACTTTCGCAACTACATTTTCATTGTTATGATTGTTGTTGTAATGGTTATTGTTGCTGTTGTTGTTGTTAAAGAAGTTGAGATTGAGACTGTTGCTGGCATTGTTATAGTTGCCGTTGATGCTATTGTGGCTGCCGTTGCTCATATCGTTCATTTTGGCTGCAAGCGTGTAACTCTTGCGGTTCTCGCAATCCCAATTGTTCGTGAAGTCGCTGTAGTCGTTGTAGTCGCTGTAGTCGTTGTCGTTTTTGCAGCGCTGGCTGAAGCAGCCTTCTTGTTAGCGGAGCTGTTGTTGCTGGCGATGATGGCAGCGACGGTGACGGTGGCGGTAGTTATTATGTTAACGGTGGTAGTTGTTGAATTTGGTGTCATCAGCAGCTGCCTTAGAATTGATTGGTTCATTGTCATTGCGCAACAATAGTTTTTGATGTTTTTCTCTTCTTCTTCTTCTATTTTTATTGTAAAGTATGCACTGCAACAAGTACAAAAAATAAAAATGCATACTATTAGTCTTCAGTTACAATTGCCTTGTGCAAAGCAATTTTATCTGCAGAATTAGCTAAGAATTCTTAAACAAGTAACCAGAAACATTTGCAACAGAATATTTCTGCTTTATTAAATTACCATACATAGAAATAATTAAATGCAAAGTTTTTTATTTATTTATTTTTAACGACACCGCATTGGGAAGTACAAAGAATTTGCTCATGGCACCAATTTAAGTGATTGAAGTAAGTAAAGAGTTTTTAAATTTGTTACTTGGCTCGAGACCCTTTGGCTATTTCCGACAGTCGGCCAACTTTTTAAAACATTAAACATAATGAAATTCTGCTGTATAAGTGTTCTAAGCAGGGTTCACTTTTTCGAAAAAAATTACAACAATTTTTATTGTCTTTTGCGCGACCAACCTGCGGGCAAGATATAAATCGTTTTGATTTTAATAGGAAAATTCTAAAATTACATTTTGCACAATTTAATTATTGGTGTTTTTTGTTTTTTTTTTTTTATTTTTCTCAACGCCGTAAATCGATTTAAAGCCACAGCAAACAATTTCAAAATGTCACTTTTCCTCTAAATGACTTTTCAAATGATCTCGATGCTGGGTATCAACCAACAAAAAAAAAAACAGACAAACAAGAAAATAGCGAAAAAAAAAAACAAAGCAAAAAATGAAAACCTAAATCAACAGAATCATATTGAAACAGCAAACAGAAACCTTTAAAACAGACCAGCGTAGTTTTAGACCAAAAACTGTAAAAGCATAATGGGTGTCAGGCACTGAAAACCCCAAAACAAAAAAAAAAAAAACAAAAAAAAAAAAAAACACACGCGCACAAATTACTCTGTGTGCGCGGAAAAAGCTGAAATTTCCTTGCTACGCTAGGGTGGTGTGATAAAAATAAATGTTGCACTAACATCAGCACAAATTTTAACGCTGGACTATGCTGAACAGAAACGTTTGGCAAAAGTTGCTTATGCACAGAGCAACGAATATGGCACATTATAGGCTTTTGGCACATAACCATTAACTATTTTGCATTGACCAAACGAAGGAAGCTCCCTAAGCATATAACCGTCAACATACCGAGCACTAAGGCGGCATTGAGCCAAACATTGCAGCTAAGACATATAAAAAGCGCCGTCAAGCATTCAATTGAAATCATATGCTACACTTTAGTCGAGGAAAAATTTGTATTTGATAAACTTGACTGGCAATTATGAGCAGAATTCAGCCTGCTAATCTCAAAATAATGTTCATGATAGGGTTTAAAAAATCAACAATATATTTGCTGTATGCATGAATTTCTCTCCTATGCTATGAAAATCCTTACACCACAACAGCCAAAAAACTATATACAGAAATTGTTTGTTGTTGATTTTTTCGCTGCAGCCTGCTAGAAACACATTCGCACATTCGTTCCTATGCACATGTACACATGGACGCAGGTTCGAGCAATCTGCACATGCGTATGTGTGAGTTGGCTCACATGTAGTGTAACTTGGAGCGTATTTAACGGCGTGTTGCCACCAGCAGAGAGGGGACGGGGTGGGCCAATGCCGTTACCAGAGATTGGCGTCTTTTGTGGCGATGATTGCGGTTGGCTCTTTAATGCTTAGGTGTACACACTGTACACAGTCCACAGTTTAGTACCCCATACACACATACACACACACACACACACTCACACACACACTTGCGTCTGCATGTGCAATATTATGCGTTTGTGATTGTGATTAAGGCAAATTGCACAACGAAGTTGCGATTAAGGCTATTACCAAAGCAATTTGATATTTTCACAAACTATTTTACAACAGATTTACACGCGCATTTTAACAATTTTGCAACACTTACAGCAAATGCTAGGAATGGTAAGTGAAGAAAAGCTTAAGTAAAAAATAATCAAATACTTAGTAGATTTTCTCATATATGTAATCATGAAATATCTAACACGCAGACACACGCATGTACAGTCAGATAATAAAAGATAAATGGTTATCTGCGATATGAGAATTTGCGATATTATTAATGCATACACGCCGACCATAAAAATTCATTAGCTGTCTTAAAAGTTATACGAGAACGTCTAACAAAGTCGAACCCGCAACAAAAACCATAAAATAAAATGAAACAATGCTGTAAGCAGCAGGCAGCCAAGCCATCTAACACGACAAGGATATGTGTGTATGTGTGTGCTGTAAGCGACTATGAAAACGAGGCTGAAACTGAAAATGAAAGTGAAAGTGAAAGTGTGTCAATACATAAAGAGCAACACATTACCGCCTGGCTGCTGCTTTAATTTGCCTATTGCCTATTGCCCAACGCCTCAGAGCAACTCACAAATTTGTGAGAAAACCAAAAAAAAAAAAAAAGACAAAGAAACAAAAAAAAAATAAAATATGTACAAAAGCAATACATTAAAGAAGCCAAAGTCAAAAAACGAAAATATAGAAAATTCTTATGTGAAAATATGTTAAGTAAGACCAATTCATGAGCTACGACTCGAATGTAAGACGGGGATTTATGAGCAGGCGAAATATTATGTGAATTATATGGTGCCGCATTTGATTTAATGCTTCGTCTGGCTGCCAAGCTAAGCCACATAGGCAAATGGCATACCAACAAAAACAACAACAACATCACATGAGTTTTGCTTGCACACGTGAACAAACATTTTATTTTAGGCGTAAATTAGCGCAGGAAGAATGGTCAACGTTGTTGTTTGTGTGCGTGTGTGTATGTGTGTGTGTGTGCATTCCAATATGCGAAATGACCGCTGCTATTCATTATCGGGCGAACGTTTATTAATCCCTTATATGCGATTTGCTTAATCAAACTATAGTGCTTTTTATTATCGGTCTGTTTTGCTCATCGGGCATTGTTGAATTTATTGCGTATACGCGGCATGATGCCGAAATCATGTGCTTTGTTTTTATAGCAAAACGTCACAGCGTGAACGTGAACACGTTAAGCAAATCCAAATCAAAAGCAAATGCAAAAAAAAAGAAAAAAACAAAAACACTAAAACCCACATCAAATTCTTTTATTTGCGTTTGCATGAAACCATACGATGAATGGCAAATGGCTAACAGCCGAATGGCAGGAAAACCCGCTTACGAATTGTAACCTGCTACGTAAGCCCGTCACCGCTTTAAAGAGCTGAGCTGAGCTGAGCCGAGCTGAACCCAACAACAGCCGAGATTTCATTCATAGATGCGTCACTTAAAGGGATAAAATGAATTTGCTTTGTTAACCTCTTTCGGTTGACGTTCACCTTTTCAAATCTTTGAAAGCCTTTCAAATATTGTAGCAAAATTTGTATATTCGCATAAAACAAAAACCAAGAGAAAAAAAAAAAACACATATTTATTCATACAGTAGCAATATTTGAATCGACAGGCTTAAAAATTTAATATACATAACCTCAAATATTTTATTTATGTTTAAATAAAATCCGGGTTGTACATTTTCGTTATCTTAATTAGTTTTTATTATGTAAAATATTTCAATAAGTTAAAAATAAAACTTTTTTTTCGAAACCTATTAACAAAATTTAGAAACTATATACTATATATAGTATATGTATAATATAATAAAGCCGGAAATGTTTTTCCATGAGCATAACTATTTACAGCAGAGTAACTATTTTGATTGTTTTACTTATTTATTTATAGTGATATAAATTAAACAATTTATTTAGTATGCATGGGATTTTATTAATGGTTCGCAAAATGATAAGTGCTATGCACTTCTGGCTAGTCTTTTTATACCCTGTACCAAAAAATGGTAAAGGGTATATTAAAGTTGTGCAAATGTATGTAACAGGCAGAAGGAGGCGTGGCAGACCCCACAAAGTATATATATTCTTGATCAGCATCGAAAGGCGAGTCGATATAGCCATGTCCGTCTGTCCGTCTGTCCGTATGAACGCACGGATCTCGGAAACAGTAAGACCTACAACCACCAAATTTGGCACGAAGACTCTGCCAATCCATAGGCATAACGAGTTTACTTTTTTTTTTTGATATTCGATCTATAACATAAAGCTGCCATAGGAATGATCGGCCGAAAAGCCATATTTAGTAACAAAAACCGCTTTATTTTTCAAGATATGTTTACCAAATTTGGGATTTAATTGTTTTACCTAATGCCCAATCACATATCTAAAAACTATGTATATCGGTTTACTATATCATATAGCTGCCATAGGAAGGATCGGCCGAAAAACAACATTTACTGAGAAAAACTTTTTTGTTTATTAAGATATCGTTACCGAATTTTGGATTTATGGATTCTAAGTAAATTCAAATCATATTCCTAAATATGATAAATATCGGTGCACTATAACATATAGATGCCATAGGAACAATCGGCCAAAAAATGGCTTTTACAAAAAAAAAATTTTTTTTTCTTGAGATATCCTTACTTAATGAATATAAAATATTAAAGCAACAAAAAAATATATTAAGATTTGGCTTCGGTACAGGGTTTTCTATAGTCGGTTACGCCCGACTATAGCCCTGCCTTTCTAGTTATAATTAATGTTTATTGTTTAAGAGCTACTTTTGAACTAACTTACAATTCTGGCTTAGCATAGTCTAATGCCTTTGGTGATGCTGCACGCACATTCGAGAACAAACGTCCGATTAAATGGCTTAATATTATGATGAAATCCACAAGTCTGGATTCTCTAACTCGAGCGAGGGCCGCTTCAGCACATATGGGTTCTAATTTATGCATAGTCTTTGCAGATTCGATTGCTGATTGAAATTGTATCTTTTCAGCAACTGCTTGGTAGGATAAAGTTGTGCTGCATATTATAGTTACAGACATATTTGTGTGTGTTGCAGCAGAACAATATGGAAAAGAATCTGATAGGTCTGCATGAGAATATTTTTAAGAAGAGATTTGAAGTTGCCCCGTTATATTTTATTCTGTCGTTGTTTACTTCCAAAATAATTCATTATATAGATAGATAAAAGATACCAGATACAACAAACAAAAATATATTCACTGCCTATATAAACGGAATAAAACTTTGATGTTGTTCTTTATGCTGAAAGCGGCAGCGTGTTGTACTGTGCCGTCTGTGTGATTTGTGTTTAGTGGTGTATAATATCATAGGATGTTTTTTTTTCTTTTGTAAAGTATGTTTCTGAAATGAGCGATTTATGCATATAAGGATGATCATAGAAGGAAGTTATTATATAATCCATTAGCATTGCGGACAATTATTCTGTTAGTTCACTGTCCAAGTTGTTTACTTTGAATTGCCGATAAAACATTGATGACGTTCATCATTTTGTCAACTGAATTAATTAAGTCCTTTATCATGGCTTTCAATGCGGTTAAGTCATTGTCCACAGGACGGTTTCCGTTTTGCGTGTCATTTGTATGTAAGTCTTTGCTGTGATTATTGTTTACTGCTGAGTGGTTTCTGCTTGAAGAGTGATTAAGTGTGTGTTGGGTATTACAGAATTTTTGTTGTTTTTGCTGAGTATACATGTTTGCCTGCTGCACGTGGAGGAGCGCGGCGGAGTTTTCGCGGCCTTTGTAATTGACAGTGTGACTGTGTGACTGTGTGACTGCACGGCACGAGCATTGAGCGCATTTTGTTAATCCGTCCTTTGAGGACATTTCGCAGTCAAGTCAAGTATCCTGTGACATCCAGCGCACTTCACACAAACGAAATCCCGGACACAATAGTTTTTTGTTTGGCCATATTTTTGACAGTTAATACACTGGGATATTCTTTAATGCTCTGCAGTCTCGAAAAATAATCCTGCTCTGAAGTAGTGTATTTATTTTATAAATATCTTGATTTTTTGCCTCTCGTTTTAATTCAATAAAAAAATAGCGGAAGTGGCTTCTCTGCGAGTTTTTATTGAATATTATAAATTATTGTTATTTTTATACGCTGGTTTGCTGGTTCGGCTGCGTGGGTGGCTGGGTCGGGGGGGAATGATTTGTCTTTGCCCCATTGTCATTTGTGGCGTTTTCTTTTGTTTGCAGAATTTCAAATCTGTTTGTTGTTGTATGTCCTCTCAAGCCATATTTCTTGTGAAGGGCGTGGGCGTGTTTTTGTTGAGTTCTGTTTGCTGTTGTTCAATTTTTTGTCTTTAGTGTTATCTTGCGTTTGATTGTTTGGTGATTGCTTTTCGCGATTTCTGTGAAGGATTAACTGTTCGGTGTTTTTTTTCTTTTTTTTTTTGATATGATTTGGTGATGCTGTGCTTTTATCGCATGACGTCAGCAATGCTGCTGTTGTCGTGTAGTTATTGTTTGTAGATATGATCGATGCCGTTACTGAATACGTTTTTGGTGTTAATGTCTTTGACGAATATAGCAGCTGTTGCCACCACGGCTGTGTTTCACTGTCTATGGCTATGGTTTGACTGTAATTGCTTGAGTTTGACACTCAAATGGTATTAAACGCATCTCTGCACTAAGCAATTTGAAACTATGTTATATAAGATATTCTGTATATTCGGTTTATTGTTATTTGACAGCAAGACTAACAGACTTAAAGGCAGAAGTGATGACTTGAAATGCATAATCATTCAAAGTATACGTTAGCACGGTTTATTTACTCGATTAATTCTGATATCTAATCTCCGTAATGGCACCTGGCAACACCTGGTTGCTGTTGTAATGAAAAGGAAGGAATGTTAAGTTTAGCAAATGCTTAAATTGCCAACACCTGCACCGATAAAAAATAAGTAAAAATTATTGCCTTCAGACTTGCAGCTCATTAATTACAAACTCAACACCGTTGACCTCTTTGAAACCGCCAATTAAAAAAAAAAATCCCAATAAAACCAAGCAAAATCTATTCCTTGCATTCAAGTTGAACCCAATCCTTTTCTCCTTTTTTTCTAGTTTTTTTTTTGTTGGTTTTTTGGCATTACTTGCCCAGCATTGTTTTACATCGCATTCTTATGCAAAATTTAAAAATCAGTATGCACATGGTATTTTTTTGTCATATTGCCTTGAAGCACAGTCATGTACAGGTGTGGCCTGAAACCAAAAATTATACAAAAAATGTTAAAATGTTTCGTTTTTACATACACACATTCTTTTTACAGAAATGTGACATGGTTTATTTATTTATTTTCCCTTTTCTGCTTTTTTTTAGATGCTGCGGCTAAAATCGCAAATATGCATTTACAAAAACACATACATACATACATACGTATGCATGTATTTTTTTTTTCTTTTTGTTTTTTATTTTTTGTTTTCTTTTGCTTAAATAAATTATGCTTAAATACGGACTAATGAAACTTTATATGCCATAATCAGTCTTTATAAGGAACATTGTTTGTTGTTTCGACTTTGATGTATGGAATTTTGACTTGATAATTCGTAAACTTTTACAATGCTTCACATAAATAAATAAAAGAAACCAATTTTAATTTAAACCTATTGTCGCTTACAGATATGAAACAGTCATTAGGCTTAAAAAATGATTTTCTATTTTTTGCCACTCTGGCAAAATCGAATACTGAAAGCCAAACAGAAAAGCACAACAAATATTCATTTGAATTTTCATCTCTCATACAGTAGAAACTCGCTAATTCGAACAATTAAAACGGGGGTCAATCCGGACTATGTGGTAATCCGTATTACCATAGAAATATTAAAAAGAAACAATATTTATAAACGCTTTCTCATTTATTATAATAAAAACAGCATAAGAATTTCAGAAAAAAATTGAAACAATCCTTTCAAATTATATAAAAAAAAAGTCGGTAGTCCCACGTTCTCAAAACATATGAAAGAGAAAGTACGCATCATTGGGAGAAATACAAACTGTGAGCAAATATCAAATAAAGGTGTTTTATTTTACTCGATTATTAATCATTGCATTATAAAACATGAGATCCGGATTAGCGAAACCCTGTTCGATTCGGATTACTGGTTACATAATAGAAATTTTCAATTTTTTAACTCTATACGTATTACAGTATGATTTTGGAATGATCCGGTTTAACGAATTCCTACTGTATTTCATTTCAAAGTTAACTCAGTTGAATTTAACAAAGGTTTTGTTTTTTGTCATTTTGACTTTTGTTTTATGCTTTAATAAATATATTGATTTGTTATCATTTTGTAAAATTTATATAAGTTATGAACAACACATCCTAATTGGTTTTGAATTTTTCACTTATATTGTCAAAGTTCTAAAAAAAAAACTAAAAAAATGACAACATTGCAAGGCAGAAAATTCTTGTATACCAATAAATGTAGTTCACAAGACTCATGGCCCCCCAGTCAAGCTCAAGTGAGGCCCAACTCACATATGAGTATGAGACGCATAAAGTCATAAACTTTTTTGGCATGCAAAATCGAGTTTTTGTTAGCTGTTTGTGTCTTGTTCCTTTGATTTTGAATTGATTTATAGAAAAAAATAAAGTTTTGTTGTCTGCTTTACGATTTGCCCAAACAAAGCCTAAACCATTTGGAGTCATTTTTATTTCAAAAAGGACGGTACTGAGTTTTGTCATGAAACCAAAGTGTATGCTAACTTTGCGTTCATGGTAAGCAAAAAATTAAATCTCAAAAACAAAAAACATCAGCTTCGTATATAGGAATCGTTGTTGAGCTGTGTTTCTATTTTGGTCCTTTCTTTTATCTTTGCCCACACAACATGTGCGCTGCCAGCATTATTCAATACTTTTTTTCTAATTTCGATATGGTAATGATGTTTTTGCTTTTTTCGAAAATTAAATACTTTATCGCAAATCTCAGATAAACCAGCCATGTATTAAAGCCAGAAGGAAAATATTAATAATAAAAAAAAACAGGCGACTTCTTTGAGAAGGTTTATAAAATATTTTCTCAATGTTAAAATTTATATGAAAGTATATTTATACGTTTATTAAAAATGCCCTAAGACTTATGCTTTCAAATAAGATGACTCAAGTTGAACCATAAGCCAAAAGCGCTGAGCACAATTAAAAGTTCATAAAAGGCATTTCGAACATGCGTCCATGCCGTCAGCCATGCATTTTAATTATGAAATTAAGCGGTAAATTGTTTTACAGATATTTGAAATCAGCATTGCAGCCATTGTTTAAAATTGTTTACACAAAAAAAAACAAAGAAAAAACAAAACAAAACAAAAAAATGTAATTTGTTCCGGGCATATTTAATTGCTTGTAGCACAAAAACAAGAAACGGTTAAGCAGGAAATGCAAAACCAATAATTTGATATTTTATGTTATGTCGCAAACGTTTTACGATTCCTCTTTTTATCATTGCTACGCTTGTTATTATTATTCTCTTTTATTGCACCGTTTTCGTCTCTCCACTCATATAATTCGCTCGTCAACTGAAATTTCACACATAATGCGCAAATTTCATCTAAACGCAACGAGATGAATGATGACCAAATGAAATCCGATACGTACATAAGCGAGGCAAAAACAAAATGTCATTGCTTTCATCGCAAATCAACTCAAAAGAGCGCAAAAATAAAAAAAAAATAAAAATAAACAACAACAAAAAAACCCAAAAATATATAAAAGGAAACCGAATGTATGAGAAAGGACATAATCGGACAAACAGGACGTGTTGTTTAAAAATATTTGGAACGTGTTGCTTAGTATCGAGTTTAGCACTTACTTGGCTGGACTTGACTGTGGCAGCGTCTAGTGTCGGCTGGGTCTCTGCCATTTGCTCCAGCTTGGAATCGCTACGCTTTTACCAAACTATTATATAAGATTGTATCTAATCTCATGCGATTGCACACAATGGATTTGTACAATAGAAATATTGTCTGCAATTTCCGGCTGGCATGCGGATGAATTCCTTTCGCCCTCGGACGCAGTTTATGCTATTGCCTCTGTGTTCGTGTGACCCTATATATATATCTGTGTGAGTGTGTGTGTGTGTGTGTGTGTGTGTGTATTTGTTGGCATGGTAAACGTAATTGTCAAGGATTTTCTTTAGAGAATTGAAAAAATAATAATAGCCGCTGACGTTGATTGTGCATATATATATATATACACACACACACACACACAGAGAGCAACAATAAGAAAAAAAAACACAACACAACACAACAGAGCAGAACACAGCACAGCAAAACGCAAAACAAAAGACGAGCAAAACACAAAAACGTGGCTAACAAAAAAGGAACAGTTAGCCCCTGAAAAACCACATAGTTGGCATAAAACATAGCGACGCATATTTTTGCGACCAGTAATTGAAAAGCAAGTGAACTGAATAAAAAAAAAATGCTACCTACATGTGTACACACACACGCACGCGCGCACACACACACACACACACTCACACACGCCAAGAGACGCCAACACACGCTACAAATACTTAATGCATGTGCATGAATTATTTTCCTTCACTGCCGGATAAAAGTTTTCATCCGCATTTTTTTATGCGAATATAAATTTCTAATAATAAATGCCACAACGACAATAGGCAAAATATATTAGCCCCAAGTAAAAATAAATACAAAAGCACAATTGCGTAGGTGGCTATTTTTAACTAAGCGACGCGCATGCATATGCATACAACAAAAATTAAGTATACGCCACCTATTCGGCGAATTGAAATCCGCGTGTTAACTAACCGTTGCTGAGCAGGGCAGCAGGGCAGCAGGGCAGCAGGCAGCAGGAAGAAGTTGGCGCGTTTAAGCGCACTGAACTGAATAATATACGATAATCTAGCAATTGCTTGCCGCTCATTTGACTTTTACCTTTAATTTGGCATTTTGTTTTTAAGCGAAGTTGTCAGTCTGCCTGCCAGTCTGTCTGTCTGTCTGTCCGTCTCACAATGTATGGCAATATATTCGGCGTCAAAATTCAATTTAGGCTAACGCTGAAATGGGGCAATTCAAGTGTGAAATTCATAAAATTATTGCAGCTCGTGCCAATTAACGCTGCTTAATTTAATGCGCAACGTTTACGCGAACATTTACACAAACGACTTCGCACAGCTGCGTCGACCGACCTACGGAAACCAATCAACATGTCGCCAGCGGCAGCGGCAGCGGCCAGCAGTGCGGCAGCGAAGTAGGCAAAACGCCAGCAAGAAATTAGGACCTCATTTGAGTGTGAGATGCCGGCGGTGTGTGTACAAGTGACTAGACAAATAAGGTTTGGCAATAGGCGTACACCCACACACACACACACACACACACACATACACACAAGCACAGCAAAGATAGTCATTAGCTCGATTTTAGCTTATTTATATATGCTCGCACTTAAGTTTTTATTTGTACTAGAATTTCATTGAGAAGCAGTTGAACAAATAAATGAAAGTAGTAAATGTTTTCTACAAGAAAAAAAAAAAAAAACAAATAAATAAAATTAGCATGGTGTGTGTTTTATTTATATGCACATTTAAATAACAACAGCAGCTACACGATCTACCATCTATAAAGGATCCATGCTGCCAAAGCAACTAAGAATGCCAAACCATAATAAAAACGACGAGCAATATACTACATAGGTACAACGATCAAAGTAAAGCATAAAACTAGAATGGCAGGGCTATAGTCGGGCGTAACCGACTATAGAAAACCCTGTACTCAATCCAAAACTGAATATTTTTTTTATGTTGCTTCAATATTTTGTATTCATTATGTAAGGATATCTCAAGAAAAAAATATTTTTTTTTTTTATCAAAAACCCTTTTTCGGCTGATCGTTCCTATGGCAGCTATATGTTATAGTAAACTGATATTTATAATATTCAGAAATGCGATTGGATATTACTTAGAATTATTGAATCCAAAATTTGCTAACGATATCTTTATAAACAAAAAAGTTTTTCTCAGTAATTGTGGTTTTTCGGCCGATCGTTCCTATGACAGCTATATGATATAGTAAACCGATATAAATAATTTTTAGGTATGTGATTGGGCATTAGGTAAAACTGTTAAATCCAAAATTTGATAACGATATCTTGAAAAACAAAAGGGTTTTTATTACTAAATGTGGGATTTCGGCCGATCGTTCCTATGGCAGCTATATGTTATAGGTCAAATATCGAAAAAAAAAAATAAACTTGTTATGCCTATGGATTGGGCGAGTCTACGTGCAAAATTTGGTGGTTGTAGGTCTTACCATTTCCGAGATCCTTGCGTTCATACGGACAGACGGACAGACGGACATGGCTAGATCGCCTTTCGATGCTGATCAAGAATATATATACTTTGTGAGGTCTGCCACGCCTCCTTCTACCCGTTACATACATCTGCACAACATTAATATACCCTTTACCATATTTTGGTATAGGGTATAAACAGTTTGAAATATTTTGAAAATTACTCAAGTACAGTCGAACTGCGCTATAATGAATTCGCACTGAAGTTGAAAATCGCTTTAGTAACTTGCAGCCATGCACATGCAATTGCATGTGGCCAGGCATGTGTAGCAGCATCTGATATGCCGACGTGAAGTCTGCCTGGGTTTGGGAAACAGCTAAGCTCGTAGTATAGCGTATAGTGTCGCCTATATGTGACCTTGAAAACACTCAGAATATGTAGCTGTGAGTGCTTACGTAAGAATAGACATTTGTGCTGCCCACAACACAGGGGTGAAGTCAAATTGGAAAACGAACAAGACACGAAACTTTCGAACTAAGAAACTTGTGCGCTCCAATACCCTGAGTGTGGAGTAACTTTGTTGTGAAACGTTGTGTTGCCCGAGGAGCAAAGTTTGGTGCGAATTGGTTGCAAGTTTTTGGTTTCCGGAGAGCTTAGTTCAGTTAAGAGTGCTAAGTATCGACACTTGGAAACGTCTTGATTGCGACAAATCATGTTCGCACGTAGCGCCTTGTAAGTGGCTACAACATTAAAATGATTTTCATTCGTTGGCCTTTGGGCTGTGTGTGTATGTGTGTGTGTGTGTGTATGTGTGTGTTTATCTGCTTGTGTCGCAGCGAGTTCATTGTGGCTCGTTAAACGGACATCCGCATAAGCAGCACGTGCAGAGTCTCACTCTGACACACCTACAACACGAACACACTGACATGCGTGCACATGCGGGCAGATATGCTTTCCGACACTTAACTGCCCGATGTGACTATTAGACACATAAATCCGTTGAAATCTTTGTTTACCAAAGCAAAAAGCACTTGGAGAATCAAGCAAATCTGTTATTTATGATACCAATAAAAGCCACCAACTGCACGAGTATACGCTCTATCCTGTGTCCTGTATACCGTATCCTATATGCTATGTCCTGTGTCCTGTATCCTGTGTCCTGTGCTGATGGGTGATGTGTGCTGTGTGCTGTGTCCACAACACATTACATGGCATATTTGGCAGCAGCATGCGGCGGCTGATCTACGCCATTTCGGGCTGCACATTTATTTCGAATGTGGTTTTCGTGTTCCGTGTCAGAAGTGCTGGCGAGTGTTGGCGAGTGTTGGCGAGTGTTTCAGCCGGTCACTTCGCATCATAAATTAAAGAACACAATTCGTGGCTGCCACACAGTTATGATTTAATGCACGGCATTGCCTGCAAACGTGGCCAGAAAATCCGCATGCATGCATTAATTAACCATTTATCCATTTCGTGTGTGCATCAATCTTTTTGCTGACATTCAAGCGTTTCGGTGTGGGCCACACATGCATCGAAGTGCTTTCACTTTTTGATTTTATAAACTAAATAAATATTTCCTATGCTATTAAGGTTATTAATATACTCAACAGCATATATTCAGCACGTGCCGAAAACTTGTATAAAAACCCTGAAAACGTATCGGAAAAATAATAGAAAATTGAAAATTATTTCAGCTTGTGGTACATTGAAAATTATCATCAAAAAAGGTTTTATTTGACCAGAGTCATTTTGTTTGCTTACAGATTTCTGCAAACAAAAATATTCTGTAAGTTAAAAAATATCCATTATTTTTTTATACATTTTATACAAATATTTTCTTTATTGAAAATCAACTTTAATCAACTATATGTTCACCATATGAGAGCTACGTCAAAACTCATAAAAGTTGTTTGCCATTTTTTCGGTTAACTTTACAATTCCATCGGTGCATCTTTGATAGTGAAATATCCGGAATAGAATCGAGCAAATCACTCCTGAGTCCAAAGTTCACTCACAGCTTCCTCAACCTAAGCTGCGCATATGTTTCTGCATGTTGTGCAACTCAGAGTATTTCTTCAGATATTTCTGTCTTCGCAAAAAAATTCAGCTGGAAGTCAGCTTTCAAATATAGTCGAAACTCGTTTTTCTGAACTAATGTTTGCAGGCTCAATTCGAACTATCGAATTGTTTTAATTTTTACGTTTATTAAAGAAAACCACAAGTTTGAATAAAAAATTAATATTTAATTTTTAAGTTCTTTATAAAATTTTTAATTTTGTACTCTTTAATTGACAATGAATCACAAAGAATGACAAAAATTACACACTCAGTGTTTGACAAAACGATATGCTGTTCCCAAAAAAACAGCAAGCCAAGGCTTTGCTGTTGCTAATGTATATTTTCACAACATATCGTCAAAACATTTCCGTTAAAATTATATAAACCCACTGAAAACCTAAGGAAAACATGCAATACTGATTAATGAATTGCAATTAATTCGGTTTACGGAATAGCTAATGTATGAAAATAACCCTAACGGATTGCTGGATTTTGGGATCAGCGAGTAGTCGCATTATCGAGTTTCGACTGTACGTGTTTGTTTGATACAATCGTTTTAGTGATCGCACAACATATGCCCATCAACATCATCTAGTGACAAAAAACCGCGGATACTTTTTATATTACCCAACATATCTTGAAATTACAAACTTATCCTATATATAAAGCAACTGGTGTGTCAGCGATACTCAATCAACAAAATATAATAAAAAAGAAAGCTGAACAAATTCCAGTTGATAATGACAAAAATTCCATCGAAATTGCGACCAGACCTACCTTACCTAATTTGTCAAGATTTAAGGGGAACTCAACCGCATAACCTTGGGAGCCTTGTTTAATAATTTCTGTATTATGTTTTCATATTATTTGTAGGTTGTTCTTGTTTTGCTTAAGTTATGGCGTGAAAAAAAGTTTCAATGTTTTTTCTCAAACAGTTGTTCTAAAACTTAGTTTTCTTTGGTTCTCTGATGGAATTCTTTGCTGTGCTTTTCAAACGTCGTTCATTAATTTTTTTCCTATTACGTATTTTTTATAAAAATGAAAATGTAAAATAAATATACAATCACAGCATCATTAACATCATTAACTCAATTACATGCTCTGAGCTTATGATATCAGCACAAAATCTTTAAGTAATACGAACCTAAAGCGCATAATAAACTTAATAAACTTAAAAATACACAATCGCTGTCGGCTTAAGCTTCAATCGCGATACAAGTAAAGAAGCTTGGCAAAATTAAAACTGCTAACTCAACGAGATTCTCAAATAAAAATTTAACTTAAAATTTAAAATGGAAAATGGAAAATGGAAAATCAACACATTATAACAAAGTAGAACAATTTTGTGCGTAAACGGTGGCTGCTCCCAAACCGCATTGAAATAAAAAAAAAAAAAAACTGAAAACCAAATTAACTTAGGATTTGGAAGTCATTGGGGTTAACTCAATTTTTGACAGTTTTGCCAAAGCATTTGTTGTTTTTGCAGCATTTTGATTGAAGGACATGTATAAATTAGTCCTGTTTTTTTTACTTCAAATTCATACCGTTACGGAAATCTTCCCAAAAACCATTTTCTTAAAACTTGCATTTGAATGGAAAACATTTTCATAGAAATTTAATTGCTTCATCTTCAACAATTTTAATTGAAGCAAACATTGAAAAAGCAACTTAATTGTATGCAGATAAATAAATCAACCAGAACATTCAGAAGAATTAAAATAAAAGTAAAAAATAAAAATACCAATTTATGCAAAAATATGAATAACTGTACATGTGCATATCAGTAATTTTGCATAATTGCCCCAAGCAGAGTTAAAAAAATATCGAATAAAAAATGCATGCATTAATGAAATAATTGATTGATGGATTTATTGACCAACTTACTTACTGACTGCAGATTTTTTTGCCAAAGGTTATTATATCAATTGGCTGATTAATTAAATAAATATTATGTAAATAAATTATTAACACGTCTATTGCCTGCATAAAGAGCGATTAATCCACGAAATGATGATATTACTACATACAATTGACCCTAAGATTGATTACGATTAACTGATTGGCTATTTGAATAATGATCTAATTTATTTCAACAATTTTTGTATTCCCTTTGCTGCTAATAACAATAATCATTGAATGATTGCATGATTCATTGACTGCGCTGCGCGGTGGCTTCACAGATTAAACTCTTTATAGTCAAATAATTTAGCAAATGAATTAACAGCATTTATGTTTAATTGCATAAATTCAATGAAGAATATTATATTGTATTTTTCGAAATTTTGCAAATAAAATGGAATATTATTAACTCTAATTACAGAAGCTCACAACACAATAGACACGCTTAATAAAAAAAAAAAAACAAAATAATAAAATTATGCTGCCGGCGCTAAAAGAAATCTTAGACTTCAAATAATTAAGCTGACCAATTATTTGCTGGTTGAGATGCTTTTGTAAAAAAAGTATTTTTTTTTTTATTTTAGAATTCCTCACTTTGTGCACTTACCGTTATGTATTTGAAGATCAGATTGCTTTTAGATGCAAATATTTTTATGCGCTTTTTTTGCTGTGTTTTTTCAACTTTCCGCACTTGAGCACTTCACCATGCACATTTCATAAAAGATGCCTAATCTAGCTGGGGTTAATGCTTTAAAGCATTTTGAATGCCTGAATAATAGTTGCGCATTTTTTCAGTGTCGTGTGTGCATACATTTGCCTTGCTTTTATTTTTTCTTTTAATTCTTTTATGCTTGCCAGCTAACTGACAGCACGAGCAGTTGAAGATTGGATTTTACAACCTCGCAGCGTATCTAAGTCTTATCAGCTTTGCACAGATTAGCCTTCGCGGTTGCCTTAGTATCGTTTATGCTTTTTTGTTCTTTTATTTATTGTTTAGAACCGCTCTGAATTGCCGTGTCTTTCGCAATGTTAACGCGCACCGTCATGATCACAATGACTCGATGAGCAACGTTGGGTATGCGGTGGAGTTAAGATTTATTTCTTAAGCTGATTATGTTTGTAATCAGGTTTTAATTAAATTGAAAGTGTCACTGGCTGATGTTGCTATTTTAATGTGGATGAAGCCACTACGAAGTTTTTACGTTTAGTTAAATATTTTAAAAACGTAATTTTTACTGGCTCATATAATTAAAAAAAAAGTAATTATTTATAATTCTTTAATTCAAAATTTCAAAAAAATTTTATAAATTTTTAACTTTGAATAAAAAAAATTTTTTCTAATTCTTTATAACAAATTTAAAAAACTTCTTTATAATTTTTTACTTTTAATTAACAAAAAAAAAAAATTTTTTTATTTCTTTACCTATTAAAAAAAAAAAAAATTTTATTCAATTTGATGATCTTAAGAATTGTATTTCTTTTGTTCAGTTTTATTAAAAATGCAACACTTTTGTTTAACTGGATTCGCCATTTTATAGCCAGCCAAACCGCGCGCACTCACGAACCGCTAACAACTGACTGCCAGCTTTGGTAGCGGCTACTTGCCAACACATCTGCATCTTACCGAATCTTAACTGAATTTGCAGTAACACTTTTGCTTCACAGGATATGCTGCAGAAGCCATGTCTGTAAAATGGCGCGAAACCCAATATCCACACAAATGTTCGAGCTGCAGAGAGCGCATGGAGAGCGAACGCAAAAACCAAGCGAGCTTTGAGCGTAAAATGTGAAAAAGCTATGGACGCTTTTGTTGCATACTTTGCAGCGCTCGCCTTACACTCCACAAGACATTGTGCAGCCGCCCTGTGTTTATCGCTTATGCTGCATCGTTAGCAACAGGTGTGCCAGCGCCAATGCAAAGGACTATTCGCGTTTTTTGCAATGCGCTATCGAAAAATTATTGAAACAGAAAATATTTATATGTTTTCCATTTAATCACATCTTGTACTGCAATTGCCAAGTAAAATTGATAGTCAATGATTTGTGTTCGCTAGTTTCGTAGCTTTGGCAACGGACTCAACAGACTTTTAACTTGAACTAAGCAAATAAGACCGACAAAGGATCAGAATATGAATATTTAAAAAAAAAAAGGAAAAGCAAATACAATTCATGTGAAACACATATTTATTGTAACAATATTTACTGAGCATTCTGTTTGTTTTTATTTTTTATTTTTAACTTTAATTTATTTTCATGCATTAAGTGAACAAGCAAACAGCAGTGAGTCTGTCTTGCACAGAATACTCTACTGGCATTGTGAAACACTTTGGTTGGTCTCAGCTTGATCTGCAGCATCGGCAGCCAGTGTTTTGAAAATATTTTATCGTGCATGTTTGAAGAAATTTAAATCATTCAAATTAACGATTAAATAGGCATATAAAAATGTGCGCAGTTATTGACAATCTGTCTAGAATCTGTATTTGTAGACTAAATAAGATAATTAAAACGTTGCGATCATTTCAATAATCTCGCCTGCTATTTTTATATTTTTGATGAGCCTTGATTCTCGAATGTGAACTTGTGCAATGTTTATGTTAAGCAGTTAGTTATACGAAAATCAGAGACTATAAGTATATCAAGTCTCTCGAGAATTCTCAATTCCTATGTAGAGTTTTATTTAAACTAACAAACAGTCGTTTTATATTTTCAACATGTTTTATGCCTACACTTGCTTATAAGCAACTCATTGCCGCGTGTGAGCAGCGCATTGAAACTTCGGCAAAGCCAAGCGAATCCTTTATTTTTTTTTTTCGTACACTTGGCACTTCCGTTTTCATATTTACTTAGGCATTTACGCAAAGAACTTGTATTTAACGTATTTTTGCATTTCGTTGTTTCTTGTTAGGAAACTTTTAAATCTTTACGGCTGCTTGGCAAGCCAGCGCCAAGCTCGGCATATTTACATTAAACTTGGCATTTGGGCGCGTTTGTGCGTGTGTGGGCAGAAGGGGAAGCAAGGCGTATGAGTAACATGTTGAAAAATCTTGAAATTTTATTAAAATTTAAGAAAGTGCCTAATTGCGTGTGTGAGTATTTAAACCGAAGCGTCTACGCCCCAAATGAGAGTTAATCAAATTAATTTTTAAGTGTTGTGTTGCGTGCGTCCCAGCGTCGTTTTATTAAAATGTCAATATTTGGCAACGACAGCCAAGGGGCGCCAAACCAAGCCGAAGCCCAAGCGCACCCATGTATGCTGTGGCATATGGGCATGTTTCGTGACAACATTGGCTCTTTGTTTGCTTTTGGGATTCGATGTTTTGCTTCACCTTTTTTTTTTCTTTTTTGCCTTTTTTCTTTTTCTCTCTTTGTTTCCGTTTTTGCGTATCACGACTAAAAGCATCCGATGGGAACTCAAGTAAAACTGAAATCACTAAATTAAATTGTTGAAAAAAAAAAAACAAAGCGACATGCGTTGATTGCCAGCCGTGTCTGACTTCTTTCATACTTGCTTTGCTGCTTTGGTATATGTTTGTGCTATTTGTCACCTGTTCCCATTTACCAAAACTTATTTATTTGTGGCAAATATATGTAAAACAAAAAAATATTTCAAATTACATTTCATAAAAATGCGCGCACACTCGACTCCGTTTGGCAAATGTCAAACCAATGCGGTGCAACAGAAAGAAATAATAATATTTAAACGGCGTCAGTGTCAAAACAAACACTCCAGCCAAGTGCCTGGGTACCTGGCACACGAAACTGAACCTGTTGTCATTCCCTAACTGACACGAACGACACTTGTGTGCGAACGTCGCGCTGTTTCTCTTTACATTTGAGTCAAATGGCACACTTCATACTTACATATGCAGAACATACTGAACCCTTGGCGGCATTAGGCTTCAGCATTACAATAGCGTCAGAGCTGGACCTTGCACATAACATATATTGGATTATTTAATAGGTAAGTGTTAAATAACAGCAATGTAGATTATGTTTCAAAGAAATTAAATCGCTTATGGGGTTTGTATAAAACTCTACGTCGACACAGCTCAACGCAATTGGGCCATGTCGCAGATATTTGCTAGCAAATGCTTGAATGTAAATCCTTAAAGGGTCGTACGGTAGGGTTCGCTTTATGTATGTGCTGGGCCAAAGGCAAAACCAATAAAATCACCTGCTCTTTGATTTACAGGAATGCAAATGTCAACACGAGCTCAATGCGATTTAATAGATTTTTAAAAGGCATTCTCAGCAGGCTGCCGACCTTGCACGCCTTTTGTTTACTAAATTTGTATGCGCGTGCTAAACAAAAAGCGCAAAACAAAGGCTAACACGCTCACATGCTATTGAATAAACACTCACACCTGCATACACACACACACACAAACACACACACACATCTATATCCGTGTTGATATTAAAATATCAAACAAAATCAATCAGAAATACCTAAAAAATAAAAAAAATTTTTTTTAATAGAAATGTCGATACGTGCCAGCAAAGCATTAGAGAAAAACAGCGACTTCACTTGAACACAGAGTAAACGCAAAAAAAAAAAAAAACGCGATTTATGTAATTTACATAATGAACGTTTTTTTTGTTTTTTTTCTCAAAATAAATTAAATTTTATTAAGCTAATTTTTTACATTTTCTTAAACGATTTTGAGGTCTTCTTTTTTAACAACAGCAAAATTCAATAAACCTTTCTGTTGCATGAACGAATTTCAGTTAAAACATTTTACTCAACGTTTCTTTTGCTGCTGTCCGTGACTGTTCCCTCTTGCTCACACAGTTGAGCCGTAACCCAAACGTGTGCCAAATTCAAAACCACCAAAGGGACGTCTCATTAAAAACGACAAACAAAAAAAAAAAAATAAAGAAAAAAAGAAATTTATAAATTAAACAAGATTAGCAAAAACAAAAGCACGAAAATAAAAAGTATTAGAGGAAGTCAATGGCAACGAGACTGTAAAAACAATGGGCGCATGCGGTAAGACGCCCGCAACTTTGTTGAGGCGTACACGCGGCGATTTAATCAAAGTGACTGGCAATAAAGCTGCGCAATATGCCAGCGTAGACGCAACCTTGTGCAGCTGCGAGCAGGCAAATGCGAACACACACGCGCCAAGAGCCATGCACCCGGCACCTGTTTGATGCGCGTAATCTGGCGAAGCAACGTCGGAGTGTCTGCGTACATGCCTACGTACGAGTATGTCTGTATATGCGGCAAGGACTTCATTGTCTGCGCAGCTTTGTTTGCATCCGTTTATCTCTTGCCAAACAACATTAATTATTCACTTGGCTAATTAGCAGGTAACTGTATTCGCTGCACGCTTAAGATTCATGACAGTTGCCTTACACCGCCAAGTGTCGGAATGCACGGAATGGCACCAAGGCACGTACTTACCGACGTCACCTCGCTCGGGTAAGCACAGCAGCAGCATGTTACGTTATGCATCTGTTACGAGTATGTAATCTTATGCTAAATAAGCGTGGATCGTGCAGAGCAGTTATTCATGGAAATCATAAACAAATCAGCATTGCCACTAAAAGTGCCGGTGAGCTGAGCATTAGCGGAATTGCGACAGGCAGCAGTCGACCTTAAAGTATCAACATTGAAAAACCGTCGCAGAACATGAGTAAGCCACAAATAAAAAATGCACTACATCGTCACGTAGTGCCCCTGTAGTACGTATGGGTCCAGTGTGCGAAAACTCAGCAAGCAACTTGCAAATGCAGCAGCCGAGCTAAGCTATTCAGTTGTTGCTTTTTTAGTCTAAGCTGCAGTAATTATAACATGACACGCTTTTCCTAACATTCAAAAGAAACTATTTGATTTTATTATTACTTTTTTTTTTTGTTTGTGATGTGTCGCATCTTTTCCACACTTCAACCAGCAAATGACAATTTAATGAAGTAACTGGCACGTCATTGGAATTTTCAACTTCATGTGAAGGCATTGAACATTTTTCGATTAAATTCGTTAAGCTGATGACCTTCTCAACCCAGTGAAAAATATTTTTTATGCGTAATTCAACAAAAAACAAAATAATTTGTTAAACGCTTCATTGCCCGCAAAAATGGCAACTAAGCTAAAAAAAAAAAAAAGTTTAAACTCAGCTTTATTATGCATGAAATTTTATTATTTTTTTTCTTTTTTTGTTGCTTTTCTTTTTAATTATTTGTAGTTCAACGCACAGTGACTGCCCACGTATGACACAGTGCTCTAGGGATTATTTATATATATGTGCACAGTTTTACTTTATTTAGTTTAAGAAAAGCGCAAAAGTAAATAGCCAATAAAAAATGTATTTAAAAAGAATGTGCAAACTTTTGTATAGCATAATTTTCATGAACATATACTGCCTGGTAAGTGAAATAATTGAGCATCCATTAAAAAGTTCTCATGCACACACGAAAGAAAAAATTATTTAATATAATAAATGTACATGTTCTTGTAGATAGAGGCAAGTCCTGTGATTTTTAATTGTACGCAACCGCCAACCTTTGCAAATAACGTAAGTTTTAAAATTATTTTAAAGCTCAATTTAAAAATTAATTAAATCTGACATATTATTCACAAAAGAATTGTAAGCAAGGCTGGAAAAATTAAGTGATCGCATTAAAGGAATTAATAAACATAACATTTGTCAAGAAATGGCACTCATACATTCACCTTCCATATGCTACAACTTCCATTAACAAAGAGCATAAATTGTAAGCATAGGATGGACGGACCATTATAGGACATTGTCAAATATTAAGTTCTGCAAGTTAGTGAGAGTTTTCATATAAGATATTCTGTTATAGCTGCAGCATCGAGTAAGAACTGATAACAGCAGTTCAGCAATTTTTTATGTATGCGCGAGTTAAGCTAGAAGGATATCTCCTATTTTAGGATGCCTGTTCATTAAAAGTATAGTTAATATTATACAATTAGATTATTGAATAGCCAAGTCCGTACTCATGGCGCTCAAACGACCCAAACTATGGTCTATATGGCATCACTATTTCTATAAATCGGTTACATAATCTAACCTACTTACTTATTGAAATGATTTATATTAGACTGCAGGCATTCGCCTGCATTATCAGCATGAAGCTGAGAACCCAACATATGACTAAGAAGTCCACTTGAATATGTTTTGACATCATGGAAGTCGCAGTAAGCAATTAAGTATTTTTAGATTATTTTCTTTTTTTGGTTTTTTTTTTTGTAATCTATATTATAATTTGTTGCTAGCTGCTTTAACAATTATTTGCACCCACAACATACCCACGTACGATGAATAAGCGAAAAATAAAAATGAAAATATAAATCGAAATTCCCACATACAATATTTTGTTTGCAGGATGTCAACCTGTGCTGCCGCATGCCGGAGATAAATCTTGGCAATGTGTTGCCACTTTGCAACAGACACGTAAATCAGCTCAAATCAGCCGATGAGAAATATCCTGCCTATGCGCACGTGGTATGCCAACAACACTTGACAGCTGTCAACAGAAATTAAGTCAAATTTTTATAAATTCAATTTCATCGCATCGAATTTATTGCAAAACATTGCCTCCTTTTACGGTATTCCGCAGTGCTACCCGGAGTGTGTCTACCGTGAGACGGGAGCATTGGTCGACGGGGACATTCGAATTGAGATTGTCGAGCGCTTTTTGCAGCGTAATGTGCATCAGCGCGACAAGGACATTGTGCCGCATATTGTTCGCTCCTTTGAGTCCTGTTTGAAAAATAGTGCGTTACAATCAAAGCCCACACAAACACACACACGACACACACATACTCGCACGCGTTGCCAGCACCCGCACACATAGAAATCAAATTAAATGCAAACATTTAAGTTTGCTTACTTTGCGTACCTTCATCATCATTCGTTCGCTTTATTTTCCAGTCAAAGGCCACATGAGCGCAGTCGGACTGAAATCGTATGCCAACCCTGCCGCCCAGGACTGCTCCCCATTCAGCAGCATGGTCCATACTTGTGTGAACGCCGAAACTTTTTTGCATTGTCCGCAAAGTATGTGGAAAAACGAAAGCAAGTGCAATCTGGCCAGAAGTTTTGTGGAACATTGCAATCCGCTGCCGCACGTGCCTTTGCCAATGAATTGATTTACATATGTTAAATTAATGGGTTGTGGTAATGGGCTTGTGAAGGGATTATGCTCAGAAATATATATTTTTTTTTTTCGGATTAAAAAATTTAAATAAAGAAAATGCTTAAGCTGCTTTACTGTGAAAATTTATAATAATAGAGAATAAACTGCGAAAAATTATGCTGTCTATTTATGGCAGAGCAGCTCCGGATAACGGAGCTTATACACTGGAAGACTTATTACACTTATAGATAGACCGTGCGATTTTGGCAAAAATAGCCGCTAGCGTGTGAAGAAGCAGCTGTAGAATTGATGGTTAGATCTCAAATTCAGCACTCATTCCACCCGTAACATATACGTCTATATATAAATGTACAGTGAATTCGCGAAAAGATGAACCCTTGATTATAACTTGGTGACCTTTTCGCGAGTTCACTGTAGTATCAAAGTGTGATCTAAGTTTATTATAAAAATACTTTATTCGCACAAAACCACTTCAACCTGCAATCTGTCAGCTGTTTTCTATCATCAAATACAACATCGAATACTAAAATATATCATTTTATTCGAATATATAAAATTCTAAAAATATTTGCGGCAGTCGAAACTCGATAATCCGACTACTCGCTAAACCGAAAATCCAGTAAACCGAAGTTTTTTTTCATGCTTTGGCTTCTCTGTTATCCGAATTAATTGCAATTCTTTAATTCGAATTGCATTTTTTCCTTATGTTTTCAGTGGAATTCATCGTTGTAAAATACGATGTTGGATTGTTGCTTTGTAGGAAACAGCATACTTTTTATCATCATCTACCTTTATGATTAATGTTAAACAGTAAAAAATTTAAATTTTCATATTTTTATAAAACTTAAAAATTAAATGTTAATTTTTCATTGATACGTGTGTTTTTCTTTAATAAAATTATATATAATGCAACAATCCAGTATTCCGAAAAATCCGATAGTCCGAATTGGGCCTGCAATCATTACTTCGGATTATCGAGTTATGACTGTATATTACTTTTTCCATTTTTTTTTTTTTTGTTTTATTTTTTTTTTGTTTTTGTATTTGACAAAACTGTGTTAAATCGTTTTCTTTGTTATCTGCATATGGCATGCATGATTTATTTTAAACGATCCACACGCTAAATTAAGCATGTCAAATGAGACAAAACGGAAAATGTATTGCAAACTATTATCAACGAATTCTACTAAAAACAACATAAACAAAACTATTCGACAGCTTACAATTACGAAAATATGTCGCAGCAGTACATAGTTCTGTTTATTATTTGCCTCAGCGTATATACAACAGCCGCATTCGACGGCATTCAATTGGACAATGAGGTAATTAACAGAATTTAAACGGATCGGCGAATGCAGTCCTTATGTGCTCACTCTATTTTGTCATTGATTCCAGCATGATCTTGAACTGTTTGACTATGACAGTGACCAATTTGAAATGTCGGAAATGGTTGACGCTGCTGATCTATCATTGAACGAAACAATCCCGTATGACTTGACTAGCTTGAAGCTCGTGATGGAAGGTTTACGTAGTCAAATTATGGCCCTAGAAGATATGCAAATACCAGATGAATTGCTACAAAACGATCCAATGCAGGAATATGCTGCCACTTGCACTAAGAGGATTATTACTAATAATTTTATAGCTGAACCAAACACTGATGAATTTGATGAATGCTATTAGCGCATATGCGTACAAAATTGAAAATTATATTCTTTTGATAATTTACACTGAAACGCGAAACTTACATTTTTATACAAGTTATAAAAAAAACAATTTTTCGCATTATCAATGTATCGATGAATTTGGTTGAATTTTAGGTATAATGGCGAATTGCTGCGTTTATTGGTTTGAGTCTCGGCTAATTTGTGTACATGATGAAGTTTAAAATAAAGAAAGTGAATGGTCATTTGTTCGAGCAACGGTCATTTGTGGAGCACCTACAACAAAATAATTCACTTATTTAATCAAAACAAAATCAAATACCTAGCTATGGTGGATAGGCCGCCGATTCTTCCAACATTAATACTCAAAGTTAAAGAATGGATTTGTTGCCTGGCTCATTTTGAGCTGCCCATGCTGAATGATGTCGGCAGTCGCCGGGCATAAATATTGTATGACTAAGCAGGCTTTTCAGGACAACAACAACCGGAAGCACTCAATAACCAGAAAAATTTCATAAAATAATTGCATCAATAAGACAATAATAACCCCAGCGCTAATGAAGTCTCAGAAAAAAACAAGCCAAAAAAAATTGTTTCTGGAAAAAAAAGGAATTTAATGTTGAAAATGTATTCAAAATAACTTTAAAATGAATTTGTATTTTTCTGATCTTTTTCTCGACGGTTGCCACGCGGGCGCACCACCTGCTTAGCATTGCAATGAACCATGAAGTCCCTGTAGCGTCGGCAGGACGCTGTGTCGTGCCAACTCGATTTCGGGCAATTAAGGAAGACATAATTGTTCGCGCACATGCCATAAATCATCGTTACGATCGAACAGTTTGTCATGCTGTAAGAAGCACGTGATCGACCATTGACAACTTTCAGCATCGGTGCAATCGTCGTGGTGCATTGTTCGATACCCGAACTGTAGATATCGGCGAAATCTTTCTGACGACGAAATATCGTATTCAACAGAATGCGCGCCTGATCCATGTGCAAATGTGTGCCATTCCAAGCATTTGAGGCATTGAAAATGCATTCAAAGATGCACTATATGATGAAATATAAAGCATAGAAAGTAGAAAGTACTATACGTCAATTGAACACTCACCGGCGTTGGACGCATATCTTTGGTCATGTATTTACTGCACACATCCTTAAACTCGCTCAAATCATACTCTGGCATGTCGCAACAGTTTCTAAAAGACTATAACCATATACATGCATACATATGTATGTGTATATATTTAAATGTATATTTTGATTACAAATGAAAATGCAAAAAAATTTTTATAAATACCCGTATAAAGGTTTCCGGCTTTTGATGACAGTTCACTTCGGCCCGAGCGATATGAAAAAAAGTTGCTAGCATAAAGCAACAAAAAACACTTTGCCAAACATTCATTGTCAAGAACTTCTGTAGAATGTCGCACAATTTTGTGGTTGGACATTATATAAAGCTAAGTTAAGCTAATTGATAAAATCAATTTTAATTTGTACAATTTAAGCAATAATGAATTAATGGTTAATGCTACATTTAACACGGCTTTGCCCCAAATTTGCTTGAATATTCATTTAATCACATAATTATACGTTCTGAAATATATATTATATTATTTACGTATGTACGTAAATTTGAAAAATATCTGGAATTTTTTTTTTTGTAAATCTTGGCTTATATATGTATTCATGTAACACGCAATTGTTATGTTTTCTGTTGTCTCCTTTGCATAATAATTAAATATAAACTCTCTAATGAATTACAAATTACGGTTCAAAACAAATTGTATACACAAAAAATTTAAATTGAATTAAATATAATTAAAAAATTACAGCTTATAAATAATGATTTTGTAGTTGCATTCGTTTTCAACGACACGAAAAATTAAAGCATCTAAAAAGCATAAAACTATGCTGTTAGTGAAATAATAATAAAACCAAAAATAAAACAACATATAGCAAGCAACATATTCAAGGGTTTTAATCCATAAATAAGAATAAGATTTTTAAAGATATAATTCACTAATAATAAAATATATTACGTATTATTAGAATAAGCAGAAAACCCTAATTTCAATAATATAGATATGAGTATCACTTTGCCGTATAATTTCAGCCCAACTATGTAAGCAAGCATTTTCGACTTTGCGGTTCACTAAACTAAAAGAGGAATTCTGCTGGGTCAACTTACTACTCATTACATAGTAAGGACAACGCTAAGCAAGGCTGATTGCATCGACTGGCTATATTAGCGAGTAACCATTGTGCATCCGACGTAGCTACTATGATCACTATGTAAATTCTTGCAGTTATGCATAGAAAATCGATAAAAACTTGAAGAAATTCACAAGACGTTTTGCTATATTGGTAATTTATTTGTCCATAGTGTGGTCACAAAGTCCGTCAAGGGTTTCGAGATTAGATCCAAAACGCTACGCTTACATTGTTGTTCATACCGTGTGCAATTCTCCAGTCTACCCTGCAACTCAGCCTCATAGTAAGGTGTGGGCAAGGCCTCATACATCGAACTACTCGGACTGAAGAGAATGTGCACCAAGTTGCCCAAAACGCCGTTGATATGGCCCACGTCCGAGGCATTCGTTTCGCAGATCATGCGCAGCAGACAGGAGTCGCCTTCAAAGCCGCTTCTAAATGTGAACTTCCGCTTGATTACTGTGCAATCGGAATGTGCCAGCCACACTTACTCTTCGAATTTATGCTTGAGTATGTCATAGAAACTCGTACGGGAGAGCAGGGAGTGTTCAATGCGTCCCTTGGCAGTTGTGTCGTCGATGCTTTGCTCTGCCGCTTCTGCCGTCTCCTCTGCCGGCGCTTCAGTTCCTGCCTGCGGCACCTGTGCATTCCTTTCCTCACCAAAGACATCTCCGATGTCTGTACAGTTGGTGCAATCCTAAATAGTTAGCAAACAAAAGCCAAAGAAGTCAGTAAACAACATTCGACTTAAGAAGTCACAATCTTTGGCAAATGTGAACCTACCAGTATTGGGGGCGTTTCAAACCAGGACTTGGGCAAAGGACGACTCGCCTCAAAGTTGAACGAAATGAACACATGCGGATATTCCAAGTCAATGGGCACAGCAACTGCAAAGAACAGCTGCACACAGCAAATATGTGAATTATTTTTTGTTTTTTTTTTTTTTTTTTAAATAGCCCTAATGGCGGCCATAGTGTGGCAAATTCCACTATTAATACTCACACCAACACCGCCGCCTGTATTCCAAAGTAGAGCCCCTTTGGCACATTTCTGTTGCAGCAGCAAGAGCAAGAGCAGCATGCAAAACTGGTTCCTATGTAGAGCACGACACATATTCACAACGTGGCGGACAGTTGGGCGATCCAGATCGCACTGAGTGGAATTATTTGAAGACGAACCTTCAAGTGATGCTCGTATACATGTTTCGTTGCAATTTATTTTAAATTAGACCGTTTAAGATTTCATGCAATAAAAATCTTGCGTAAATTAATTGTGTTAATCCAATTAGGCAACCGACTTGAGGCAGAGGCTCTGCCTTTTGTTTTAGGTGAAAAGTAAAAGTTGCTAATCGCCAAGTCAATCATTTTCAATATAAAGTTTTCTTCAGAAAAAAAAAAATTTGTAAAAATTTAGGTCGTGCGTATCTGTTACTTAAACTGAAAGAAGTGTTTTTTGAAGGTATTCTTGTTGTTGTTTTTGTTGAGACAATTCTTGATCTCATAGGTTGCCTGGGACATTGCGAGAGAAATCTCCGGGTTATTAACAGACTATAAACCTTAGCTCGATTAATTAGATAGATTTTTATTAATTGACAGCAACTGAGTGTACCTAAATAAATTTGATTGGATCTTTTTCAAAATACAATTGTCAAATGTAATTGATTTTCAACTTCAGGCAACATCTACACTGCAACTATTTGTGGCCAAATTTAAACAGACGCTCACGCTCTACTCATTACCATCCACATAAATTCTATTCACAACGATATCAAGATTATTACTGCGAGCTTATCCGAAATAAAATATTTTGCGAACCGTCTGCTAAAGCCAAATTTAATTAAATTAATATAAATTTGAGCTAAAATATAGCTGTTTCGCACAATATATATTCTGCTAATTAATGTATGAAATTTTTTTTTACAGTTTTTGACATCAATTCGTAAGAGTTGAAGACATTTTATTTAAATCGTTCAAGATTTTATTATTTTATGCTTTCAAGTTAACTCGCTATCCAAAACCACAGAAGCTGTAGAGATTATCTAAATGCCTATGTAAATCGTTTTCTTTTTGTCGACGACGAAAATTTTGGTCCAAAAAACACTCTTTGACTTTCATCAAAATGTTGTAAATATGTAACTGCACAAGTATTATTTCCATCATTAGTGAAATTCTTATTCCAAGCTAATATGCTTAGTTAATTTTCGAACTTTTCAATGACTATTGACTGTTACTTTGTCTTCTAGTAACGAAGACTTTTGCTCCGGACCTATTTTAGTCTTAATTCCTTTTTGTCGAAAACGAAATTTTACTAATAAACTTATGTCAGGTCTGCTGAACTGGACCACCAGTGGAAACAATTGTAAATGTTTTAAAAAATTTAATGAAGTTGTGATTTTACCTACTAGGTATATGTTTATTTATCTTGCAGTTCACTCATAAAAAATTGCAATAACTTATTCAACGCTAATTATATATAATATAAAATAATAATATAATAAAAAATGACAAGAGATGGATTCGGATTTTGCCTGTTTTGACTGACTTCACTCTGATGATGTTGATAATTTTGGTCGGCCAGCTGTATTGAACGCAGCTAATATTATTAACTGAATTCATAGCCGATTTAAGGACAACTGTACATATATAAATCAAAAGAAATATATTCCCTTTTTTGTTAAATAACAATACGAAGAAATTCGCATTATGTAAATTATTCTTTTACAAAAGCAAAAAATAAAAAAAAGCAATTGCAAATAATGAAAGTGCACACACTCAGCTTGGCAAAGTAAACTGATCACAATTTGTAAACATTTTCACTGCACTTCGTTCTTAAGTCTTTTTAAGAGTTGCTAATTGTACGTGCAAAGGCAGCATCGCGGTTAGTAGGTACCAGATGCACAGAATCAAACAAAGCATAGAAGCAAAAACAAAAATAACCATGTTGTTAAGTGTTCCTAACAGATCGTCTTCCTCATTTATTACTTTATATTGGCAGTAGTCAAAGTAATATCATGTAATATATCACTAATCGGCACCGATATTAAATCCAAAATACTCTCATTACAATGCTCTTCATAGCTTGCGCATTGATTGTGAGTTCCAGCCGTTTCCGCAGCATAGTAAACGAGCGGCAGATCTTCATTTTGCGAAGCAGTGGGACTGCAAAAATAGTTTTTCGTTATTGAAAATATTTGTTTCACACCGAACCATGACTTACCTGAATATCACTCGCATAATACTGCCCAGCAGACCATTAACATCGCCTAACACCGAAGCATTCGCCTCGCAGATCAGTCGCAGTAAACAAGGTTCACCGCTGTAGCCGCTTCTATATACATAAGAAATATTTATATACATATCGTATATATTTGCCTTATTAAAAAAGTTTTCCGCTTTTCATCTCACCTTTCCAACTTATCACGCAGTATGTGATAGAAATCTGTGCGACTAAGCAAACTCTTTCTGACACGTTTTTTTGGTTTCATTGTTGTTGGTGATGTTGTCGTAACCTGCTCCTGTTGCTCCTCAGTGGCTAACTCCATCATTGTTGACATATACATGGTTGTTGTTTGCTCCAACTCTTCCTCTGACAATTCATTTTGCGACATTGTGCAATTCAGGCTGGATTCACCGATTTGACGCGGCAAAAAATTCCTTTCATCTTCTACGCCTTCCTATTTAAACAAAAATGTATTTATTAAAACGGCATTTATAAATCAAAAATAGTAGAAAATAACAAAATGCGAATAATGGACTTTTTCGATTCCTCTTCAATTCAAATGAACTCAAGTAAATTTATGTCACTCACATTCAATGGTAAATAATCTCTTTGCACTCTTTACGACGTGCGTAAAATTTGAGTCAGAACTGAATCTAACGGCACTTTGAATCCTAATTGGCCATCTAAGAAAATTCAACAGGCTTACCAACACAGGCGGCAAATCCCAAGTTGCGGGATCATTATAATTTGCCTCAAAATTATAAGATATGAACACATTCCGATGAGGTAAATCCAAAGGCACTGCAATTGCTGCAAAAATCTGCATAAAACATTAAAATTTCATATATACGAGTTTGGACTAAAATAAAAAGAAATATACACATGTATATAAATAATACCTTAATACGTATACTATAAACTGTATACTTACACCATAGGCGCTATTGGTTGGAAAAAATAACGCACTTTCGCATATTTCGAAGTATATAAGAATAACGTAGAATACTCCAAAATACATGAAATATGTCATTTTTTTCTTACTGGAAACTTGAATATGTGCAAAGCTTCAGCAAGATTGCCAGCAATCTGACGTTCTAAAAAACAAATGATATAAATGCTTTCTTGTTCTATGGTGTCGGCCAAGTTTTGTCTGAGCCGCTAATATGAAATTCTATTAGCACTAATTAAGCAACGACGCGTCGTTTTCCAAACTGTTTTGGTTTGATGCGGTATCAACAGATTAGTCACTAATAGTAAGAAGTTAATTCATTAAAACAGAATGAACGCGTTTAAATAAAAAGTAGCCATGCAAACTTCAATCGTACACTCATGAAAATAATTAATATTTTTATTGTATCCGCTACCTGCTGTCCAACAAGTGGTACAAACGAAAAATGCATAAATTCTGAATGAGCTTCACACAAAAGACTTGATCGCAACCGGTTGAATTTTAATTGATGAAAACGGCTTTCTTGCAGCGAATATCTAAAAGCTAATCGCTGCGTAATTCACTGCATGTACTACAGCTGATTTTACGACGAACCAATAAACTGAATATTCGATAGTAAAATATGTTAACGCCATCAAAGAAAAAAATAGATACGCAGCCTTTTGTCGGTTTAAGAATGTTTTGAAAGTTCAAATATTATTCGGTTTCTAATTTAGTGTAGCGAGTACATTTTTTTATCGATATGTTTTCAGTGCACAAAATCAGCTGATTTGGTTTCTTTATTATTTTTAAAAAATATATATTTAAACATACCCTTTTTAAAGTTGGAAACAAGACGAAAATTAATGGAATTGTGAAAAAAAACAAAAGTTAGGGAACCATGCATGTATATTTAATAGATTATTTGGCCTTTACAGCTATTCGATCATCAAGGTGACAAAAACCTTTGTCAAATCAAGAATTTCTGTAGTAATACAAATTGACTTAAATCTCAAAGAAAAATATGTACTTACATAAGTCTGTACTTGCTAACAATTGAGAACATATAAATCAGCAAACTCGCATAAAAGTTATTTTGAATCAGAAGATATATTTGGACCACACAAAAATATAAAATAATAGTACTCAGAAGGAATAGAACATACTATTCTCTGCAGAGACCACATGTAACCTAATACAGTTCATGCAAAAAAGCTTCTTTTCATACATACGTTTTATAAATTTATTAAACATAATGTTTTTTATGAAATTATTGAATTAAATTATCTGCGACACTAAAATTGACAGCATTTGTTGTTTTTGGTTGTTCTTTTTTTTAATTAAGTTACATTTTATCTCAAGTTTTGTTATTCCAACTTGATTTCAAATTTTTCTCAAAATTGAACCTTATTGTACAATAAAGTCATTAAATATATAGAATACATAATCATACGAGTATAATGTATGTATATAACTGTTAACAAGCGTTTTTATTAGAATTGTTCGATTCTTAATTGTACCCGATGATTTTAAACGAAACTTAAACAATTGAGATTACAGCTCAAATATTATCATTCCTGGCTTAAGTTTGAAACAGTAAACATAGGTTCAAAACATTAAACAGAGTGTATGAGCTTCTATAGATCCACAAACATTGTTCGTCAATAATTCCGCGGCAAAGGATCCACCTCAGCAATTGACTAAAAGACGTCAATAATGGTTATGAATATAAGTGTAAGGGCATAGAATGAAGAACGAGATGGAATCATATTACAGTCGCCAAATTTACATCTTAAAGGTATTTTAAATAAAACGATCTCGTTTCTCTACTTCTTGTTCTTGGCTACATCATTAGCCAATTGGTTTTATCTCCATTTTGGTAAGATTCGAAAACATGCCTTTTAAAAATATGTTGGAAAACATCACTTTATCAGTATAAATTGATTTTAAATCAATTCAAAATAAGCCGATCCTTGCGGCAAAAGATAAAATATAATTTACGACCCAGCTTACTATTGAGAGCTTAATATTTGAAAACCATCGCGGCAGAAGTGCTTCAAAATAAATTCCCAATCCTCACTTGCTGACAACGCCAGCATCGAATTCCCAAATTAACGATCAAGGCCACAAGTGGTCAAGAAAAATTTTTGTAAATACGAGTGAGAGGGCAAGATAAAGAATGAGACAGAGCCATACAAAATACACCTAAATTTAACTAAACCTCCGAGATGTTTATGAAAAATATAAATCTTATATTTATATATATATATTTCCTTTCAATGACTAAATGGTTTTCATAACCATTGGAGCAGCATAACCTGCAAACACATAGACCTCTGATTACTAACTTTAACTTTTTAACAGAAGTAATTGCAATTTAGAGACATTTCTTTTTAGTACCGTCCCATCAAGATAATTTGTATGTAATCTTCTTCGTTTGCTAAATTAAATTCGCAATTTAAAGATTTACAAAAGCAGTTTATGTGAACTCGAATGATTTAGTGATCTTGTAGTAAATTCAAACCATTCATACTCCATTCAGAGGTCACTCTACTCTCTTTACACACTTTAAGATGCTCTATGATATGAATCGGAAACATACAATGTCGGTCTTAAGATGTCATATGACAAACTAAACTGCAGTTGATCATTTTACAAATCGTTAAAGAGATTTATAATATATGACTCCACCTCGTTCTCGTGTATTAAATATTAAAAAATAAAAATTGTTTCGCCATTGCTACGTCGATACGAAGCCGTTATACTCACATCTTTTAATATAAATCACTTATAGGACGCGGAAAAACGAATATATAAATTTTAAATTATTTTGATTCATCAGGCAATTGCAAACATTAATGTCGACTTGCCTGTTTAAAGTTTCTTATATTTTACATTTCTCTTTTTAGTTTAATTTCTATGGGTTTCGATTTTACGCTTTTATGATTGTAGTATACGAAGATGATTCGGAGTAGTTTATGGTAATCTAAACATGTAACAGAGTACCTAATGGCAACGCGACTCAAACCTTTCGCGCTTGTTGTTTTTGTGGTTGCCGTTCTCTATGATTACGGTTATGATTATGACGCTGGAAACGAATTTCTTGTTGCTGCACTGACGCACCTTCGGTATGCGTGCTTAGCGAATGCTACCGATGTTGACGCATTTTACGTTCTTGCCAGGTGGCATATTTCGTGTTGGCAGTCTGCAGTAAAAGATTCATATGCTGTGTCAAAGATGCACGCAACGGCGACAGTTCATGCATTGCGCGGTTCTGTGCATGGGTAAAATGTATAATTTAAATATGCATAAAATGTGCTTCGTCACTACGCACCTCAAACGGGACAAGTTTGGCCTGTTTAAAGCGTTGCAGAGTCTCGTGCATGCGTTGAGCTTTTTCCTCAAGTTCGGCGGTTGTGGGCGGAAATGAGCTCCAAAAATGTTTTAATAATTCGGCAAGGGTCATGTACAGATTGCGCAGTTCTTTTTCGAAATCAGGAGGTACCAGTTCTGTAAATCATAAACATTAACGATTTGTTTTCCAAATTTCACTATGTTAGTCAGTACTTACGACCAACGGATTGTTCCTGAAATCCACGCATTAGAGCACCGCCAGGGCTCAATTCACCAAGCGCATTTACGGCAGACGTAGAATTCACAATTGCCCGGTGTGGTGTGCGCTGCATCCAAGCTTCAGACGAGCGCAATAGCTCATACTGCACATCCTCCATGCGTCGATTTGAGTCGTGCAAATCATGTGTCTGGCTGGGCGTTGGTCCATGCAGGTAGCGTTCAATTTGCGTGAGCGCAATTTGTTGCGATTTCTTAAAACCGTTTGCAGGCGCATCGTCGGGATCGATCTGCGGCTGGCCCAAGTCTTCGTAATGGATTTTATCGATAATGCGTTGACGTTTAATTGCTGGTCTTTCTAGTGTATCCGAACTGCTGCAACTGTTACTGCACGAATTTCCGTTACTCTCGATATGATTGTTTTTCGATTTGCTGTCGAAACCGTTGACACCATTCGCAAGGCCACCATTGCTGTTTGCAGTAGGCGCTGGGCCTGCGCCTGTTGCTGCTGGCGTCATTACATTAGCGCACGTCTTCAGCACCATAATCGAATGTTGATTGAAACGTTTAATCATGTTCTGGTGTACGATGTTCCCGCTGTTTACAGTGTTGCGGCCACCTGAAACGCTTCCATAACCCTCCTCTAAAGGCACATCATCGAATTGCTTTAGATCTAAAAGGGGATCACCAGCCCCTTGCTGCACGGCGGCTTTCAGCGTTTGATCATCAATTTTTCCGCATTCCGTGAATATGTCTTTGGTACCCGCCGTTATGCGATCACGATGAAAGTAGTGTGATTGGAAGAACTTTGTCCAAAATTCAGACTCGGAAAGTTTTGTAGGCACATTTTCCTGATGCTTTCGTTTCACGGCGGGATATGTCTTGAAAATGCAGTGGATTATGTCGGCAGTCAGATTGTATTTGAGTCCGTTGCAGCCATCAGTTTGAGGTTTGATGTCGGCAAGAAAGGCACCCGAAACTCCTACACGGTAAAACAAAAGTTAAAAAAGATGCAAAAAAAAAAACATATTTACAGATGGCCTTGGTGGATTTACTTACCGATATCTTGTTTTTTGACAACCTTCTTTAAGGCATGTTCCCTAGCATGTGTTGACCAGAACTCATCGCTTGTTAGCACTTTAGTGATAACCAAATCTTTGTACAGTTGCAGTAAATTTGGATTATCCAGCAGTATGCGATTCTTTTCTTCGAGTTCACGGTCAACTTTGCGCTTAAAATTCGGCAGGAGTTGTTGCAGCAACTCTTTCACCTTATCACGATCAGCTAACATTGCTTGCGTGCCATTGCGATTAACAAAATGGAACGTTGAACTGTTGCCATCGTGTAGCACAACCTGCAGCTGCACCTTGGGCTTACCTTCGGGGGAAATCTTCTGCACTGCATAGCGAGTTACAAATTTTATTTTCTATAACGACTACTAGCTGAGTTAGCATACTTTTTATATCGGCAAAGCGGTGTGACACCGCAACAGTGTCGCGATGCTCCGCCATCCATGCCAGACGTTCGTTCATCACATACAGTGTGCCGTCGCCCTTTTTATAACGCACCTCGCCCATTTGAAGCAACACATCCTCGCTGCTCGTGGTCATCTTGTTGGTGAAATGATTTTATAAACAGAGACAATACGAAGCACAGAAGAGCACTAAGGCAATACAAAAAAAAATCACTAAAGTTTGGAGCTGGAGCAAAAATTTCACAATTTTCTGGTTTTATTGTTATCTTAGGATTTCGTTGTTGCCCTCGTCTTTTATTGAACAATGTCAATAATTACGATTTAAATGTTTACTATTTGAATTATGTTGTTTGCTTAAATTCTTACTTATATGCGAAACAAAAATTCTTAATAAAAAATGCGTTGTACCTTCCGAGCGGCTCAACGAGAGTGCAGTCAATCGCCGCATATTATGCAGATGTCATAATGAGTGAGTGAGAAGCAACGGCAGAAATAGCACAGTGCTGTGCAATAACACTGAACTGAACTCTGTGTGAAGCAGTCATGCACAACGTAAAACCGACCTGGATTTTGCTCGCGTGAGCATACTCACGAACAAAAACACCGTGAATCTTCATCAGCAAAAACATTTGAGCGGCCTGACAACCATGGCGCAATGTTTGTTTACGTTTTGTTGCATGTGAGTGCAAGTCAGAAGAGAGGAGAGCTAGCATGAGCGAGAAATGAGATTTCGTGCTGTGCAAACTCTGTTCCAATGAACCAGTGGTACACAACAACAGAAAACGCTTGTTTGCTTTTGTTTACCAAAGCATGGTTTTCATATCGTGAAGAATCAGAAGAATTTATAGTTTTAAAAAATTGCTCATTTGTGTAAAAACCGAAACTCAAAATTATGCGTCCGTCTATTTTGAATTTGTAGTAATAACGCAATTTTTAGTATTGGGTAAGCACAACATACTTAACGCTTTTTCAGGTCTTCAAACACTGAGCTTTTGCTAGATTTCCAGGGTAACCATCAGTTTCACATGGGTCCCAAGACTAAAAAAAAAGAGTTTGCAGAGCATGAAACTATTCCTTCTCGCTCACACATTAGTTCCCCTCCTTTCTGACTTGTACAAAATTCAACGTTCACTAAATATTTAGGAAAACTATCAATTCCTCATTCTGGCAGCATATTGAGATGGGTTTTTCTAGCTCATTAGCCACCAATCGCTCGACAAAAGGGGAAAACGAACAAAAAAACGAAATAATTTACATCTTAAACCACACAACTTTCACAAGTATAAGCGTCGTCATCTTCAGCAACACAACGCCAAAAACAACATACTAGCGCTTCTTTTGCTGTAGAATGCTCACTTCGTGTCGAAGTAAACTTACTGTTGTTAAATTTATTGTATACTATATAATCTAAGTAAATAATGACTAAAATAATTAGCGGGGCACGTCATCGTTGTCATCACATTTATCGCTTCGATGTACGCTCCAAGTTACGTCCCTTATCCAGCAGTTCTTGAAACGTTTTAATCTCGTGCCGTGGTATGTGGGCCCGAAATTGATTACTTAACATTCCATAAATAAAATCTAATTCAGTCTCTTCATCATGCCTGTCCTTAGGGAGCTTCGCCAACAGGGCACGCTTTTGTAATATAAATGCATCAATAGGCTCACTCGGCTCCTGACTTTTTTCGAAGATTTCCATGTAAATTTGATAGGACGGCTTTGTAGGAGAGAAGTGATCGCGTAGCAATTGCATGGCATCGGCCCAAGTCTTTGCATCACGACGTACGCCTTTCCACCACGTCGTGGCGATGCCATTAAAGAGCAATGCAATACCTTTTAACGCATCTGTATCATTAATGCCCTCGAGGTCTTTGTATATTTCTACTTCGTTTATGAAAATGTCGACGGCGTCTTGATCGCGTTGACCACTAAACCGTGCACCACAATTGCTGAAGCTACCCTTCGATTGCTTTTCTACAGCTTCAACAGGCTCCGGCGCTAGTGCCTTTATGGTCTCTATAAATATCCGAAATTGCTCTTCCGACATTTGTGTCATTTTTGTGTTATTGTTTCTTTTTCAACGTTTTGACATAAACAAATCGCACTTTCGTAGCGCGAGTTTGAAGTATACTGAGAGTTTCGCTGAACTATGCAATCTTTCCCATGTCAATAATGTTACTCACAGCGTTGTGAAATAAAACTGCGTCATACTCTCCTCACCCAATATTGAAAGCTTTTAGCGAGTGAGTTGTTCTTGATGAAAAATGTTATTTCTATTTACAAACAAAAGCAGACACAAACATCCATACATATGCATGTGGGTTTAAATGGTTTTTATTTGATTCTAGGAAATCGATTCAATAATATATTTTTGTTCGCATAAATATATATGCGTACATTCATTTGTTATCGGATACATACATATTTCTACAGGCACTTCGCCTCATATTAACCACAACAATTTTGCTGAGGCAGTAAAGGTGGAAATTTAAACATACTGTGAATGCTTATTCCAAAGAAATCGACTATTATTGGAAATTACTCAGTTTACGCAACTTTAAAATAACTTGAAACAAGAAAATGCTATTTTATTAGACCATCAACTTTCATTTGTGCATTTGATTTAATTTCAGATAGATAAGAAAACATAAAAAACTCCCATTTTTACAACCGGAAATTATTCGTACACGATTTTTCAATTTTTATGTCATTATAATTGCGTATATAATCGATTGTTTTCCAGGGACAGTGGTTAAGTATCGTTTACCAAAAAAAAAAAAAACTCGTTATGCCTATGGATTAGAAGAGTCTTCGTGATCGACTCGACTCGACTAGATCGACTCGCCTTTCGATGCTGATCAAGAATATATATGTATACTTTGTGGGGTCTGCCACGCCTCCTTCTGCCCGTTACATACATTTGCACAACTTTAATATACCCTTTACCATTTTTTGATACAGGGTATAAAAATCAAGGTAATGGCTCACACCGAAGTTATAATTTTATATTTTGTCTGCTATTAAAGAAAATAGCTTTCAGAGTATCTTTCATCGGTTTCCACTATTGTATCTTATAAACTCGAATAATTTTGATTATATATTTTTAACGGTCAAAATATGTTACTATCGCACTAGCTTGCAAGTAAAAAATTCCATTGGAAATAAAAAAAAGCACAAAATTCGTATGAAGTTCATAAATAGAGCATTATATCTAATATTCGTTGCTAAGAACGTTCGTAATCCATTGGCCTTATTGGCCATTGGCAAAATGCGACATGATTGTTTTATTACATACTTATGTATGTATTTACATATGAACATACATATATATTTAGATTTGTGCATAGCCAACACATATGTATTTTGTAGTTATAAATGCAAAATTTATTTCCATGTGTTTTGTTCGTTTTATTTGGCTTCATAATTCGAAGTTTATAACCCGAACTTTTTTCTGTGGATATCAAGACTTCAAATTATAAAAGTTAGACTATATTTGAAACATGTATTAGATATTTAATGCCAAAAAATGTACATGTATTC